>OZ024904.1:61751446-62253828 GCA_964017125.1 Flabesymbios commensalis | reverse complement strand
GAGAATATAAGTGGCTGGCTGTGCCAGCCGACTCCCCCTGTCTGTCAATTCCTGGATCCGCGGCTGAGATTTTATGATAGATCAACACACACCAGCACCACACTACAGACTACAAGAAAAAGATAACAAACCACTGTGACAAAAATGAAGAGAACATTATTGTTCTGTGATCTATTATTCAAAGACCGTACTTGTATTCACATTGACAGATTTGTTAGTAGCAGAGTCATTTCTCAGTAAAGAAGAAAAAGAATGGGAAATGAATGCTGTACCAGTACCAGTATCTGTACGCCATTTAAGTTACATTCCAGGACAAAAAGTGTTAACAGTTATATGCCATATTTTGTATAAAGCTATAATACTATATATTATATTATATTATATTATATTATATTATATTATATTATATTATATTATATTATATTATATTATATTATATTATATTATATTATATTATATTATATTATATTATATTATATTATATTATATTATATTATATTATATTATATTATATTATATTATATTATATTATAATATATTATATTATATTATATTATATTATATTATATTATATTATATTATATTATATATATTATATTATATTATTACGTCTCAGGAAAAAGGCGTCTCAGCAAACATGAAACGTTGGCCCAATGTTGGTTTACTGTTGGGCCAGCGTCGTAGACGGTGGGCCAACAGTGAACCGACGTTGGGTCAACGTCTCATGTTTGCTTGGCTGAGCCAGATGTTGGCCACTGGTTAAAGCTGCCTGCTTGGCTGCCTTTCACGCCAGAGTCCGGGGTTCGGTACCCGGTCTCGGCGGTTTGAAAGAAACAAAATTGTTTCTTCCCCATCCACGTGTGAAAGTTAGTATTGTGGGGAGCCTCCGTGACCGAGAGGTAGCGTGCTCGGCCTCAGACCGCCAGGGCTCGAATTTCGAATCTTGTGTCTGGAGGACAGTGTCATCTCAATCATCTCACCATCCTCAGGAGGTTCTCCTGGCCCAGTTTAGCCTATATGTGCACAAAGGTGGCCTAAAGCCCGATTCATTTCATTTTTTTTGCCTGCTTGGAAAGTCGGAGATCGCGGATTCGTCCCCCGTTCTGGCATTCCAGTTTCAAAGAAACAAAATGTTTCTTCTCCGCTCGCTCGTAAAGATTCAATATTGTGGGGAGCCGCCATGACCGAGAGGTAGCGTGCTCGGCCTCAGACCGCCAGGGCTCGAATTTCAAATCATGTGTCTGGACGGCAGTGTCATCTCATGCGTCTCACCATCCTCAGGAGGCCCAGTTTAGCGTATATGTGCACAAAGGAGGCCTAAAAAAAACCCAGCCAGCTGTGTAAAAACGACACTTGCGCCGCCTACCACAAAACTCGAATGCTAAGAAATTGAGACGAATATTTCAAGCTCCTAGAAAACTAGGCAATTTTCAGCAGGCGTAAACTTGTGATCGTATTGGAACTATTACATTTAAAAATGGAGGTCACTGTGTCAGAGCCTTGCGATGTCATCAGGGTAGCGGGGACCGTCTTTATACGTCAGAATCTGACGTCTACAGACGTCAGATTCTGACGTATAAAGACGGTATTGAGCCAGCATTGGACAAAGTTTCATGCTTACCGGGGGGTGGTTATGTCCGGTGTTATGCCTCTATGTACCACTTTAAGTCCTATAGTCAACATTTTCTATAAATGTACGCGTAGATATTATTTAATTGCGGGTATTAAACTGTTACACTATTTGAAATTCGAAAAAAATATTATCCTAATATAAATATATTATGTTTACGTATTAAGTGAATATATATTATTATATCACGATATATATACCCAATACACCAAGCGTTTTGATATGTTTAATCAATTCACTCAAATTGTGAAATAAAATCTGACGGTGGATAAGGGGTGGCCTAGCTCTACCATCTAAGTTCTAAAGTCAATTATTCTATCTTTAACATGTCATCTTCTATTTTTAAGTCTAACTTTGTATTTATTTTCTGATGTGCTTACCAGTCGAGTTACCTGAACGATTATATCACAATATAAATATCACAGGCCTTATATAAAATTATCCATATATTCATGATATTCCTATCAATCAGAGTGTGACAGTTATACATGTAGCTCTGGTTGGCCACAGTGACTTGTTCCTTATGTTAAAAAACAAAGCATAACTATACAACATCAACTCTGAATTTATCATGTTTATTATAGTAGTGTCTTTTTTATATACCTTATGCCGCCATATAAAATAAAAAAACACACCGGTTTATCATGTTTATAGTGATTTGTTTTAAAAAATGACACTAACCCAACATTTAGTATAAGTAAACTGATAGTAATTATAGGAATAATTTAAAAAATAAACAACATGTAACTTGTTATTATCTAGCAAAACGCATAATCTATTTCACTGATTCACTGATGATTTCCGTCTTTTTCATTCAGTTTAGCTATGAATTTGCGCGATACTTTATGTATTTGTTTGTTTACGCTACAACAAATATACAAAGATTGTACACAATATCAAAATTGTAATGACCAATTAACACGATCGATAACACGATCGATTTTAAAGCGTATTTAAAAAGTCCGGAATTAGAAAGGAATTAGGAATTGGAATGTGAATTGGAATTATAAAAACTGAAAATAAAGGAATTGGAATTAGACTCGGAATTAAAAAAAAGGAATTGGATCAGGAATTGGAATTAAAAAAATGGAATTGAACCCAGGTCTGACGTATTGTACAATACCTTATGGAGCTGATTTTACAGAAATGTACACCGTAATCAGAATCGACGGCTTTATATCGACGATGACCAAATAAATTTCAATTTTCTCAGGGCTCAATGAAATAGCTAATGAAATACACGTATGCTTGAACATGTCAACATGTAATAGTGAGATTCCTAGACACGTTGTGCATTTAGAACAATGTATTAATGTAAACAAATTCGGTTCGATAAAAGCAAGGGTCAACTGTGAACCAATCAAGGTTTAGTGATGTTTACCCTCAGGAGTAATCAAAATAAAACTATGATTGCACTGTTTCATAAAATGAATGTAAAAACAATGACAGCTTATATCATAAAACCGGGTATCAACCCATTCCGGTTAAGGTCAAATTAAAAGCTGCAATCAGTCATATTTAAAATTAAATATTAAACCGCTACAGGAATTATATCGATCGTAACTAAGTTATTACAAAGCATTAGTAATTGATGTTTGAGGAAAATGAACATTAATCATAATATGTGAATGATGCTCAATGTCCACAAATATAATTTATTATTAGCTGTGACAATTGTCAAAACTCGATCGAATAATAAATGTATAATCGATGATCAATATAGACTATTCATAATCTGTCAACAATTTGGAAAAGTCAATTGATCAATTATTTTTTATATAGAGGTTCACTAATCCTGCTAATGTGCTATCTAATGTACACATAAGCGACAAGCTCGGGCATAGTTTGGGAACTGAATTATGTTGTGACTAATCCGTCACATATTTAAAATTGAATATTATACCGATACAGAAATTATATCGACCGCAAACTAAGCTACAAATCAGCTATTAGTAATTGATGTTTGAGGACAATGAACTTTAATGATTTGTGAACAATACTCATTGTCCTACAAAATCATTTATTACCTGTGACAATTGTCAAAATACGATCGAATAATAAATGTATAGTCTTTGATCAGTATGGACTATTCATAATCTGTCATAATCTGTCAATTTGGGAAAGTCGATTATTAAATTATTTTGTATAAAATTATAGAGGTTCAATAATCATTGGAACCTGATTTATGCTGTAGCCGTAAGAAGTACAACGTTGGCCCAACGTCGAGATGTCTGCTTCATGTACCCGAAACAATTTAATGTACTTGTAGGGCTACAATTACAAGTAATAACACGTTTTATATCAATTATTGAAAGGGGTCAAAAACTAAATTAAACACCGGACTCGAGGTCATCATCAATAATTATTATTTATTACAATTTAATCTAGAGCAAGGTGGGTTATCGAGTGTTTCCCTTCATTCGCCTGATAAGGGGTTCTGGGTATATCTAGGGGCTTTACCCCCAGACATGCACAGAGGGCTGGATACCTAGGTTTCGCTATGCAATATATTCTGAAGGAACACGGTGGCCTTTCGCATAGCTCCGCTATCCTTGGGTCGGATAATCCCCAGGGTAAAAATAGCTGAGGGTATCTCCATTCACCTAATCAATCTCAAACATTCTGCCGGTGGTTTGAGGCCTTACCACAACCTGCACTGACGCGGGAGCTGCATTCGCACCGCTGTTGGGTGGAGGAGCCAGGGTACGTCGCTGGCAATCCGCCCGAAGATTATAGCCAGACACATGGAGGCTGCAGCTTCCCTTGGATAATCGCTGTAGACTAGTGCTTCTGTATCATGCCGTACAGCATGCAGCATACGGAACAGATCCTCAATGACCCTCCTAAGGTGGGGACAAAAATACTACTACTTGCAGCCCAATATTATATGTCAGTAAAATGCTATCATATGCCATGTAATATAATAAAAGTACATGGTATATGTTTAGCCAAAACAGTTCATCACCATTATGAAGCAATATCATAGATTAATAATGGTGTTATACATGACATTGTGACATGGACAAGACAATGCCGCGCAGATGGCATCTAAATGAGAGACGATTTACATCAGCCGCCTGATATACAATACAGAGATGCTATAGACATAATCCATCAAGAGAAAAAATAGGCCAAAATATCAGCGCTAGCAACCGGATTAACATAGACTTTTGTCAGCTTCAATTTGACGCAGGGCACATCATTATCATGTGAGCGTTATTAATACAGCAATAATATACGTCTCCTGATTTTGTATGCATGATGTTAAACTATAGTTACATTACATGTAGAAAAAACAAAAGTGATCAAACCATCTCTGGCTCAATGTTAGGTTAACATTAAACAATCCTATCATTTGCAAACACGAAGCTTAAAGGTGTAGTCAACTGTTAAAATTCACGGGACAAGGGTCCCCCAGAAGGCAATAGTGCCCGTGGGTAGGCCAAGTCCCTATTCCATAATAATACTAAATATGCGTTTCATACCTAAAGCCTCATTAAGAGCAAGTTCTCAAATCACAGCAAGTTCATATATACTTGAGCGACATCTATGAGTTTATAATTCAAAGATCTTTGCCCTTACCCCTACTTGGTCGCTTGCTTGCTTGCAAACAAACTGACTGTATTACTGCGGGGATGTTGAAACTGCTTGATCCAAGCTTGTATTGACATGCCCAGTAAACACAAAACATTTGTATGACTTTATGCAATGCTGGACCAACGTCGAAGACGTTGGGCCGACGTTGTATAAATGTTATACAAATGTCTTGTGTTTGCTGGGCAGGCGGACTTTCTCTCAAATATTGTACATTTATTCAATGTTGGTTCAATGTTGGGATAGCGTCGCAGACGTTGGCCTAGCATTAAAACAGCATTGGATCAATGTCCCGTTTAAGTAGAATCTTGTAATCAGTTCAGTGGCTATATTAATGCCGTCAATCTGTACTCAATAGGCTACTGTTGGCCTACACTTGACCGTCCCAGGCATGCGCGTCTTGCAGTTGAATCATTCTTTAAAAGGTAATATTGACAGAAAATGAGTAGCATTTCTAAGGCATCATCAAGTGGCCGCTTCCCCCAAACACACATAAGACGTTTTCCAAATGTTGATTTAATGTTGGGTCAGTATCGCACATGGTGAATCAGTATTAAAACAACATCGTAATCATTTTCTCGCAGACGCAAACATTGATTTTGCTTTAGTTACATAATGCTATCAAAATGTACTCCTTCACTATTACAGCCGACAAATCTGTATATAAAATGTTAAAATAATCCAAACTATTATACTAGATATTGTAAGAAATCACTGTGTCACTGTGATCAGAAAAGCACACCGGTTTAGGAATGTAATAACTCGTCAATTATTTCGTAATGTGGGCTATAATGACTTCCGGTTAGAACAAGGGGCCGCTCACGAACCAGCCACCTGGCAAACACGAGACATTGAACAATGTGGGGTCGATGTTGGCCCGCCGTCTACGACGTCGACCCAACATCGACCCCACATTGGTTCAATGTCTCGTGTTTGCTGGGTTGCAGATCTAACCAGAGATGTCAACCAGCCAACATGATACATTGTTGTTTCAAAATTGGCCCAAAATAGCAAACATTAAACCAACGTCAAAACAACATTGGCTTGATGTCTATGCTTTCTGGGCAGTGGTCCATGTCATCTGATATAACATTATTTTATAAAACCTTTAGGCGCCATTAACGACTAAAATAGTTTATAAATCATTCTATTCGCACATTCAATAGCAAGGTTTAAAGGTGTGTATCTTCTAGAGACTGTCCATCTGTTGTTTTGCCATTTTCGAGATGGACCCGCGTGTTTGCAGGATTAGAACTTTGAAATAAAACTCGGCGGCGGCGGCGGACGTCCAATTTAAAAACAGTAAGCTCCCACCCTAAGCTTAATGAATGGAAGAATACCTGAATATATGAATAAATGAATGAATGAATGAATGAATAAATGAATGAATGAATGAATGAATGAATGAATGAAGTATTTACTGAGAAATAAGCTAAACTGGGCCACATGTGCGTCGACAAAAACGATAAATTATAGCTCTTTTTCACGTGACAACATATTCAATGTTCATGGAAGCACGTTTGAATACCCCACTGTCACGGAAACTCCCGGTCATGTCGCGATATCTAATAAATGAGCTTACAAAACGTGGCAGTGCTGTGTATCTGGAGGTGATTACAAAGTAATTGCCTTGCTGCACTGTCAATACAATTCTCTGAGCTATCCATGAGCGTCACATGCTACACATCACGTGATAGATCAGGTGTAAGCTTGACTTTCCTCTATGGGTAGCATTTCAGCGATTTGAGTGGGCGTCGGTACCAGTGATGGGGAGTCCATGATGTAAGAGGATTAGCATGATTGTAATAAACAAAAACGATGCTAGTCCGACCAGGATTGTATATTGTAATGTAATGATGCATAAATATTTCTATGGCGCCAGTATCTCTCAACAATATTGAGACTCAATGGCGCTGATTTTTTTGTAAAATACTGTGTTATCACGCCAAACCACCCGCCATGCGCTGGAAATTAAAATGATGGGTCTCTGGCAGAAACGTCCATTTAATCCCAAGTAAAGGTTATAAATAAACATTGCTACATACGTCCGACAAATCACACAAAACAATATTACTCCATTGATGAAAGCTGGAAATTGGATAGCATTTAATCATGGCGTTTCAGTGTTAATCCAGCAAACGCGAGATGTTCACCCAATGGTGGTTCAATGTTGGCCCACCGTCTGCGAAGCTGGCCCAAAATCGGATAAAAGTCTCGTCTTTGCTGGAAAGCAACGCCTGCCTCCTGTATGGCTCACGGATGCTGCGTGTTAAGAAACGCCCACAAGTCAATCACTGCACATGCAATGTCGCCCTAGTATTCTGGATTCAGTAGCAATGAATTTTGCAAATGAATATACGTCGTGGACAAATACCCAATCAGACAGATCACTAGAGGATGAATTCAAGACTCATTATCTCACCATTGACTGATTACCGTAACACAAATACTCAAGTTTTGTCTTAACTGGTCTTAAGTTGTGTCTTAATTGGTGATGGAGCCTGACCATGGTGTGACGTTAAACCAAGGTTATTTTACATAGGCAACTATATTTCAATAATTATGTTTTAATATTATATAAATACTGAAATAATACTGGGTAAAAATTTCTGTTCCAGGAATGCACAGAAAAAAAGTAGTACAGGACGGTTTGACTTTTAGATCCAAAAACAGATAACCTGATAACCATTGATCACATGTACAGAAAACAAATTGGTGTTATATACACGGCTAAGATGCACGGCTGGATGAAAATACAATAATGCCATAAAGCGATTAACCCTTCTGCTGCGGATTTTTTCATATTATTTCTCATTCATTTGGAGCTGGAATTGCTAACGCAATTTCCAGCTCCAAATGACGAAAAATTATTATGAAAAAATATACTTCATATCAAAATGTAATTATTCGATTAACTAAGCATCTACCACAGACCATTTTCAGCAATTCCATTTCAATTTATTGGTCTGAAACTAGCTTGAAAACGGACATAATTATACGGTCCCGGCGGCATTCCAGCAAACACAAAACATTTGTATAACCTTTGTACAACGTCGGCCCAACGTCTTCGACGTTGGTCCGACATTGTATAAATGTTATACAAATGTTTTGTGTTCGCGGGGTAGGGGTTAGAGAGATGATAATACATAAGTTGACTTACCCCTGGGTTCACTTACATCTCGGGCTGCAGGATGTAAGGGTGAAGAAGGCTCGGATCCGTTACTGCTTACATCCTCCTGTTGTGGAAGCTGTGGCTGCTGTTGTAAGGGCTGTTGTAGCTGTTGTTGAATCTGCTGCTGCTGCTGAACCCGAGGGTCCTGTCTTCGAGAACTGGTGGCCGGCACTTGGAAGGGTATTGTCCTCATGCTGCAGGGTAGAATGACAAGAGCAGAGGATGAGGATGACGGTGAAGGTGATGTGGCTGGCGGTGTTGGTGAGGGTGATGAGGAGGAGGAGGCTGGTGAGGAGGGAGTCATCTTATGAGGAGACAGACGGGGAGCTACGTTCATCATGCCTCCAGACAACTGAGGCATTGGGAGCTGTCCCAACCTCAGTGAACTCACCGCCTCTGTTAACGTGGCCCACAGGATGGAGGGTCTGACTCTACCCACATTAACACTGTCTATGTCACACTACATAGGCCACAGCTACAGCTTGGCAACACCAGTATTTAACTCTATGGTGGACCATTCACATATAGAATCAGCGATCGCGTAACAAAAGTCACTTATGACGTGTGATATATACGTGTATGGACCTACATATAATTATTGATATTCAAACAAAATGCAGCTAAATAAATTTGGCTCCCCTTTAGAAAGTTTTCAACCTATTGTATACACATATACATGAATAACCACCTTCATCAACAATATGACCCATGTAATTACATATTATGAATAGCATTGATTAAATACAGTTCTCATCTGCTGTTGTATCCACTAATATCTAGATGTGGGCCAGCTGGGGCTAAATCACACATACAGTCACCCACAGCACAGTCTGACACTCCCGGCTCAGGGCTATGTCCTTCGCGCCAAATTTAATCCATGTAAATCCGTCAGCAAATCCCCTCTCAGGGATAACAACTCATTAATTGCCTGCTGGTCTCCTGATGAATGCCTCAAAGCACAGCGTAAACTTAAGCATCTCAATCACGTTCCTCCATAGAAACAAATATTCACCTTATCCGTCGCAACGCCGACAAACGCACATTTTTAAATCTTACACTGCTTGTTGTATTACTGCGCGTGGAGATAATTATCAACAGTGAAAACACATCGGTGAATATTCACAGCGCAAGTTGAAAAAGCTAAACCATCGCTAAACAAAAGCGCTTGTCAATAATATTAAGCAGCTCAGAAAAAACTGTAGATGTGATTGGCATACTCTAGTAATGTCTTTGTTGAAAGAGAAGTAACAATGATCTCATAAGGCCTGCCAAGCTAAAAATTATAAGAGTTGCCTTTTATCACCTCGACAGTAGCTCAAATAGTATAATCTATAAGTTAGCTGTTAGAGTATCTGACGCTACCCTTATAGTCCGTCTATAAGATCCCACTAAATGCATAGCTTGTGCGGCTGTTACAATCACTGTGGCAACTTGTTGCTTGCTTTGCTCACACTGGCTCTGGCGGCATGGTAGGTGTTACTGCGGTGATGCCATGCCCACGACAAGTGATGCTAGAGCTGTAAATCAGCGCGCTCTTGTTTTATGATTTCTCCGGATCTCTGATTGTGTGAACTCTGACCCCCTGTATCAGGAAGTGTAAGCCCACAGGCGTCCGTCACCAGGTTCTTATGTTGATTGATCTATCTGTTGGGAGTTCAGCCAGTACACTGCTTGCTCTCCGCCTCTATCTCTCTATTTCTTTTTTTGTATACCCCTGTTTGTCTATCATGAACTCATCAGACACTACTTAGAGTGGCAGATTGTCACATGTGGCACGGTGGCATCTATTCTGGCACAATATGAACAAGAGATGATCGCCTCGTGCCACAACAACCCACAGTGTGCGCGGACAGACAGGAGCAGACGGATGCTGACTGCTGATGCTGTGCCCTGCTGCTGTTTTTGTCGCTGCTGCCAGTGCTCCTGCTGCTACCATCCACGCGATTGCTGTTATTGTCACACTGTTGTCATGTCGTGATAAAGCTGTCGCGTAACACTCTTTGAAGAAAAGTGTTTACCACGAGCGTGCCGGCATTTACCTACAACATTATACAACATAAGATATGGCTCTTGCAACTGTACTTCCCTGCCTGTACCTTACTACTCTAAAAATCTTCATCATTATATATCACAAATGCATATATTAAATAATTCACCTCAAACCACAGAGAAGTCAGTCGTGCAATCAAGTAATATCAGTTTCAGCAGTCTCACACTAGTCTCTAACGAAATAAATAACACTAAAATAGATGGCATAGCTCGTCATAGATGCTCAGGTAATCAATTTACTAATGAAAGAAACAATCCGGCAGGACAAAGCTTAATTCGCTTATTATGTAAAGTCCTTGAAACTAGGTAGTTGTTTGGTTAACGCCAAAACCCAATAAGATACATTCAGACTGATAGTGTGTAACAACCTCGAACACATCCAATATGGTTAAAGGGATCCTCTTAAAAATATATTTGTATCCTTCCATCCCTAAGGTCGGAAAAGGATGGCAGTAAAGTGAGCACATGTTCAGTTCAGCAAGACTAAGGGACAGCAGCAAATAAAAAAGACACACATTGTGATTACACTGCGGAGTAAACACTGCTATTGTATTCAGAATGGTGGCGTCATGACGAAAGGAAATAGTTGCAATTAGGTGATTCAAGCCTTTTCTCGTTTATTTCTGGTTTATAATTGAATATCGTTGACAAAGCCTTCACTTCCATTTTGTCCACAATAATATTGGCCAGTGTGCCCTAATTAAATCGTCTATCGTGTTGCTGCTGATATTTTAATAGAATTATCATTTGCAAAAACCTCCATACTAAATCAGCAAAAGTATAAGTGCATGATTGATTACTTTTTAACAACATATTATATGCGGGTACACTCAGTCATTCGGTATACAGTTTTGTGTGACTTGAGAATGTGGATTGAGCAGTGATCACTTCAAGACTTCACTATCATATGTGCAAATTGTCATTGTCACGACTTTCAAGAGAATTTAATGATAAGAGAGGCGAGGCTGCTAAAGTATTCCACATTAGAATAGTTACATTACATGTAGCTTTATTAGTGAGGATTATGTAGGATTTTGTTATTATTATGCTGAGTTAGGAGAACGCTTAATGATACTATTATAATGACTTAGTGTTTACATTGTGGAGATAAAGATTGAGTCTTCTGAGGGCTTATGTTTTCTTAGGGGGCCAACATTGGAGTATTTAGAAATAGCTATAATTTTGAAACTGAATTTTCATGAAATAAATAATTGTCTGAAGGCCCTATGATCATCATTAAATGACACTTAAACTTGCCATTAATACTACAGCCTACTTTGTGATCCAACTTTGTAGACAGAAAAAATAAATTCTAAAAAAGTGAAATAAATATTTTGCCTGAGGCAGAGTGTGACAAAATAAAAAATTGCAGATAGGAGGTGAAATAAATAATATGTCCAGTTAAAAAGACCAGGTACCCCCCCCCCCCCCCCTAGTAATTGAATGTTGGCCCCTTTATAATGGTGGATGATTATATTCGGTTGCTATAACATGCTAAGTTATTAATGTGAGTGACTATGTCATGATAGTTATTATCTTTCATTGTAGTATTTTTAATTATAGTATGCTTTCCTGGGATCACAAATAATTATGTTTTGTTAGGGTTGCATAGTGATCATGCTGTGCTCGATAGACAGAGTTCTGCCGTTGCGTACCACAAATTTCCCACGAGAGGGTTAATTAATTATGTAAAATCTGTAACTAGAAAGCACAAATCGATAGACATAAGCGCTACTACGCCTACTTGTCTAATTAGATACTACATAACCGTTTGCAAATCACGCGGGATAATACGTTGATATAATATACGTTCATATATATGTATGAAGCTACATTATAACATACTCGTATCCTACCTTGATTTATTCAATTATTTCTGGTTACCTTCTATGAAACACCACAACATGCCTGTATAATACCACGCGTTATTCGATGCTGGTATATTTGCTATCCCTACCATGGCTAAAAGCGTACCATTGTACGAGAAATACCAGTATTATATGAAGTCTTGGCGCAACGGGGGATATTTACTTACAAAATAAAGTTCTTGACCATTAAAGTGATAATCACAACTATAGCCGCGGTTTGCCTTTTTTGTGTGTCCTTATAACAGTAAAATCTGAACGATTGACATATGTTTTGATGAAAATTTAACAAATTTAAGTTATTGTTACCCACTTAAAGTTATGGTTCGCGGTACATTTCACATAACTGTTTTATACATCATGTATTAATGTGATCATTGAAATGAAGCATATTAGTCTGCATAGACTTGTAGAACCCATAACAATAACAATCTCTATATGTACATCAAAGGTGATGGGAACTCGACACCGTAGGTGTAGCACAAAAAGTATTTATGTAAAACAATCCATAAAATTGAACTGCTTAAGAATGGACTGCATGTATGGTTTAAATGATATATATGCTACGTATACATGTATTAATAAAGATGGAATAAATATGTATTTTAAGCTGACATATTGGCTTAAAACTACAACAGGTACTCGTTAAGGATGTATGTTTGTTCGTGTTATATCTCAGTGACCTTTCTGAAATGTTAGACAACGTTGATTGTAAAGGTATCCATTTGGATGATTTAAAAAAATGATAATAGTTTTAAGGAAGACATGGTGGAATGAAATATGCCGACACCGCAGGTAGATTTATCATTACAAAAACCTCTCGATTTTTCACACCAAAATTAGGTTCAGTTCAAAAAAATTGATTTGACATATGACATTTACAAAACAGCTAACTAATAACAAAGTGAAGTCAAGAGACTGGCATTGGCCAGTGAGTGTATCGTTATGTGAGTGATTATGGTATGTGTATAATGATAGGATGTTATGCTATGTTCTAATGTGAGTGATAAGGATATGATAGGATACCAGTGATTATGCTGTTCTGTTATGTGAGTGATTAGGATATGATAGGATACCAGTGATTATGCTGTTTTGTTATGTGAGTGATTAGGATATGATAGGATACCAGTGATTATGCTGAGTTGTTATGTGAGTGATTAGGATATGATAGGATTCCAGTGATATTGCTGTTTTATGATGTGAGTGATTAGGATAAGATAAGATACCACTGATTATGTTGTGTTGTGATGTGAGTGATTAGGATATCATAAGATACCAGTGCTTATGCTGCGTTGTGATGTGAGTGAATAGGATTTGATAGGATTCCAGTGATAATGCTGTTTTGTGATGTGAGTGATTAGGATATGATAGGATACCAGTGATTATGCTGTGTTGTGATGTGAGTGATCAGGATATGGTAGGATTCCAAGTTAATGCTGTATTTTTTGGATGTGATCATATGGATATGTTGTAGGCCTACTTGGATGCTGAGTGAGGCTGCAGGCAGCTGCTGATTGTGTGATATAGGATGCTAAATGATTATACGAGTAAGGACGTTGAGAGAAGATGCTCAGAAATGATTGTGATAAGAGTGAGGAATTCAACAAAGAGGCTGCTGAATAAAGCAACCAAGTAAAGATTTTGATTCAGACTAGAGTCTGTATGTGCTGGTGTTACTGAGCGAGTGATGGGATAGCTCTGTCTTGCTAAGGCAGTAGTTGCTTACTTTACAAGTAAGCAGATACTGCCTTTTAGGGTTGCTGAGCAAAGCTGGGGTATTGATGTGGTCACAGCAGCAGAATGTATTGACACGCCCTGACTAAGTCCTCCTTTCTCCTTACTCCCCAGTCAGACCTCAGCCCCTAATACCACACCATTACTCACCTCACTAACCTGTTGGTCATGTTTGGTCTACGTCTTCAGTAGATTACCCCCCAAGAAAATCTACACTGCCGTGTACTGCCCGATGCCGCACGTATCAACATTCCCATATTATCACTAAATATGTTAAAGTTACGTGTAGGCGTTAACATTTGCATATATTAAATATATATATATTAAAGGTGAATTTTGACCACCAGGGTAAAGAGTGTCAACATTTAGAGTCGACCTGAAACTGCAATGTTGAAACAAAATGTTTGAAATCCTATAGCATCCCCCCGCATAGAATAGGTTAGAGTTCTTGCGCCGACAATTAAAAAAAAGTCGACTTATGGTGGTCATTTTAAATTTCAGCAAAATCACCTTCACATTTCCATATGGTGGGTAATGTTTTTGCGCCCACAAAAATATGAAGTTGATCCGTGGCGGCCATTTTGAATTTCAGTAAAAAATTACTTGCACATCTCCATATTGTTGGAATGTGATTTTAAGTTTTTGCCCCCACCCTACCCCGAAAAAAATGAAGTTGACCTGTGGCGGACATTTTTAAATTTTGGTAGCATCTTTGAAAACTAATCTGCAGGTTGTTATAAATATGATTAAACATTTAAAACACATTTTGACCACTAGTTTTTGAGTTTCACGCCCATAAAAACGCGTGACGGATCCCGGCGGAGCTAGAATCACCTTCGGGGCGGGGGATAAAAAAATGGGAGGAACATTCGTGCCTCGACACAAATCTGGGGACAAGCCAACAGTCCTCGATCCATATTCTCGTACAAGTTATGATATATCGTAGGCTTCTGATTGATCGAGAAGGCCATCTCGACCAATCAGAAGCCTACGATATATCGTATCTTGTACGAGAATACGGGCCCAGATATAAGAAGGCTAGAGTGCGTATTGGGCACTTTCTCCTTCTGACATGTCATGATTGATGTTACATAATTATATCATATATCACCTGATAAATATATACTGATTTTTGTCACTTCTTATTTTTAATGAAATAAATGGGGTATTAGACCATCTTTGTTCCCATGTAGGCTAAACTGGGCCAGGAGAACCTCCTAAGGATGGTGAGATGAATGAAATGACACTGCCCTCCAGACACATAATTCGAAATTCGAGCCCTGGCGGCACTTTTTATTTACCGTCGGAAGACAATAATAACATATAACAAAAGCGCACTTGACAATAGCCCGCCGCCATTATTGAACTTGAAAGTTAGCGCGACCACAAGGTCAAATTATTGACGTAAAATGCCCAAAATCACAATAAATCGGCCTTTTTGATATTTTTTCAGCCATTATTGAACTTGTCCGAGAGCTGCTTATTAGTAACATGTATAAAACAAGAGCGCTGACGCTAACGATATCCTCCGCCATTAATTAAAGTCAATAATGGCCTCAAAGTCAAAGGTTAAAAAATAGGTCATATATCACAACCCCCATAAGGCACATCTACACCCCCTGAGGGATGTGTGTGGCAATATAAAAACAATCCAGCAAACGCTTTCCGAGCTATCGTCCGGAAAATGAACTTATCGTCTGTCATCAATTAAAGTCAATAATGGCCTCAAAATCGAAGGTCAAAAAATGAGGTCAAAGGTCATAACCTCCAAAAGGCACATCTACACCCCCTAAGGGATGTGTGTGCAGTATGAAAACAATCCAGCAAGCGCTTTGCAAGATATCGTCCGGAAACTGAACTTATCATCCGCAATCAATTGAAGTCAATAATCGCCTCAAAATGAAAGGTCAAAAATTAGGTCGTAGGTCATAACCCCCTAAAGGCACATCTACACCCCCTGAGGGATGTGTGTATGCAATTTGAAAGCAATCCGGCTAACGGTTTCAGATATATCGTCCTGAAACGAACACAGACGCACATACGTACAGGCGCACAGCCAGACATGGTGGTGACAATACCCCCCGCCCCTATTTCGTGGGCGGGGGATTGAGCAGGATACATGAAAAAGTTTTCAAATTATTGACGTAAAATGCGAAAAATCGCAATAAATCTTTGATTTTTTTAGCCATTATCGAACTTGTCCGAGAACTGCTTATTAGCAGCATGCATAACAAATTTGAGCAAGATAATAACAACATAATAAAAAGTCTTTGAAGTTATCGCGCCCACAAGGTCAAATTATTGACGCAAAATGCGAAAAAGCGTAATAAATCGGCCATTTTGAATATTTTTTCATTCACTATCAAACTTCTCCGAGAACTGCTTAGGGGCCTATTGGTAATATGAGTAACAAATTTGGAAGGATACATGAATTTTTTTTTAAGTTATCGTGCCCACAAGTAAATGTTAACGCCGACACCAACGCCGACGACGCCGAACTTCAATTGCAATAGCCCACCTATTTTAAATAAAATTAAAAGGCGGGCTAAAAAGGAATTTACTTTAATTCAGTTTATTCAGTGTGCCAGATACAAATGTCCCTTGTAGCCATTTTTAAATTATTCCATTGCCATAGAACGTTGACAAGAGTCTAACATCAGCTCACATGCACACATACTATTGAATTTTAGCATTTAAGTAATCTTCAAACCATCAGTGTCGTATTATGAATTTCCTAAAAATTAGAGCAACCAAGCAAAGTGGAAGGAACGCTTTCTGTAACGTACAAGGTCAGTAAGATGTCGCATACAAGGTGAGTCATATTCTTGTGGCCATGGGGATACGGGCACACGCTATAACAAGCAAAATGTTCCTGTTTCTCAGAGACAGATGATGATAATATCTAGATGCATAATCTGGCTGAGACGAGACGATGACATATCACTGACTCGATGGTGGGGCAGCGACGCAGACGCTGCCCCACCACCGAGGCAGTGTATGGCCAACGTTACCCGAGAAATGCAATGTCATGGCGACATGGGGAATGGTAATAATGATGAGTTGCACGTAATGGACTTGGCAGACGATCCAGACAGCGTAGATCACCATTACTGGAGCAAGCCTGGTAATGGCGCGACCAACCCAGAAGGAAGACAAACAAGTGTTCTCATCAACGCTGGCTTTCACGCCAAATCAAAGCACAACCGGCAACGATTTAAAAAGCCAACAAACAGACAACACGTTTCACACAAAGTCAACAATGGGTAATTAATCGTGCAGGCTTCCGCTCATCTGTTTGCTGCAATGTAGTCTCCCTTTCACGGAAGATAAACATCCGTGACATACGAAGACGTGTAGAAAGATGTAGGCCTAAGACTGACTGGAAAAATGAGAAAAATAAAAATGAAAAAAAACAGGCCGATACTACACAGATTGCTCGGGGGACTGAGAGCGGAATATTCACATCAGATGATTAAAGTTAATTGATCATGGACAAGATTTGTGACGTATGGAAACAAGATACTTCTGGGCATTACATCATCATAATTATATATAGGTATATATATTGCCCTGAGTAGTTGAAGTCGCGTATCACTGTTTGCATTAGAGAAAATTATACGCACTACCAATAGCCTGATTAAAAAAATGCCAAAAATTAAAAGCTTAATTAAAACGAAAAGCTAAACTAGACACTCTGCTTTAACATTGTGCATATGACTGCACACAGTTAGTTACTTTTTGGAATATTGTACATATGTATATTTACATAATCATACAACCACAACTAAGCAACAGGTTGTAAATAATAATGTATGTTAAATAAATTAAAATTTACAGCTATTAATTGACATGTTAATGAAATCCATAAATATGCGGAAGTAAGTGTGTCAGGTCGAAAGCTAACGAAGGTGCATCATTACAACCTGATTCAGTATACCATCTCAATAGACGTTGTTTCGTAACAACCATGCCGTAACAACAGCGTATTGCGGAAGCGATAACTGCGTAGGTTTACGTAACAGCAGTATGCTTGGCGCCTACCTTGGTGGTACCCGCTGGTGTAATTACCTAAACAAGACATAACGTGTGAATACTGACACAACAAACATCGGGCGTTCTTCGGTATTAGCTCGATGAATATCAGCTCGGACGAACATTGAACTAACATCGGGTGAGCAACTATGGATGTATAACATGTATACAACGTCGGCCCAACGTCTTCGACGTTGGTCCAACATTGTATAAATGTTATACAAACACCAAGCACATGTTTTACCTGAGAGAAATAAAGGAGAACTCTGCTAACCCTTTGCCTGCTAATCACGACAATAGTCGTTTTTAATTCATTTGATCATGTTTATTAACCGATTAATTCACTGTTGTTGTGAATGAACTGACTGTTTAAACATCAATATTTGTAAATGTTTGGTCTCAAATTAACCAAATATGTGTAATTTTCAACCACTTGAGGTTGTGGATCGCGGTAGCGAGACACAACCTCAAGTGGTTGAAAATTTAAATAAATTTACTTAGCAGGGTAAGAGTTAGTACGCCATTGAGCAGGTGTCAAGGAGAAATAGAGACTGAAGCATTTTATATAGAATATAAATAATATAAACGAAATGTCCATCACAGTGAGGAGTAAAACAAAGCGAAAGTGGGTGGTGGGCTGAAATCCCGGTTGAAAAAAGGGGAAGGAAAACCGTGATACCTCCCAGGCGTCCGATGATTTCATTGTTTATGGCGACAAACACGGATCAAGGACATTATTATATTTTTATTGGAGAGTTATCTCATCTTTCGTGGAAACGCTCTAGATGTCTAGAGGCATTCTGCGTCAGCTCAGAATCCATAGATGCTCACACGATGTTAGTTCAATGCTCGTCCACGCTGATCTAATCTGAACTAATTCCGGAGAAAGTCATTTAAAAAAATGCTCCGCAACAAGAGTGAGTGAAGATATTTATTCGCGTCTCTTTTTGTACATTATGGCAATAACGCGACAGGAGAAAGACCAGAGTGGAGATTATAGAAAACATTTAGTATAGGATAAAGCCCGAGGAGCTCTACATTCTTAGCTGTGGAAAAGGCCGAGGCGAAAGGCTGAAGAATGTAGAGCCCCGAGGGTTTTAACTGACTTAAAACACATCCGACCATAATATAGTGAGGATCCCTCGTAAACAACAGCTCGGTCACACCTGACTGATTATAGCACCATAGCCCTGCCATGATAATTGGTTTGTACTTGATCAACAATAACTCTCCATTCCCGGCTTAGAATGTAGTGGTCAGACAAAGCAAATAATGTAGTGGGGCCGATCCAAATGACCCGACTACGTAACATACTAAACGAATTACCTTGGTTAAGACAAAATGGAACAGCCCAACGTTAGACTAAAGTTGAGGAAAAGTTCAATTAATTGATATATGCGTTACGGCACGTGACCTAGATAATGCGGGTGGCTGGCGCCAGCATGACGCCGTGTGAATGATTAACATTTACAACGCAGAAATATTGTTGTATAAACCACTGAGACCAATTAGAAATCATCACAAATGTCTCAGTTGGCGCGTTCGGCTTCATTTGAATACCCACGTTATGGGTCTTCGGCCATTATCAATATTTGTACTCTTTACAGTGCGGGGATCGACTTTACACGTCAGAATCTGACGTCTACAGACGTCAGATTTTGACGTGTAAAGTCGATCCCCGCGCTGTAAATTATCTTCCATGTGATATGGTAATAGCGATAGCTATTACCATATTGTATGGAACAAGAATAAAAGTATGCATAACTGTATGGATATATTAAATTTATTAAATTAGTTGCGATCCTAGCACTTTGAATTCATTTAAACAGATAGGAAGGATACTTAACATTTAATACGTTTAGATTCAATTTGAGTTATAATAATATACTTTTCACTTGTGCAAAAGTGTGTATGGGTGCGATATATTCACAAGTATAGATCTGTATGCACATCCACCGTTCAGGAAGTTATGAGATCAGTGTAAATCATTCTCCTTATTTTTGCACTTATCGATTTAAAATTATACAACTACAATATATCAACTTAAAGGCGACGCAAACTGCGCATGGCTGCCCGAATATCTATATGACTAGCCGAATTGCAATATTATTGATGAATACGTTTTATTAACCCTTTCACTACTGGCAATAAGGTCTCACCACCCCAAATGCCAGTCCCATTGAAACGCATGTATAATGCCAACATTCCAAGGGCCGAAATCACCACTTTCGTCCCTAGCTGCCCCCTATGTTACACACCATAATAAAGCCTAAGCTGTCCTTTTTCAAAAACTGCTTCGAAAATGGTATGCTAACTTCCTGCGTTTTGAGTTACGCTCCCATGTTGGTAAAAAGGTCCATTTTGCCCAGATCTCCCGAAATATTCTTGCGCCAATTCCCAGAAAAGACACAAATCCTTCTCACCCCATGTGTCCATCCGAAAATCTCACATAACAGTTATACCTCATATCACAGATAGCGAAAACAGTGTGTGCTTACAATTTATCCACATAATTACAATTACAACAGGCGGAAACAACCATTTAAAGCAGTAATTTGGGTAGGGATTCTCTAGTCGCAGAGTACTGGGCCTAAATGTATGACGTCATTTAAGGTATCACCACACAAATTCATATGCGCATATCATTAAAAAATTGAGAAGTGAGAGAGTCACGATCTTTTTTTAAAAAATGTGGCGATTTAAAGCAGGCTTGAGTTTAAACATTACATTTATATCTTTTTGATACCAATTTATTAGATTTGGTGGCCATTTCTTGCTTCAGAAAACATCGAAATCGAGAAAAAAAGATATAAAATGTAGTCCCTACGCTGGTAGTAACAATATGCTGCATTCGGTAGTTTGGCAATTTTCAGAGAGTAGACTGGGACTTGACATTTCCATTCGAAAATAGAAAAAAAGCCCGACGTTTAAGCATCCTTTTTAATTTTTGATATTGATAGAGTATGTCCTGATGCTTAAAAAAAAATATAGGTTTATACATATATTTTCACTCAAAGAATGCTGGGAGGACAAAGCGTATGGGTCATAATACATGTAAATCTATGGGAGGGGTGATATGTGTGGTGAGACGTTAATGTGCCCGTCTCTGAAGACTATTTTTGAATCCCACAGCGAGTTTTTTCCTCTAGATTATTTCCTTTGTTATTTTTTTTTGTCAATAGTAAGCTCATTTAGCAATAAAAATCGTCTTAACAGTTTATGTTGCAAAATTACCAAAACTGACATGGCGAATGTCCAATTATGGCCTAAACACCCAGAACTCACCTATATAGCGCCATTATAGTTATAAGTTCAACTTACTTCAATCACTTTCCTGCCATGGTTTATCGCCCTTTATTATCTATACCTCTGATCTTTGTGTGCTTAATGGAGGGACAGCATAATTCTATCAAAATACCATCGTTTATTGCATAAGATAAAGTTAAATATCTGAAAAAGTAGACAAGCGGTAGACATGCCTTCAAAAAAGAGAAAACCATGTTTGACCATAGAAAACAGGTCATTTTTCGATATCTAATAGAAAACAGGGGAACTTCAATTTGTGTTTGTGAGTTTGCTAATCATCAGAATTGAACAAGGTTTTCTCTTTTCAATACAGAACTGAATGTATCTTTCAAATCATACGAAAAAAAATTCAAAAAAATGTATTTTGCATTAAAGTCTCATCACACAAATTCATACGCGCATATCATTAAAAAGTTTAATAGTGAGAGAGTCACGATCTTTTTTTAAAAATGTGGCGATTTACAGCAGGCTTGAGTCTAAATCTTACATTTATATCTTTTTGACACCAATTCTTTTAGATAGGGTGACCATTTGTTGCTTCAAAAACATCGAAATAGGAAGAGATAGATATACAATGTAGTCCCTACGCTGGTAGTAACAAGGCATATGCTGCGTTCGGTAGTTCCCGTGGATTGGCAATTCTCAGAGAGTAGACTGGGACTTGACATTTCCATTCGAAAATAGAAAAAAAGCCCGATGTTTAAGCATCCTTTTTAATTTTTGATATTGATAGAGTATGTCCTGATGCTTAAAAAAATATATAGGTTTATACATATATTTTCACTCAAAGAATGCTGGGAGGACAAAGCGTATGGGTCATAATACATGTAAATCTATGGGAGGGGTATTATGTGTGATGAGACGATAATTAGGCCGTTGTGGCGACGGCCCACGTACTTTAGTGTACTCAATTTAGGCCGTCGTGGCGACGGCCGACGTACTGAAAGGGTTAAGAGGCTTGGGGATTGTTCTGCAAAATGTTCTAAAAAATATTTTCGCTGCAAGGCCCTACCCCCCCCCCCCCTCTCCTCAGAAACATAAATTATATCAACTTTCATATTCGAAACATTACCAAAAATAAAATTGTCCAAAGATGTCATTTTTACAGTTACTATCACAATTGGATATGTCCATCATTGTTGACTTTATTGCCAGGTAATCATTTTGAATTGTATCAACACCGAATTATTTATTTTAAATAATCAAGTGCAGTTGAGTTCGCATAATGATAGAAAGATATTCATCCGCACTCCGGTGATAAACGAGCAGGGATATGAAGATGTTTGAACAGTGAAATCCCTTCCTTCACAAATATACGTACAATTAAAGCAGGTGAAGCGTGGCGGGTACATTTACCCTTTCAGCGCGGGGACCGTCCTTAGACGTCAGAATATGACGTCTGTAGACGTCAGATTCTGACGTATAAAGTCGACCCCCGCACTGAAAGAATTAACATTTTATTATGGCCGTAAACCCATAACATAGGTATTCAAATGAAGCGGAATGAGCTAACTAACATAGTTATGATGCTTTCAAATTGAAAAAACCACTTTGGTCAGCATGGTTTATATAAAATATTTCATCGTTGTAAGGGTTAAGATTAATGCCACAATGTACTACATTAAACTGTCGTTGGGTTTAAAGTGTTTTGTCAGCGGTGCTGAACCGATGCTGGACTAATGCTGGCCCACCGACGCATTCATTTTAAATAACCGTCTTGACCTTATTTTAGTCAGATTTTATCTCATGTGTAAAGACTAACCTAGCTATCAGTCAAAAACAAATGCGGTGTCAATTTCAGAACGATACTCTAATATCATGAATAATGTTGAGTGCATCCTATAACTGTGAAAAAACCAAGGTCACAAAAGTGAGATAACTTTAAATAATTGTCCTTCTCCTGTACCCCAGGACCATCCATATTGAATTACACCTTTGTTGGGCAGTTAAAGAGAGGACGTTACAATTAATACACATTGACGTATTTGCTATTACCAGCAATTTTAACTCGGAGTGAAGCCTCTTTCAACCCATCCTCATATCAGTTAACGGTATAAGCGCACGCGAAAATGACAATCGATGACTTCATCTGGAAAGGGGCGATAGAAGCCAGAGCGGCGCCATATTAAACCCGTCGACAATAAAACTTACAGGATGAAAACACAGTATAAACGTTTTTTTTATGGACATCGAAATAGAATAAATTTTGTTAGAATTGTGTCCACGTTCAAACTTATTGAGTTATCAGTAAAATCTAAGTGTGGTACACATATCCCAGCGTCTAGTGTATTGTGTCAACGAGAAAAAAATGCGGATACCAAAAAAATCAAGGTCATAGACTGAGGTGTAGAAAGGTCAAACGTGAAAAAAGTCATGGTTTAACCGTACTAGAAGTTTGATGTACTTACCCATAATGCAACAGGCTCTCAGGCGTAAAAACAAGTGTGCAAAACGTAATTTTAATAATTTAATCATAATACCGCATACTTTAAAAATATTGCTATATATCTAAAAAAAAACTAGGGTATCACTCTTAGCGCTTTTAATTAGAATCTCATCATTTCCTGCATTTTAATATTATCTAGAACATTCAAATGTAGCATTCTTTCAGCTTAAATTAATAATGAACGATAGTTTAATTATAATCATTGGTGTAATACTCATTTGCATCTAGTTATTCATTTCTACATCTAAGCAAAGTGCACCGTTGTGTAAGGACAACATATCGCAATCGAAGAAGGTCCCACCGTTGATAGGTGACATATTTTTCTGAAAATATATCTGCAAAGCAGGGCTTGAACACCAAGCTGGGGACTCTTGCGCTATACAGCAGAGTGGATCAGGCTTGAAGCTGCGCGACAGGCAGCTATAACAAAACATAACGTTCTACCATGCGCCAGGTCCCTTTTTTGGGCAAGCACGATAGAAGGGAAATGGGTCACATTATTATTCCCACATTGACAATATAGAAATAATGAGGTAAAATCGTATAAATCGGCTATTTGAGTTTTTTTTAATCATTAGCACACTTGTTCGAGAATTAATAACAACATTAAGCAAAAAAATCATTTTTTTACAGTAATTATGGATACAGTGTACAGTGGTGCCACCTATCGTCGATAATTACGCTCACATGCAGTGATGGCGAGGCGATGTCGATGGAATGACACGTGGAGACGTTGAAGCAATGTCCGGTTTTTGCGTGGGTCGACAAGTCCGGTCGTATGAGTGTTACACTGAAATATGATCCAGTTCATCCAGAAAGAACCTCCTCTCTCCCATCAGAGTAATCTGCTCTCTACACACAGAACAATATCGCAAAGATGGTTCTAAATGTACGTACAATGGCCCATAATTGAGACCGCGTTGCTCAAACGTTTGTTTCTGTCAACGCGACAGTGATATGAGCACTTTGTGGGGGTTTTGTCCTGAAGCCATCATGTGTAATTGCGCACGAGTCCTACTGAAATGTCGGGACTTTGATGTGATTTGACGCTCTGCGATCCATAATCCCGGTTCAAATGTATCCACGACTGTCGCAACGTAGAACAGTCGTGGGTATATATTAGGTTGCAATTGCATCCATGATGATAACCCAGTAAACACAAATCATTTGCATAACATTTATGCGACGTCGGCCCAGCGTCTTCAACGCTGGACCAACATTGCATAAATGTTATACAAATGTTTTGTGTTTACTGGGTAGGTAGTGGGACTGGATACTAAAAACTCCCAATGATTGATCCGTGTATGGTGTCTGTAATAGGTCCACCGATCTATGAGTCAGAACAAAGTACTCCCGGTACATTATATCATGTCTATAGAGCATTTAGAGCATGCACTTCCTCCGACCTTCACAATCTTATATGAATACGTTTCTATACTAAGAGCATATTAGGACATAATTATTTCTGTAAAACATAAAGTCATCAGTTTCATATAATACAAAAAAGTAAATAAAAATAATAACGGTCGGTATCCAATGTAACTTCAAAGCGTATGAAAAAGGGAACACTAGTCTTATTCACCTCAACAGGATTGCTCAAATGAACAAGTCACTTGACAGATTAGATCAATTTTTTTTATTGATATGTCATCATATTTACAGTTGTATGCCTGGTTGATAATGGGCGAGGTCGGATAATTTTTATATTATAATATATACAAGTAACATAATTGGCCATTATAACTTTTTAACGAATATACTATATATATGAAGCATGTCTAATATATATATCTAATTTACGCATAAGTTTGATTGACGAAATGATATATACGCTGTATATGCCGTAATCTTTTTTTAATTGATACTAGTACTTCATAAAACTTATAGATCAACATGTGAAAATGCCATCGGGGCAGTCTGCCATACAGTTAGATCGAGCTCTGTCATTCGATGTTTCATATAAAATATTATTCGATAAACTTCACTTATATAATCATATTATAATTTACTGCATTATAAGCAAAATAGCATCAAGTTGATAATAGAAAAAAAAAATAAGAAATATGAGGACTCACATGTCTGAACATTGTAAGTTGGTGGAAATGAAATAAATCGGGCTTTAGGCCACTTTTGTGCACATACGGGCTAAATTGGGCCAGGATAACCTCCTGAGGATGGTGAGATGAGTGAGATGACACTGCCCTCCAGACACAGGATTTGAAATTCATACCCGGAAGATCTGACGCCAAGCACGCTACCTCTCGGTCACGGAGTTTTACGAGTGGATGGGGAAGAAACATTTTTGTTTCTTTCAAACCGCCGAGACCGGGAAACGAACCCCTAACTCTAGCGTGAAAGGAAGCGGTGCTAACCACTACCATAGGGCCCCCGCCCAAGCTGGTGGAGAAGGGGCGACAAAATTTGTCGCTCCTTTTCTAACTTACCCATACAAAATGTTCTGACATATGACTCCTCAAACTTCGCAGTTCTTTTTTGTTATTCAAACTACCAACTTTAATGGAGTAGAGAGCCTATTTTTGTTGTCACCACAACGCATGATCACGACTCGAGTCATATAATCCCACATAACTATATAGTATTATAATTCAAACTAGATCGACCAGGGCATTGCCCCAAAATTGGTGCAGATAGGTGGGCTGGTGTGCAATCATAGTCTCTCCCCTTCTCTAAAAAATGGATAAACAAAGGAATGAAAGAAGAATTATGCTGGGAAACGCTTCTGTGATAAACGACACGGACTACAAGCGCCCGGTTGAGGAAATCCTGGCTTCCCTAGATAGATAGTTGACCAATCCCAGCAGACACAAAACGTTGAATCAATGTTGTTTTAACGTTGGTCCTGCGTCGTAGTGTCTGCTGGGATGCCACCAGACGTTTACCTATGTTGGTTAAATGTTGGACCAGCGTCGAAGACGTTGGCTCAACGTTAAACCAACATATAACCTCGTATTTAGTGGGTACGAATAAGGATGGATATCCCAGCAAACACGAGACATTGAGCCATTGTTGGTTCAATGTTGGGCCAGCGTCGTAGACGGTGGACCAATATTGAACCAACAATGGTTCAATGTATCTGTTAGCTGGATATACTATGCAAAAGGCAGATAATAATAACCATACCGTATATGTGATTAATCTATGCTGATAGACAAGGTCGAGTGAGATGATAGAGGTATAATCACGGCATTAAAAAATGGCAGCATGTTCATACATTCATAAACAAAATATTTGTATTTTATAGAGAGTTTGTTTGCTTATAACGTTATTGTTTCTTAAATTGCCCAAAGAGTGCAACATTTTACCGGTATTAGCTAACAATTGAGGCATATGGATAGTAATTGAAACGACGTCGCCATGCAATTTAATATATTATACACAGAGAGCATATTAACATTCGTTTAGATTGTTTTGTCACTCTAAATTCATCCCGACACTGCAGATAATTACAGATGACAATAAAATTATGGAAGATACATGTAGTAGTCCTACTAGAACAATATAATGAACAGTGAAAAAATATATCAGGCTAAAACAGGACATAGCTACATTCTAATTCAAATATATTTTCGACTTGGAAATGTATAAGACACATTTTACAAACAAAAAGAATGCTTATTAAATATATATTTAAATTAAATTGGAAATATTTATTATTTAGACCAATTTAATCACCAGGTGGGGCGATGCATTTTCATGACTCTGCCTGCCTGCCTGCCTGCCTGCCTGCCTGCCTGCCTGCCTGCCTGCCTGCCTGCCTGCCTGCCTGTCTGCCTGCCTGCCTGCGATAATCAACCTCACTGTAGTTTTGATGGAAGCCCTTCAAAAGTGCTGTAAATACATAGAGTATCCACTAACATAAGTGGACGAAGAGCTGGTAATCGAAACGATAATGGAGATCGGTTCCGTAATTACCATTACGCTCTCAAGCAATACTACTAGTGTTTATTATGTAAACCTTAAATTTGTTATACTGCGATCTCTGTGCTAGTTTGAATCAAATGCTAGGCTCATATTCTTTCAAGACAGTCGCAACTAATCTCCGTTCAGGGGCAGGTTTATCTAACCAGCATTTTTTCAAAATTTGATATATTCATCAATTTAAAAAACAAAATGATGCCTGAGCCCCTGCTGTAACATATGATATTGAAAATTGGTAACGACCTAAATCCTCCTCCTAGGAGTAGAGAACGAATGTAGGAGGAGTAGGAGTAGAATGTAGGGGGTGGAATAGAAGGCAGGATGGAGGTAGGACGAAACAAAGGAAGAAAAAGAGGAGACAGAAGAAAATAAGACAGATGCAGAAGCGGAGGAGGGTGAGAAAATGGATCAGAAGAGGAGAAGAGTGGGTAGAGAAAAGAAGGAGGAAAATATGGAGGAGGGGAAGAAAACGAGGAGAATGATATGAGGAGGAGATGGAGTAGAAGTAGTAGTAGGAGGAGCAGAAGGAAGAAGAGGAGGACGTCAAGGAGGAGGATCGGATGGGGGGGGGGGGTGGAGGGGGGAAGGAGAAGAAATGTTTGTATCCCACAATAATATAAAGGAAAATAACATAATACTGTATTTAATTATTATCTTTTAACATGCTTATTTAGGTCGTGAACCCGTTATCAAAGATGATGTGACAGAACTAGCCAATGTAATTATGTACATGTGTACAGATCGGCAGTCAAAGGCATACTGTCTCGCGTTGATATCGATTAACAGATATTTGGTTATATATGCTAAAACACCAATTGAAGCATAACATGTATATACAAATATCACATTATTCTCGTTGGACTTTTTTTTCTGTGTTGAGGCAAGGTATCATTTCAATGTTGAGGCACGATTGTTTTTCGCAACATATCAAAACAATGTTCAATACGCATGCTGAAAGTCAAAAAGCAGCGATTAATAATCATTCCAAACATGCTTCAGGTGACCTTTCCCCCAGATATTGAAATGGTGATTTCCTAACGTCATTTATTTCGATAGAGTGGATCAAATACTATATAAATACATGTATGTTCCCAATAATAGAAGTAATGATAATGGTTTCGCGGTGGTAGCGGTGTAGAACATCACATGTATATTCACCAGGTGGCGTGCGCACTAACTAGATCATGGTCATCAGGTGGCAGGACAGTGTTGCTTGCCTGCCTGCCTGCCTGCCTGCCTGCCTGCCTGCCTGCCTGCCTGCCTGCCTGCCTGCCTGCCTGCCTGCCTGCCTGCCTGCCTGCCTGCCTGCCTGCGATAATCAACCTCACTGTAGTTTTGATGGAAGCCCTTCAAAAGTGCTGTAATTACATAGAGTATCCACTAACACAAGTGGACGAAGAGCTGGTAATCGAAACGATAATGGAGATCGGTTCCGTAATTACCATTACGCTCTCAAGCAATACTACTAGTGTTTATTATGTAAACCTTGAATTTGTTATACTGCGATCTCTGTGCTAGTTTGAATCAAATGCTAGGCTCATATTCTTTCAAGACAGTCGCAACTAATCTCCGTTCAGGGGCAGGTTTATCTAACCAGCATTTTTTCAAAATTTTATATATTCATCAATTTAAAAAACAAAATGATGCCTGAGCCCCTGCTGTAACATATGATATTGAAAATTGGTAACGACCTAAATCCTCCTCCTAGGAGTAGAGAACGAATGTAGGAGGAGTAGGAGTAGAATGCAGGGGGTGGAATAGAAGGCAGGATGGAGGTAGGACGAAACAAAGGAAGAAAAAGAGGAGACAGAAGAAAATAAGACAGATGCAGAAGCGGAGGAGGGTGAGAAAATGGATCAGAAGAGGAGAAGAGTGGGTAGAGAAAAGAAGGAGGAAAATATGGAGGAGGGGAAGAAAACGAGGAGAATGATATGAGGAAGAGATGTAGTAGAAGTAGTAGTAGGAGGAGCAGAAGGAAGAAGAGGAGGACGTCAAGGAGGAGGATCGGATGGGGGGGGGGGGGGTGGAGGGGGGAAGGAAAAGAAATGTTTGTATCCCACAATAATATAAAGGAAAATAATATAATACTGTATTTAATTATTATCTTTTAACATGCTTATTTAGGTCGTGAACCCGTTATCAAAGATGATGTGACAGAACTAGCCAATGTAATTATGTACATGTGTACAGATCGGCAGTCAAAGGCATACTGTCTCGCGTTGATATCGATTAACAGATATTTGGTTATATATGCTAAAACACCAATTGAAGCATAACATGTATATACAAATATCACATTATTCTCGTTGGACTTTTTTTTCTGTGTTGAGGCAAGGTATCATTTCAATGTTGAGGCACGATTGTTTTTTCGCAACATATCAAAACAATGTTCAATACGCATGCTGAAAGTCAAAAAGCAGCGATTAATAATCATTCCAAACATGCTTCAGGTGACCTTTCCCCCAGATATTGAAATGGTGATTTCCTAACGTCATTTATTTCGATAGAGTGGATCAAATACTATATAAATACATGTATGTTCCCAATAATAAACGTAATGATAATGGTTTCGCGGTGGTAGCGGTGTAGAACATCACATGTATATTCACCAGGTGGCGTGCGCACTAACTAGATCATGGTCATCAGGTGGCAGGACAGTGTTGGGTCTGCACACATCAAGTTGAAGACCATAATATAACACACACATTTACATTTATAAGCCTAGAAAAAGTAAATAATGAAAATATAAATGAAAATATAAGTTAGATTATTAGAATTATGTCTATAATTATAATATAATCGTCAAACAAGCCGATTTTGATTTATTTCGAAAATATACATTGCAAGCCCCCAAAACATAAATAACCGAAATCTGTTTGGAGAACATGTTAAATATGATGTCATCAAGATGGCCGCCGTTTCTCACAATTGGGCAACTTTTGTCAATTTTGAAAAGCAGTATAAATTTCAAAAATACAACATTATCAGGAATCTTTTAACATAATTCAAATATAAAGATTTTAGAAAGCTAGTACTACAAAGAAAATTGTAAACACTCCACAATCACAAAGTATATTTTTCAAAAATTGTAACATACATGTCATATATTAAATACAGGTTTTTTTTTAAAGTGGTGATAAATGTGTTAGTCTGTGGGCTATTTGTTTAAAATGTGCTTAAAAACAAATTTCGTGTAACTTTTATAAGAATTAGGTTTCTTGGTAACATGATAACGTTCTAGATTATATCTAGACCAGGATAGCCGAAAAAGGCTAAAACGGGCCAAAAGTACGCCTACCCAAGATTTCACGAAATCATCACTTTTAGTCCATGGACTCTTTTACCAAGGTGTGAATATTGGGACAGAAACCCTCCTTCACAAGAGGTTTAATTTGCATAAATTCAGAATGGCGGACATATGTCCCGACATATGTACTGATTTAACTGATGAATAGCAATTTGCCATTCATCAGTTAAATCATTGTTGTGATTTAGTAAGATTTAATTATTTATTTTTATCTCATTGTATGTTACTTATGAATCTGTTAACAAAGTGTAATAAATGTGATTAGCTAAAATATGGCAGCGTAGTAAAACATTAATCATGGTAATCGACTATTATATTTCACTTTTCAATTTAGTATGCGCTTTATTATTATTGCTGATTACTGCTTATTACAAAAAAATATACTATATCTTGAATACAGCGATGTTGACCACTGGTGCTATTTCATCTGAGTGCTTCGACTTAAAATATATGGGAAGAATTGGACAAGCGAAAAAGTCCCCCATCCCCCCATTTTTTCTAACCTTGGAGAGACTATTCCAATGCAAAAAATAATTTTAAAAAAGTCCCCACCCCACCATGTCAATTTGTTTTCAAAATGGCTGTGCCACCCATTTTGACTTTAATTAATTCATCCCAAAAGTGAATCAGATCATCAGAAATACCCAGAGAACCACCCTATCAAATTTGAACGAAACCAACCAAGGTTTCATAGGCAGTACAGTATCTCGAACACCGAGTATATCGAGAAACAACTTTAAACCTGCCAAGGTGACAAGTAAAAGTCATAATAGTAGGGTCAACATTATTATCAGCATAGCCTAGTTTGAGGTAAAAAACTTGATGTGACTGTTTTGTCACGAAAACCTTAAAAGCATCTCCGTTAGATAGGTCAGTCTATCAAAAATTACGTCTTTAATAAGTTCCCCCCAAAAGGTTATCAGAATATCAAAATAATTTTCTCAAAAAAACTCTTTTAAATTTGGAGAAGCTTTAAAATTCTTAGATTGTTTGACAAGATGGCTGCCGTCAGCCACTTTGTTTTTGATAGATTCATCCCAGAAATTAATCAAATCAAAAGCAGTAATACCTAGAGAATCACCATATCAAATTCATATTTGAATGCGATCCAACAACCGGTTCATGATTTTTCTCGCCCACACGGTTTTGGGCGTCTATGGCTCTTGTAAAAGTCTGAGAGAAAAGTGACCCCCACTCCGCAGAATGCCATTTTTTTAATTTGTCTATCGTCAGCCATTTTGTTTCACATGGATTTTCCGAAAAATTAACCAGCTTATCAGAAATAACTAGAGAATTACCCTACCAAATTTAATGGGATCCAGCCGCATTCCGGTTCATAAGATATTGCGCCCACAATCTTTGTGGGCTGCCATCCTGGAAAATGGCCGTTTATGGCGAGGTGCCACCAGAAATATATGCGAAGAATTGTCCAGGAGAAGTGGGACAGCAGCTGTATTATGTTGTTGATTCTATTTCTGCATGCGGTAGATCATACAGTATATATAGCTTTATACCCACCCTATAAGAAGATACCTTGATTCAATGATGAGCCTGTGATATAATGACACCAGATCAATTCTAATAAAATATAAAATATGATCAATTCACTATTAACCGCAAAAACAAGTTCCAGAGTGATAATCTTACCGACCTATACTCTGGTTCCCCGAACTCCACGGGCTTCATGTAGGCTCAGGTAGGCACGAGTGGTGAATGCCAATGATTAGTTGCTATTTTTAGATGTACCAATAGGCAATCCCCGAATTCAGAAATTTTTGTGAGGTTACTTCCGCCGGATATAGTGCTGTCCACAGTATTGTATTTCCCCTCTGACGCACTTCCCATCACTTGACCCAGAACATTATTAGTCGACCTATAACTAACACAGGCATGTCGATCAGTGACGTGTCCGCGGATTTTGGCCTATTCCCGCCCATAAATAAAATTGGCAGGCTTGCCATGCAAAACAGACTTTTGAACAATATTTCATGCGCATGCATGCTGGTTTCAGTGATCATGCTCAAGATTAACTAATTCATATATATCCACACTGTATTTCTATATGTAATGCCATTGTAGATTTCTACAATGTACATACTAAAAACAACATAATGACTATCTGCAAATATTTACTTGGTTACAATAATACATGCTATACTACAAACCCTATATGGTAATCATTGCTCTAGTTCAATTCTAGAAACTCTTATACATACACATTTTTTGCTTTTCCGTGGCCCTCTGGCGGCGTTGCAATCTAGATTGTGTCTAAAATGTTAGTTTTCTTGCCATGTATGTGGTAGACGCCAAAATGATTAATCTATTGAAAATGATATTAATTTCATTGGACAAATGGTCGCCATCTTAGATTTTACTCACAATACGTATTTCTGACCACATTACACTGTCAGGCATACACAAAAACTCCCAAGCTATACAACAAAATCGTGAATCATGAATTGAAAAATCACCGATTTGGCCGCCATATCTTGCAAGTTTTCGTTGCCAAATACTCATTTGTAAAGAAGCATTTTTATAGCTACTAATGTGTACAAAATGTTATGCTTCTATCGAGATTTGAAAGATTAGTCCTATGATTTAACTTTATCAAGCCGACTATAGAAAGATTAGCCAACGTGGCGGCCGTGGTGGATATATTCTGATGATGACATTATATTACAAATCTTGGTCGTGTGTTCAATAACCTGCTAGTTATGGCTTTATCGTTCATGTTCTTGAAATATCGCTTTCAGTATGACGGTCATCTTGCATTTATGGTAAAAAAGGAAAGGACTGATATTACATCGATTCCTGATGGATTCCTCATGCCATATACCTGGATAGAGATAACCAAAACTATTTTTAAACTGCAAAACTGATTGTGGTACTGATTGTGGTACAAACCTGGCTTGCTTTTCTGCATTTTTATTCCAGGGTTAACACTAATGTTCTTGCACTATGTAAGGAGTGTAGGCTAGGCTAAGGCCACTCTGTTTTTTCTCTGTTTTAGATGAGCGCATGCATTAAATTTAGGCCGCGCAAAACATATGGGTTGTTTCTGCCTAGCGCGCATCGGATTGTTGCTGATTTCCGAAAAAAACACTTAATTACGGGAGATAAAAAGAACATTCCGAAAAAAACAAGTTTATTTCAGGAGATAAAAAAACAGTTTTGCAGTTATGCTTTTTTTTATCTCGTCACCCTCATTAACTTTTCCAGAAATTTGTCCAATGTATTTTTATTTTGTCGCCCTTATTACGTTTTCCAGAAATTTGACCTATGTTTTTTTTATTTGGCGCCCTCATTAACTTTTCCAAAAATAGGTTCAATTTTTTTTTTCTAAAATGTCTTTTTTCCGCCCTCCTTCATTCGATTTTGGATTTTTTCCGATCTAAAATAGTGAAATAAAACATAGTGGCCTAAGGGGTCTTGTCAAGTTAAAAAATAAAATTGGATTGGCCAGACCACAATCACTCGCCTACTTCGCTACATACATCTGCAATCATCTAGCCTTGTGCTAACATACAAAGTTATAACTAAAAATGTGGTGGCTATAGTAACAAAATTATGGCGATGTTTTGACCGGGGCGGTATTTTAAGTGGCATTGTAATAAGTTGAAAAAATACAATCTTTAGATGAAAAAGGAATGATGCTCAGATGATGGCGTGAGGATGGGAAATGAAATGAATCGGGATTTAGGCCACCTTTGTGCACATATAGGCTAAACTGGGCCAGGAGAACCTCCTGAGGATGGTGAGATGATTGAGATGACACTGTCCTCCAGACATAGGATTCGAAATTCGGGCCCTGGCGGTCTGAGGCCGAGCACGCTACCTCTCGGTCACGGAGGCTCCCCACAATACTAACTTTCACACGTAGATGGGGAAGAAACAATTTTGCTTCTTTCAAACTAGGGCCCCCGCCCGGCGTGAGGGTGGGGTGATTGAGCATGGTGGTTTACCGAGAGAGCTCTACTCCACTCATCAAAAAGGGATTTTTCTGGTATGGATCTACCCCCAGACATGCCCAAACGGCCAGAGACTTTCTTGTTTCGCTGTAAAAAGTTTACCAACATAGCGGTCATGCTGAATTTCTGGTAATAATTATAATTTATTTAAAATCTTGGTGATCTAAGTGAATTATAGATTCCATTTGTTGGTTCAACAACGAGATAATTATATGAGTATGATTCATTGTTTTTGAAATACTGCTCAACACACAACACACTTAGGCATTATTGCGATCATTTTGGGATTTATGGTAATAAGGAAATACATCAGCAATCAGTAAAAATTCAGATGGTTATAACAACACTGACTTACTCACATGCTGTACTATTCGGGCGTACCTGAATTATAAAAAGATGTATACCCTGTTTTGCTTTCTGTTGCCCTCTGGTGGGCAGTTGTTTGTTTATTAACTTATATCTTGGCCACCAAAATGTAATAAAGAAATGAATTTTCACTGGTTTACCGCATAGACATTCACAATGTATGGCTTCTAAGTGATTTGGGCTCGATCCATTTATTTCTTGTGTTTGTGTGTTTAATTTTTGGTGTAATTCATGGTTTCCAGGTTATTTTGCCTCGACAATTTTTTTTATTGTGTCTTGTAGATAAGTAGCCAATATTACACATGGAAATCCAAGATGACCGATATTTATGAAAAATAACAGTATTTTGAAAATTAAACTGAAAAGAATTGTAGCCCAATTAATTTCTTTTGTGGGAATTTTTTTATTTTTGAATTTTTTTGGGCAGAAAATGTGTCAACGTCTTCAAAAGAAAAATAGTATAGCTTGGTTTACCAACAATGCCTGTGATACTATGGACCGAAAAATGATTGTTTGTACCACTTTTGTGATAAAATGTGTAAGCGCTCCGTAAATGGTTTATTCTACTAGATGTATGTATATACAAAGCATCATTATCTCCACCTAGAACAGCCACCTGGTGGGTTGTAATAGTTGGTATTGATAATCTTAAACTATGAGTAGATAAGCAATGAAACCAAATATCTGTCATGCGAAAGTGAATACTGGCTGATAGGCGCCCATTTTAAATTTGATCACGCCGAAATTGTACAGGGTACATCCTCCCCTGAAACCTCACATTTTGTTTTATAGTAATGGTCTAGCTATCTAGCACAGTTTAGCCGATATCAGGCCTATTAAGGTAAATAATGGCCGATGGTCGACCATTTTGAATTCGATGGAGTTAAACAAATTTCGGATGCATCCTCCCCCGGAACCTCTCAATTTGATTGAATATTGTGGGGAGCCTCCGTGACAGAGAGGTAGCGTGCTCGGTCTAAGGGCGCGAATTTCGAATCCTGTGTCCGGACGGCAGTGTCATCTCATTCATCTCACCATCCTCAGGAGGTTCTCCTGGACCATGTTCACAAAAGGGTCATAAAACCCTATTCATTTCATTTTTTGTTTTATAGTAATGGTATAGTTATCTATTTACCTGATATCAGGCCTATCGAGGTAAATAATGACCGATTGTCGGCCATTTTTAATTTGATCGAGCTAAAAAAATTCAGGGTGCATCCTCCCCTGAAACCTTGCATTTAATTTTATGGTAATGATATATCCACCTAGCACAGCTTACCAAATATTGGGCGTGTGAAAGTAAATTATGGCCAATAGGCGGCAATTTTGAATTGATCAACTCGAAATATTTGAGGGTGCAACATCTCTTGAAATCTCATATTGTTTCATAGTAATGATTTAGCTATCTAGCACGGTTTACCCGATAATGATGAGGCTTATCGAGGTAAATAATGGCCACGATCATTTTTAATTCGATGAGTTGAAAAATTTCAGGGTGCATCCTCCCCTGAAACCTTGCATTTTGTTTTATAGTAATGGTTTATCCACCTAGCACGGCTTAACAATTATTGGGCATGTGAAAGTGAATAATGACCGATTGGCGCCCAATTTTGAATTTGATCACGTCGAAGTGGCTCAGGGTGCATCCTCCCCTAAAACCTCACATTTTGATTTATAGTGATGGTCTAGCCACCTAGCACGGATTATCAAATATCAGCCATGTGAAAGTACATAATGGCCGATATGCGGCCTTTTGAATTTGAATTAGTCGATTTTTTTCTGGATGCATCCTCTCCTGAAACGTCACATTTTGTTTTAAATTAATGGTCTAGCTATCTAGCACGGTTTATCAGATATCATGCCAATCGAGGTAAATAATGGCCCATTGTCAGCCATTTTGAATTCAATCGAGTTAAAAATAATTCAGGTTGCACCCTCCCATGAAACCTCACATTTTCTATTATAGTAATGGTCTTAGCCATGTAGCACGGCTTACCCAAATATCGGGCATGTGAAAGTAAAATTATAATGGCCAATAAAATCAGGGTGCATCCTTTCCTGAAACCTCACCATTTGTTTTGTAGTAATGGTGTAGCCATCTTGAGCGGTTTCCATGATATTCCGTAAAATAGTTTAATCGGATATACCGATGTTATAAATGAGTCAAAGTGGTGGGCCAACTTTAAGGTACAAAAACCTGAAAAGTGACCTTATTGAGATAATGTAATGTGCAATATGACTGTTATCGGCCCAGTAGTTTTTTGAGATCTGCTCCGGAAACGAAGTGTGTGTCAAAACGTCAAAGTAGGTCATAGTACTGAACCAAAAGTAGGTCAAAGTACATGTACCCCAAAAGGCACAACTGTATCCCCAAGATGTGTTGTGTGCAAAATTTGACGACAATCGGACAATTAGATCTTGAGATATGCTCCGGAAACGAATTGTCCACGGACGGGCCCAACGCCATAACATCATTCAATCTCTTCTGTGACCTTACGTGATGAATTCACATAAAATATTTCAACCTGTCCAAAATCCACCTGGAAGTGACCCACATGCCAAATATTGTTATCCTATGTTATTTTCTTCAAAAGTTATAAGCGAAAGAAGAGGTAAAAACCCGGACGATGACCGATTCCATAGCTCCCTCTGTCGCACTCCTGTGACGGTGGGAGCTAGCAACATGTGAGGATACATAATAAGAGTTTGTTTTAAATGAGAGATTTGGTGGCCTCGCTGTCAAATGTTTTTGGGCGAACGGATGTTATCTTGCGGACCGCTCTGCTAATAGTGTTTGTATGACATTAAAAGCTAAATGTGTGCTGCCTTGCTACGTCTTTTATAAAATGAATCTATAGAATCTTCAGAGGGTATCTTAGGGGTACCTAATAAGCAACAGTAAAGTAAATAAAATTAAATTATAAAGAATAATGCACGTAATGATTTGATATCTTAATATGAGCCCATGTAAGAATTGGATACATTTTAATCGATGGACCACATGACTTTACTTGTAAACAGAGACGATATTGTACACCATGTCCACTACACTCTGAAGCTGCTAAATATCGATATGTTATATTTTTCCGTTATCTTTGTGTATTAAGAATGAAAACGTTACTCAATATGTGAGTATTTTATTCAGCATGCTCAACAGTCAATACGATAAATATTGTGAACTGGTAAATGTTTCAAAATATACATGATTGTGTATAACAGCAAGTCAAAAGGTTAAGTAATGTATGTGATAATAGAATAGATTTCTAAAAAATAAATATGGGATACAACAATACATACACACAGTAATATGTGCATCGAAACTTACAAATAAATGTATATGGTTCAATACAACTTATATTTTAAGTGCAATCATGACGTAAAAAACTCATAAAATAAAATTAACTGGAACGTGAGGAGAATTAAAACGCGAAATGACGCATAAGTGACATTCACGTTTGATAACTGACAAACAGTTGTAGCCCATGTTCTGAGGCAAAAAAACTTTTCTCTCCTAGATTCAACTCAACCTTATAAAAAAAGACCACGTCATCTTTAGAATGTGCTGACGACATCGCCGTGTTTCAGGCATATCAATGAGTCAGGATGATCAAATGCATTAATACGCACGTTCAACAACAAATTCAACAAGTTCAACAACAAATTCAACACGATTATAATTTACCCCTAAAAAATATAATTATCAGCTATGTCAAGACGTCACAAAGATTGACGTTTATTAACATTAATATGTATTTATTCCATGCTAGTATGATATAAGATGGATGCTACATGTATATGGTTATAGACTATCCCCCCATTATAAAGCAGAAAGTGCGACAAAAACAAATACTACAATCATTTATATCTAAAATAAAGCTGATATTAAGTCACCATGGACTTCTAGTGATATGTGCTCTTCAATGTTATCAGCGCTCCCTCCTCATCACAACACGGGCCAACAGCAGACGTTGTAATGCCATTGTATCAACGTTTAATCGACATCGTGTGAGATTATTGCTAAACGTTGACAAAGTGTCCACCCTCCATCCTTATAAAATTCAGCTATATAATGTAGATTGTTATAATAACACCGTCGACTGCACTTGTCTCAACTCACCACACTAAAATTTTCATAAAAACTTTTACATTCTACAACCGTCACACTATGAAAAGTGTTATGATTTAAAGCTTCTACTTGCCAGAGCTTGTATATAGTCTGCACATGAACCGGTTTTATAAATCAGCGATCTTGTCCAGAGTCAGATCTAAACGTTGACTAGGCTACTTAAATCTCTATTAATCCAGTCTGCCTTTAGCTCACGGTCACTGATGAGCTAGCTTAAGATTCACTTTTGCCGTTTAAATTGTTGACGAATCTGCCCTCTAGTATGTGTTATATGATGAGTAGTTTCCCAGCAAGCACAAAACATGTGTACAATGCTCGACCAACATCGAAGACGTTAGCCCCAGTTGTGCAAATGTTATACGAAGTGTTTGTTGGGTTAGGTATCTTGAGAATGTTTATTACATAGATATAATGTGTTACAAATACGAAGTAAGTAAATGTACTAGAAAATGCTCATATTCACAACAGTCAAGCTACAATATGGCAAGCAGAATTCAACATGCGAGTAAGTAGTACAAAAGTACTGCTATTTATCACAGTACCTAGGCCGTAAACTGTCAGTGTTGGATTGTCACCCACTTTGTGGTTGAAAGTCAATCTGTGACCCAGCTTATGTACAGCAACTGAGGTATCGCCCTCTGGGGTTAAAGGGTCATGTGACACATACTTCCCTCCGACCCTTTAAGTGCTAGGCACGACTATAATCGTTTGTAACTCAATTTTTATTCGCCGATCAAATCACTGCTAGTGGGAATAAAATAAGTGTTAAAAAATTACAATTTGCAAATGTTTGGTTTCAAATCAAACGAGCATGTGCAATTTTCAAACACTTGAAGTTGTGAGTCGCGGTAGCGAGACACAACTTTAAGTGGGTGAAACTAAATTATATAACTCAGCGCTTTAAAGGTTGATATTCATGGGGGTGCGTCAATTTGTCCAAGATGCTGTTAACCTCACACTTTATTTTGGCATGCATGAACAGTAATTACCCTTTGACGGGAACGATATGAACATCGGCGATATTGCACTGTTTTTGATAGTTTTCTCCATCACTAGTGTCTAAGCATACCACCGTATCGCATTTCTGTGTGGTGACGTCGGCGAGCTCAAGAAGACCTTTAGCGTCAGGTGAAACAGTCCCAGCGATGTCCAAAACATCAGTCACAGACTGATTGTCTTGACAACGCTCACGTGATACGTTATCCTTAATGACGTAGACTAGGTCCAGTTGGAAGAGCACACGGTCGTTGCCCGTGATATTGCTTGCACCTGGTGCTTTCTCCAGACAGGTAACTGTCAGTGTGGATTGTTTGAGGTTGTCCTTGTCGCTCGCCACTGTCTCTGATCCATGCTCCACACAGACAAACCTGAGATCGGAGCAGTCAATGACACCACTGCTGTCAACAGCAGATCCTGAAGCTGTCTGCTGGCACGTAAACTCACGGCGGGTCCCTGGCACTGACCGCAAATACTCACCATTCAATGGGCTGCCAGCCGCATCTATGTTAATCTGCATGTCAGGACTTATACATACATCAACATCATCTATATGGTTAGTGTCTAAATAATTGTTAAGACTAGCCCTTGACCCATCTATTCCGCTGTCTAGACTGGTGTTCAGACCAGGGTAGAGCCTGGCCTGGGTCCCAGTCGGGGGGTTAGTAAGATACACGCACCTCAGTGTGGCATTAATTGCCGCCTTTGCTTCCATGCTGGGCACACACGATCCATGTTTGCCATTTTTGACGCCAGCTGGGGCTATCTGCTCATATTCTGCCCACTTGTTCTTGCGCTTTCGCCAGAGGCGCCACAGTAGCCAGCCTAACGCCAGCAGCACCACCAGGACACAGGCGCTACACACAGCCACTCCAGCTATCACACCTGTAACAAGCAAAATCATACACATTAGCAACAAATAATCACACCACACTACCTTTAAAATGTAGGCCTAAGTCACAGCAACCGATTATGGGAGACAATGATAAATCAACATGCCAGATGTTGGGCTGGGATTGAATCAATTTGTAAAATAATGACGATAAAAATAAAATGCTAATAAACTACAGATTTTCTAAAGTACACGACAGCGCATTATGAATGTCGTATCAGTATCATGTGTGATTCCATCAACAAATCGTGTTTAATTTGAGATCAAACGAACGAATAAATGACACAACGATCGTCAGACAATAGCCTACATTGTCATGCTTTGATTGCAGAGTCCGTGTCCAGTTGGTCCAACATTGAGCCATGTGAGCACTAGATAAACAACAGAGCTTAGATCTCTTAAATAACAAGACTGAAACAGAATGAGAGATGGTAGTACCAGGTGTCCAAGAGATGCCACTTCTATCAGGAAATATTTTGACAGCCTCTTCATCCCACAGAGCGTTCCATCTTGGCGAGTCCTTCAAACGATTTGTCAAAGGCATGACTGAGTGCGTGCGATGAGAATGGTTGATCTGATGGTGGAAATCGATGATTAAGAACTCAGTTGTTGAATGTGGCGAGTGAAGTGCACACGTGTGCCTTATCTCAAGCTTGACGTGACGCGAGGACTCTATGTGAGTGAGATGTAGTTGACTTGACTTGAGTTGTTCAGTCCTGTCAGCTCCTCCACGTGCCGTGGATGTGGACAATAATCCCCGTCAGCCTCTAGTTGGTAGTGGAATGTCCACCAGGTTGACAAGCGAGCAGCTGATCAGTCAATATCAGATTGACAAATGTTTCTTGGCTAACAATCAATGCGAATAACGGGATGTAAGACCCTGGTGCAGACAGGTGTGTCAAATGTGCTGGATAGAACTAAGGGCAATGCTTCCCTGACGGCAGACAGACACCGGCAGCCTGGCCCACGCTTTTCCCACACAGTTCTCGACCTAATAAGCTGTATGTATAATCTGCCTAAAAAATGAAAGATAGCAATCATGTACAGATCTGCTTGTGTCCAGCAGTCGGTTTATCTGTGAGAATGATGCAAGTGTTCAAAAGCTGCGTCGTTTATATGGGTGCTCTTTTCCACACGGATCGGGGGCGGCCGAAGACATCTGATTCCCTCTGGAGACTCTACAGGAGTGGGGATCCCTGTGTGCGTGGGAGGCGCACTGTCAGGACTATCCTGACCATTTACTGTAGACCGATCCCGTACTATGGTCCCCCTCCTTCAGTCCATGCAGCAGGCACCGTGACGTCCGCCGCCAACACATCACGATCTTCACTGCAAATACGGTAGTACATGTAGGCAAGCGATCCACACACGGCATGTCACTTCCCAACAATAACAATTACACCTTCACTCAACATTCGGCCAATATTGAGCATCTGAGCGGATTGACATACAACTCCAGTAGTGTGTACACAGTTACATACCACTTCCGGCGCAGATGACAGTTTTTTTTAATAATTGATTAAAGCAAATATCTTTATGAAAATCATTCAGTCCACTATGCAAAATGTAGGCTAGTATTTTGAATGTAGCCGCGATTACAACAGTTTCGTGAACCTAACATTTATAACACCTTGAATTGTACACCCGATGGAAAATAACTCATTTTAGACTAATTGAAAGAACATATGGTGATGAGACTAATTCCCAATCAAGTTAACTAGGCTTATATAATACCCGTGCTTGATACATAACATAATTTGATTATTTAATCAAATTAATTGCTATTCAAATTGAGTATATTTGATAAAACTAGGCCATAATAAATGGGAACACCCCTCAGCACCAAAAAACGTGTTTATTTATTGAACAGAAACCAGCGACTCAATCACAGTTACAAAGAAAAAGTCCGGGTGGCGGCCGGTTTTGATTCGAAACTGATTCGTGTCATTTTTTAAGATCTCGGATGAGCATATGTGCCAAGTTCGAAAAAAATGAATAAAAATCCGCTATTCAATCAATCCGTAAAGAAAAAAACATGTATGACTGAGCGGTGGCCATTTTTAATAATTATCCGTTTATATCAGAGCGGCGGTCATTCTGAATCTGATCCGTGCAATTTTGGAACTCGTCCGGCAGGCCTACATTGTGAACACATTGGTCAGAACAATCGAAACAAAACATGCGTGTCTATCGCGCTTAAAAAGAAAAGGCCGTTTATGACCGAGCGGCTGCCATTTTTATTCTGAGCCGTACCATATTTTGGCAAAGTTGCAGAACAATCGAATGAAAATAGGCGAACAATGGCGCTTAAAAGGGAACACGTACAGACAGACCAGACCGACGACAATAGACGACAGACGACAATAGCCTTCAACCAAATTGGTTGAGGGTTAAAACGATATGATGAACATTTAAGTAGGCCTACATCTACATGTCTGATTTTGACGATTTTACGGCTTATAAATGTTCATGTATTACCGATAAAAAACATGATTCATACTCATACCAAGACACTTATCATCAAGCTGACAGAGTATTACTATTATGTGTGAATATGAAAAAATAACTAAAAAGCGCCATCGTAAATTAAATGAATAAGAAAAGCTGTTTATAATCTAACATTCCAGTTACATATAACAAGGATTGAACTACGTACTGTTCCTCAAATGAGCAGGCCTTACCCATCATTGAGTCGGCCCAAATGCTCGTCACCACAACAAAAAAAAACAACTGTTAATTGGTTGTTGGAGTTTTTTATATTTGCATGGCAAATATTAAAGTCTCCACCTTCCACAATTAAAAGTTTTTACCAATGCAGTAACGATGGGACCATATATTAGAAAATCGTCGAAGTCAAAGACCATAGAGAAGTAGTTTAAAACTCTAATTAAGTGATGGTTGATCAGCTGATCAATGATGATAAATTCGGGTGGCCGCCATTTTGGATTTTAGATTATGGTGAATCTAGAGAAGTAATTGATAAAATTAATATGCATCAGATTTGAATTCATTAAAGTAAAAAAAACAAGACAAAAGCGTTTTCAATTACAATTATACGTGACATTGCTTGACTATTAATGGGATAATGTGGCTGGCGGCCATATTGGATTTTATAATATTTTGATTCCAGTCCACGTGACTGTCAAATTGGCATCATATTTAAAATCAGTGTGGTAGAAAACCAAAGGAACGTGTTTAAATTATAATTATATGAATTACTTTTGATCAGGCAGTAATGAGAAATTATGTTTTTGGGTGGTAGCCATCGTGGATGTGAGGTCCAATAGAAACATGTTTTTCAATTGTGATTTATGTGACTTTAGGCTGGCTAGTAGTTAAAACGTTAAAAAACAATTTTTGGTGGCAGCCATTTTGAATTGTCAAATATGCCGTCCCTATTGAGCATTGGCTTTGGCTCCCGGCAGATTTGAATTCAGCAGGTCAAAAAACTATAAGTGTGGAAATGTTCACAATTCGACCATAAAACTCCACTAATAGTCAGGTAGCTTAGCATCAAATTTTAGGATAAGCATTATCGGGCGGATAAAAGCACTAATATTTTTGAGGGCTCAGTAGCCGATCATGATCAAAGTTAGCCTAGGATCCCAAAATTATTTTCCACTTAAGACACCTAAAAATGACACAATCCAAAATGGCCACCCTTTGTACAAGATCAAACAATAAATATTCGACAGAATAGAAGCAAATTCTTGATTTTGGTGTCTATCATACGGGCTTCAGTTATGCCTGGCATAGTGATGTAGTCAGAAAGTACTTTCAACATTGCATTGTGAATAAAATCTAAGATGGCCGCAATTTGTGCAAGACGAAACAATGAATTGATATCATTTTTGACAGAATAGAAGCACACTCATACTTTTTGTGTGTACCATAGAGTTTTCAAGCATGTCTGATATAGGGGTGTGGCCAGAACGTAAATTAGTCATTGCATTGTGAGTAAAATCCAAGATGGCCGCCATTTGTGCAAGGTCAAAACAATAAATTCATATAATTTTAAACAAAAGAGAAGGAGCGTCACAATTTATATGTATGCCGTTGGTTTTCCAGGTATTCCCGATTTAGTTGTGTGGCCAGAGAGTAGTTTTACATTTTATTGTGGGTAAAATTCAAGATGGCCGCTATTTGACAAGGTGACGGTCAAACGAAATTCGTGTCAAACAATTTTTGTTATCATTTTAAAAAGAATAGAAGGAGATTCATAACAGAGTATGAAATATCTATAACTGGAAGTAACATATATTAGTGTCAACCATATGGGTTTCAGATAGGTAGACCGACATGTGACCACGTTCATGTCAGTTAAAACAATTTTAGAGATGGTCGATGTAGTAAAAACCGAGATGGCGGCCATAACACAAGCAAAATAACTATCACAGAGACAAAGCCGTGCAAGAAATGTGTAAAACCTTTGCCAGAATTAGGATAAATCGACGATTTTGCAGTCTATCACAGGGTTTTCATGCACACCTTTCAACATCATCAGATATTTTTTAGAGATGATCAATATGTTTAAAACCATAATGGCCACTTCTGTGAAGGAAATGTAGGCTGTAAAACTGTAAAATCACACCATTATGTCGGGCATATCTGAAAAATCCATGGTAGATACCAAAATCATGAATCTGCTTATACTCTATCACAAATTATATCAATTTATTCTTTGACCTTGGTCAAAACGGCGGCCACTTTGGATTTGTATGCTTTACGTCAACACTTTTAGAAATTCAAGAGGGCTCCTAGGCTAATGTTGATTATTGGGTCTTATGGGAGTGTCAAATTTGATGCTTTTATCCGCCAAATATCGTTTTTTTTGCTAAGCTACCTGACTATAACAGACAACAATGTAAAAGTCAAGTTTAGTCGCATCGCTGGGATATGCACATATAAATTATACCGTCGCGCAAAGCCAAAAGACAGTCTCTGCTGTCTTTTTCAGACCAGTAGGATCTATAGCTATCATTATTCTTGCGGCGGGATACATTATAATTTAGCTCATATTATATTTAGTTTATTTATTTCATTTCTTCATGTTTTATTCATTTGTACTCGTTTTATTCGTGGTGCTGATCGATGAACATTCCCTATGACATCCCCATTAACTTCACAATGTCTTAAATGACAGTGGCACTCGTCCATTACCTTTATCACAGGCAGTTTTTTTATGCAAGAACTTCATATCATAATTAGGTGAGTGTATATAAAAATGAAATAACTATCAAAAAAATTATTTATAAAGTGATATCAAAATTACATTTAAAAAATGTACATATTATATATTCATTGTTTGCTTTGAATTGTTATCATGAAATTGCGATCACCCCCTTCCCCCAACCCCACTCCTGGGCCATCCTCATGTCTGCGTACCATAGACCAAATTCTTGCAGGCGCGCCTGTTAAAAGTGCAATGGCAGCCATATCGGATATGCAAATTAGTCTGTTTTTTTTTTAATTTAACCAGGGTAATCATCATAATGTTAAAAAAAATCATGAAGATTGAATGATTATTAATTTGCGATAGTAGAGCGTTTATGTTGTATGTACGCGCCGGACAGCCATCTTGGATATGCAATTTAGCGGATTATTGTTAACTTAGGCCTAGCCAGGGAAATCCATCAGGGTTTTTTTTCAAAAAAAATGGTAAAATCGGATGAATATAAGCGACTACAGAGCGTTTACGGTAGTTTGTAAGGAAAATCCATCTTGGATATTCAAATTATATGATTTTCGAATTCAATCGGGGTATTTTTTTCGTGAAAATCAGATGAATATTGCCAAATGGACAGCATTTTCGTCGATTTGTAAGGAAGAGCTAGAGTGACCATTTTGGATAAGCAAATTGGCTGATTTTTTAACTCAACCAGGGTACAGCATCAGAGGGTGTTCAGAAAAAAAATCGATCCAATTATGTCATGTATACGTCGCATATACATAAAGAAGTGGACAGATCCACTTCTATGCTATTTACTGTTAAAAAAAATGAATGTGATTACGTGTCATTTTTATGTAAATTTGATAAGGCTCTCCGACACCTCACATAGAACTTTAATTTTAGGCTAATTCAACATTTATATTGTCATATGTTTTGTCACGTTCAATGTTGATTACAAATAGTGTATTTAAGCACCAGTTAATATGTTGTGTTAACTAATAACTTCTAAAAGTTCAAATATTGACTGGAAACCTTTGTCAGAACATACATACATCTATATATCTATAGTGAAATAAATGATTTCTATATAAACGACTTACAATGTAGAATACACAAAAAAACATGGGCTCCAATAATTGATTGAATGAATGAATGGGGTTTAGGCCACGTCGGTGCATATACAGGCTCGAATGGGCCAAGATAACCTCCTGTGAATGGTTCCAAGACGTCAAAAAAGTTAGTTAGTTATTCCTTATTCATAAAGAATACTTATTCCTTATTGGACCGAATAAGGAATAAGTATCATAAACTTATTCTTTATTGGAACGAATAAGGAATAAATAACTGGGTACGTATTGCTTATACGAGTTTGGATAAGTAACACTAAAAAACAAAAATAAAAGAAGCAAATGTATAATCACGCTCCACAAAATATGCTGATATACTACTAATTCTCGGCAAAAAAGAGTTAAATGACCAATCTGGTAATATTGACATGCACAACGAGCTTTAAAAGAGTATTCACGTGTTCAGATTTGAATAAAGAATAATTCCTTATTTGCGTTTGAATAAGTAACTGTTACTTATACCGTGAGAAACACTTAAAATACGAAAACAAATCTAGAAAACGCACAAACTCGACATAAGACATCCACATCTGATCTCACAAAGGGTAGCACAAGTCGCGTTACCCTTTCGGTTTTGAGTAAGGAATAAGTAACTGGTTACTTATTCCTTATTCACGTTTGAATAAGTAACTAGCACGTATCATGCTTATATGGTAAAATGATCATGAACAAAAACACAAAACATCTAGAATACCCTAGAACTCGACAAAAGACGTTCATATACTTGTAATTTTAAGAAAAAAAAGAGTAAAACACCAATTGGATCGCAGAAAGAGTAGTACAAGTCTTGTTACTTATTAGAATACATTAAAAATCGACAAAAAACGTTCATATACTTGTAATTTTGGGAGATAAATGAGTAAAACACCAATCTGATCGCTCAAAAAGTAGTACAAGTCTTGTTATTTATTCGATTTTGAATAAGAAATGAGTAACTGGTTACTTATTCCTTATTCGCGTTTGAATAAGTAACTGGTACGTATACGGTGACACAGCTTTAAAATACGAAAGCACATCTAGAATGCCCTAAAAGCTAAGTCAAACTGGGACGGGAGAACATCCTGAGGATGGCGAGATGAATCAGATCAAACTGCCCTCCAGACACAGGACTAGAAATTCGATAGTGATAGTTGAGATTATAATATCATCATTGATGGCGTGAATTATTTTTCTCTTTTCCCCATTCTCTGAAATTATGATTGTCGCTATTTTGTTGATGTTGTTGTTTTGGTTGCTGCTATTATATCAATATTGGATTTAAAAAGCGCCTGATCTCAATTGATTTTATGACCTTTTAGCAAATCAAAAACCTATGTTATAAGAAGAGCTGAGAACCGTCTTGAACAAATGAGTGTTCATAACGAGAGGTACAATTTAACCCTTGTGCTGCTGAAACTGTATATATTATATAAAGCATGTTTTAGATCAATAAGAATGTCACTAAATTCGATAAAACAGTTTTTGGTAGATGATCAGTAAATTCAATAATTCGATATTGGAGATGTCTATTTCCCCTTAAATTTATATTTTTCATCATTTGAAGCTGGGAATTGCGTTAGCAATTCCAGCTTCAAATGAATGACAAATACAGGGTTAGGGTTGACAATGTCAGTGGTAGTGAATTACAGCGAACGCTGCGTTTTAGCATATAATAGGAAGCATATGTTACGAGAAGAACGGAAAAAGATGTTGGAAGAAGAATGTTCTCAATGAGACGTGAGCGATGTGGTGAGGTCCATACTCATGGAAGTGTAAATAATAAGTGCGATCCGCGGTGTAAAAAGTTTCACACAAATAATCATCCATGGTAATATCCTCGGTGACCCGGCCACCAGTTGACAACTTGATGATTTGCCTCTGGACATACAGATTAATATTGATTCTTATATCTCTGCGCCTCTGAGCTCCACTATCAAAGAATTTAGGCGCCATAGAAGTGACTGGCTGACTGACTGACTGACTGACTGACTGACTGATTGATTGATTGATTGATTGATTGATTGATTGATTGATTGATTGATTGATTGATTGATTGATTGATTGATTGATTGATTGATTGATTGATTGATTGATTGATTGATTGATTGATTGATTGATTGATTGATTGATTTATTGATTGATTGATTGATAACGATATAGTCAATAAGTAATTATTTTAAAATGTGAATATTAAGATATTAAATCTGATTCTGTATTAAAATCGCATCCAGTAGAGCTACATAAGAATGGGATAGATATATATTTTATTGACATTTATTTCACAATAACATTTAAATGTCATATGTCAATATATAGACAATAATAATACTAAGAGTAGGAGACAGATGAAAAGCGATACGAAAAGCGCGAAACATTACCGTATTAATTTGAAATCTAGACTGTATGACGACCCCTATATAGGCCTACACCTAGCACTACTGATCATAACTTAGATCTTTTATGATCAGAATTTGTATCTCCCGCACCAGCAACAGAGATAATAACAACAACTTTTATCATAGTGGATACCCCTGTGAAAGCCTGTATACATTGTTATTTGTAAAATTATAATATTATGTTCAAATATGCAAATGTAAAATACAACTAGCTCATCAGTAAGTAGGATACTTCTACTACCACTGCGCAAAATTGCTACAGACCAATGAACTGGACACGACGCCCTCACTAAAATTGATATTTACACCGAGATACATAACATCTTGTAATCTGGTAATAGGTGGATCCCTAAATGAAAGTATTGTAATCATCCTGAAATAAAGCCAAAATATACTCCCGATAGCTATTCAATTTACACTGTTTTGTATTTACTGGGATAAACATTGTCATATCCTCAGTATTTCCATTGTGCTTCTGAATACAGGTGTCGCAGCATTTCGGACCTGCTGTGTCTAATTCACCAAATGTTCCACAATAAAAAAGTTACACGATTGACATCACCCTATGTTAATAATTGCCAATATATTCTGTCATAATAGGAACACAAATGATTCAGAATGAACAAAAATTATATGAGCAACGACTCATATATGCACGTGTAATTGGCCTTTGAGCAGCAAGTGGACGACATAATGTGGACATTGATATCATATGCAGCTGTGTTATCCACCGAGTTGCATATGATCTGTCAATGTTTGATGAAATTGACTGACGATGGATACCTCAAAGAAGACCCTGCAAATTGTCAAGTTCAAAGAGAATTGCTGAAGTTCCAGATACAGTTGTGTCGGATCTGATGTGGGCTATCTAGTGTCCATCTGAAACACAAGCCGCGTTAGTGTGAGGATATGCCAGAACCACCAAGAAATGGAGTTACAAAAAAGTTCAGATAACAAACAACTAGCTTCAGGACCCGCGTTTAGCAACAAGACGACACAGCTTCATCATAGCTGGTGTGGAGGACATGCCTGTTGAGATGAACAGAGGTATGCGAATCCTCTGAGAAAACCTAAAATCCCAACAAGAGGAGGCCAGTGGTATCACCACATAGCAGGTTATTGTTGCTTTACTATTAGCAGATTAGGTTACACTGTCAAAAATGACATTGATCTGTTCACTATGTTAGCACATTTATTTTCTACCATGATCTTGGCATCTCCAATACGTGATAGGGCAGTGATTGATATCAAAGCTACACGGCCGATATTCTCCTTATCCATGCGATTTCAGGTGTTGACACTCGTTTTATCTTGGAATTGGAAAAGTATTGAAAGTAGCACAAACAGGTATTTTATTTTGATACCTTAATGCTAATCGTTCGAAAGTTGTGACCCAGGAGACGGCATTTATTAGCACAGCATATGGACAAACTTTTTCCGGCCTCCAGACAATTACCGAATGCGGAAGAAATATGTAGCAGCGTTGTGGTTGTATTGACCGGTCGTAAAATTCAACTTTGCGTTAAACAGAATTAGGTGTACTCTCCTTGTGAATGTGAAGGTCGGCCACTTGTCTGAGCACACTTACAAAACGTGCCGAAGATGACGAGGAAGATGATGAAGACGTTTATTAAATAAAGTATATGAACATTGTACATAGATCATAGAAATATAACTTAATTGTACATAGACTAAAGCAAACTCTGGCTTGAAGGTGAAACTGAAAATTGTAGGCGCCAGTATAAATTAAACATATATCAGACTGTTTCTGAAAATCCAACATTGTTCATTTGTGATTTACATAAATGAGTATTTATCTTCGCTGTTAAAATTGAATATCATTACACAGTAATTCCTGGAAAAGTGAGGTTGTAGATTACACTTGTATTCTATGTAGTTTCAAGTGTGAAACTGGATTCTCACGTATTAAGACGGTGGTTGTTGATTTCATGCATCTTCACCTAATGAATTAAGCATGAAACTTAGGTTCAACCCAGTTTTACATCTAAAATACTGAAAATCATGAGCCACAAATACGTTTCAGTGGTGGAGGTCAGAGATGTTTATAAGTTACCTCCTTCCCTCTACTGATTTTAAACAGAACTCCAAAATATTAAACTGGAAAAATAATCCAAACAAAAGCTGACCATATTATTTACTGTTAAATTAAGCAGTATATTGCTCTCTGCCAATCGGCAAGTGCCATCATAAATTATTTCACCATAATAAGGTCAATTTCAAAAGATGTCGACGTGGATATTATTGTCCTAAATTAGGGTGTTATTTGTCAATGCAACATTTAATGCTAGGCATACAGACCAAAATTTGAGGAAACTATTAAATCGGCTACTTTTGAAGTTCACGTTGAAGATTTACTCTGAATGACAAAACGAATTTAAACAAGACTACATAAGTAGGGTTATTAATGTAGTCCTAGGCTAGGTCAAAAATCAAGACGCAAGACAACTAGGTCTAAGAGGCTCAGTCTAAGAGTAAGATAAGAACTAGACAGTCTGTCAGAGATTGCAAACCTCCATTGAAATTAATGATCCTAATCAGTATCCCAGTAGTGGTCTACCTATCTGGCACGGTTTACCCAATATCAGGCCAATCGAGGTAAATAATGGTGATTTACGGTCATTTTGAATTCGATATAGACTAGTGAAAATATTTCATGGTGCATCTTCCCCCGAAACCTCACATTTTGTTTTATAGTAATTATTTGTTTTATAGTAATGGATTAGCTATCTAGCACAGTTTACCTGATATCAGGCCTATCGAGGTAAATCATGCCGCTCGTTGGGTATTTTGAATTTGTTAAGAGTTAAAAATTTCCAGGGTGCATCCTCCCCCGAAAAATCACATTTTGTTTTATAGTAGTGGTCTAGCCATCTATGTGAAAGTGAATAATGGCCGATAGGCGGCCATTTTGAATTTGATCGAGTCTAAAAATTTTAAGATGCATCCTCTCCTGAAATCTCACATTTTGTTTTATAGTAATGGTCTAGCCATCTAGCACGGTTTACAAAATAACGGCCATGTGAAAGTGAATAATGGCCTAAAGGCGACCATTTTGAATTTGATCAAGTTGAAATTTTTTAAGATGCATCCTCTCTTGAAATCTCACATTTTGTTTTATAGTAATAGTCTAGCCATCTAGTACGGTTTTCAAAATAACGGCCATGCAAAAGTGAATAATGGCCGATAGGCGGCCATTTTGAATTTGATCAAGTCGATATTTTTAAAGATGCATCCTCTTCTGAAATCTCACATTTTGTTTTATAGTAACAGTTCAGCTATCTAGCACGGTTTACCCAATATCAGGCCTGTCGAGGTTTTTAATGGCCGATAGGCGGCCATTTTAAATTTGATCGAGTTGAATTTTTTCAAAATGCATGGTCTCCTGGAACCTTACAATTTGTTTAATAGTAATGGTGTAGCTATCTTGAGCGGTTTTCATGATATTCCGCAATATGAGGCCTGTAGAGGTGAATAATGGCCGATAGGCGGCCATTTTGAATTTTATCGACTTGAAATTTTTCAAGATGCATCCTCCCCTGAAACCTTACAATTTGTTTTATAGTAGGCCTAGTGGTGTAGCTATCTTGAGCGGTTTTCATGATATTCCGCAAAATATTTCAGTCGGATTTACCGATGTCATAAATTAGGTCAAAGTGTTGGGTCACCTTAAAAGTCCAAAAACCTGAAAAGGCACAACTAGGGACCTTAGAGAACATGTATGTGCAATATGACTGTAATCGGCCCAGTACTTTTCGAGATCCGCTCCGGAAACGAAGTGTGCGTCAAAACGTCTAAATAGGTCATAGTTCTGAACCAAAAGTTGTTCAATGTTCATATACCCCAAAAGGCACAACTAGACCCCCTAGAGGTGTTGTGTGTGAAATTTGAAGACAATCGACAAGTATTTCAGAGATATGCTCCGGAAACGAAATGTTCACGGACGGCCCAACGCCGTAACATCATCATTTCTCCTCTGCGACCTTGAGTATTTAATTCAGATTAAAAAAAAATTAACCTGTCCAATATCCACCTGGAAGTAACCCACATACTAAAAATTGTTATCCTAGCTTATTTTCTTACAAAGAGTCAGGCAAAAGAAGAAAACGGAGGCGGAATCCATAGCTCCCTCCGTCTCACCTACGTTGACGGCGGGAGCTAAAAATGAACTCCACAAATACACCATAACAATTCTAGTTTTTCGCTCAAGTAATTAAACAGTGATTATTTGGAGAGCAAGATGTCCCAGTGGTATATATGTAATGGCTCTGTGAAAGCAGGAATTCATAGCTTTGAAAACGAGTAAAGAGCAAAACACACCAATGCACACCGGTTGGTCGTCGCGTTGGAAAGTGTGTGGACAGTCACGCGATTTTCGCGTCACTCGTCGCGTGCCTCATCGCGCTCACTTTTGCGTTGGTGTGTTTTGCACTTTACTACTGCGGCGCTGGACAATGTGGAATAAAGTAAGCATGATATCACAATCTGAAAGACTGAATGTATAGGATGGTGTCGGAACTAAACAAACGTTATCAAGTTATATGATGACGTACATGTAGATGGCGCCATGGCCTCACTCTCACCGGAAGTAAACATTGGCAATAACGGCTACTGCATGAATTCCCGGCCAGACAGGTCACAGCCAACATTGGCTGAATTCTGACAACGTCAGCTCATCGCTTATAATCCAGCTTTAGGGTCAGCTTACTTGTCTCTAGCGTAGTACCAGTGATCGTGACTGACGTCCGGTTACTGCCATAAAAGGAAGTGCCCAGTAAACACAAAACATTTGTATAACATTTGTACAATGTTCGACCTGTGCAAAAATTATACAAATGTTTTGTGTTTGCTGGGTGGTGGCATACGCCTGCATTAAGCCAATCACTGTTCGGTATTGTGTGACCACGTCCGGTGTCGTCATGAAATGATCTATGTTATTTCAGACAGCTTCATGTTCACGCAAGATTACATTTTTTCAAGATGTGTGTACAGTAATTGAATATTATCCGGACTATCGTAAGAAAATGTAGATCCAATCTAATCCATATCGCCTCTAAATCGTTTGTGAATAAATGCTGTACACGTGTGACAAAAAATAATCTGAGATAGGCATATTCTCGTATAAAAATGTTAAATGTCAATTGGCAGGTATAGTAAACACGAGGTCAACGTCTTGTGCAATGCGGTTTTTGTTGTGTGGTATTGGTTCGAAGCGGAGCGACACATTTGAGAAATACTTCATTGCAGTTGATGTTTTGTACGGGTTGTCAACGACAATACTAAATTTTCTCATTTGAAATATGGTTATATTATAACTTGACAGCATTGGAATCAACAGTTTACCAGTCTTCTTTCCTTGGCTTCCTTTTTCTGGGAACTGTGACAATTAGCCTGAAAGTAGATCTGGTTTGTATTTTCTGCACGTAAGGTTTACAACGATCATCAGAATCGGCCAAAGTTTTATTTCTGTTTGGCCAACGTGTGACACGTTGGCGCAATAATAATTGGGAATCCTTTCACGTTTCTCAATGATCTGGCAAGGCATTGGATTAGTAAATCCAAGCTATGGCCTAGCCATGAGCCAACGTTGGGCGAGGCGTTCTTAGTTCACTGACTTGCTTGGTCAAGAATTGAGCTCAGTTCTTGTTGTGTTGTTCTGTTTTGCCACACGCCTATCTTGCAGCGTGTTTTCCCCGCCAACGGAAGTTCGTGCCGCTGCATCCAATTTGTCCGTGTCTGCCAGTCCCAAAGACAATGTGTCAAGCATGTTCTCTCAAATTGCGAGAATTTAACCAGTTAGTATGTTCCAATTTCAACGTTTAAATGTGAAGTATTTTAGTCATAAACGTAAATTTGGTAAAGTAATGAGTGAAAGGTAGAGGGGTGTAAAACTTGATGTTGGCCGAACTATGAGGCCAGGTTCAACCAACATTTATTGTTAGCTACCATTGGGAATCTGGAGACGAAAACCACAGGAAAAAAAATAGGGAGAGGGAGGTTGATGCTCATTATTTCCCATGGAGTGAACTAGACGAGAGTAGAGGCAGGGAGAGAGGAGAGTGGGGGTGTTTACACCCAGCAAACATGAGACGTTGGCCCAACGTTGGTGTACTGTTGGGCCAACGTCGTAGACGGTGGGCCAACAATAAACCAACGTTGGTCCAACGCTCATGTATGGTGGGCAGTCACCACCCAGCAAACACGGGGTATTAAAGCAATGTTGGGTTGATGTTGGGCCAGCGTCGTAGACGATGGGCCAACATCTACGACGCTGGCCCAACATCAACCCAACATTGCTTCAATGCGTCGTGTTTACTGGGCAGTGCAGTGTAGTGTTAGCTCTGTGGTGACCTTCAACATGTCTAACCAATACTCATATTAGACTAGTATATTATTGCCAGTCAATTTTTTAAAAGTTTATTTACGCTGATTGTTGTGTACAAGCCAGATTGCGGAGCGACCAATAGGGTGAGTGGTTCTAGATAGCGATTGCTTCCCATGCGAGATATGGGTCCAGGTTGAACATGTGCTGTTGGTACACATTTAATTGGATAGTTTGCATCTTTAATTGTATAGCGTGTATCCCTTTTGATTGTACGATCATGAAAAGTGTGTACCGTAAGATTTTTTATGACTGGTGACATTATTATTATTGACATGATTAGCCTACTAAGTAAATACTAAGTAAATTATTTACAAGATAATTCTGACAATAAATGTTAAAAGTGATCTATCACCCCTTATATAGTATGAATAAATTTGTGACAAATAAATCAAAGTTGCCACAAGATGGGGCACAAGTGTTTCCTTATATGGGGTAATTGGCTATCATGTGACCCTCTGAGAGTGTCACATGATAGCCATTCACCCCCATATATGGGGTGATTGGCTATCATGTGACCCTCTGAGAGGGTCACATGATAGCCAATCACCCCATATAAGGACATAATTATTCATACCATATAAGGGGTGATAGATCACCTTTGAGATTGCAATTATTGACAACAATCAAGTAACGGTCAAATTGTAGTATGGTTCTAAAAGAAATATCAATATTGTTAATCTAATATAATATAATTTTTATATCAATATAGAAGTCAATATTGTATTAATTAAAATAAAAAAATGGCTTATAACCCAGCAAATATCATAGCTCCATGTAACATACTCCTACAAATTACCCCCAAAACAAGAACATTCATTCAAGGGAGATTTGCTGTCTTTTGAACAAATTGTAAAACTGTCGATTATACTTGTATTAATAACCCATCGATTACATACGACTAAACTGCAGACTACGTCTTAGAATGGTACAATAATTGTTTACAGAGTGACCTTGAGTAATATACTGCGTGAAACATTTTATATTGAGATATATCAGAGTGGTTATTTTGCTACTATTTATAATAATATGTAGCTATTTTATCTCCGGTTTTGGCGCGGGAAACATATATTTTATAATTTATTTATTTATTTATTAAAGGGACTGGCCCAGGCTAAAATCATCAAAAAATCGGTGATTTTATTTCGGGTTCTTAATATGACCATATGATGTAAACAAGTACATAGACTAGAACTGCAATTTTTTATAATTTTTGTGCTGCGCATTCACCAGTTAGGCTAGATATAGAGACGAAATTCACGCATTTCCTATTTTTGACATGGTTGTCAATAATTAGAAATCAGAAACTTCGTCTCTATATCTAGCCTAACTGGTGAATGCGCAGCACAAAAATTATAAAAAAATGGCAGTTCTAGTCTATGTACATGTTCACATCATATGGTCATAATAAGAACCCGAAATAAAATCACCGATTTTTTTATGATTTTAGCCTGGGCCAGTCCCTTTAAGATTCGCCAAATACACAGTATACATTACTTTGTTCAATGATAAGAAAACATAGTCATAATAATACTGTTGGCTGGGACATGGCATCAGATATGTAATATCTATGCTAGGCCTGTCCCATAATAGACCTATGCATATTAAAATCATATTTTACACTTTAACTTGCATTAAAGTGCATATAGATTTTTATCCTGGATGTCAAACGCAGTAAGAGTGTTGGTCACCTGTATTTGACATCCTAATGCACACAATTCTATTTACAATTTTTGTACACTTATAGTATATATACTTGTGTATATAGAGCCTGATAAATAAATAAAATAAATTAGTAAATAGTATACTACTAACGCAGCTGGGTCGCCATGCTTCACTGAACCATAATATTTACATTGAGGGGACCCCACTTCTGTGGACGTTGAAGATGCTGCCCATGCATTGATATGATTGCACGCCAACAGTGCTTACTCGGCGATTCATGGAGACCCACCTACTTTAAAAGGGTAGAGCTGTGTTGTACAGCGCATTCGATGTTGCACCAGTATTTGCCATTATTACCCAATCATGATATCTGATGACATGGAGAACCATGACATTTGCCTTACAATCGTCAGCCGTCACGATTAGGATTATACTGAGAATATGCAAAAATAAATAACCACAAGTAATATTTATAACTTGGTAGTCAATTTTGCATATTTCTAATTTCGGGCATATTGTTTTCTATTACACAATAAGGATTGATAGTTTTTCATTCTCAGAGATTCGCTGAAGGGTTCGAACCCAGCTGATTCTACCGATTACACCTGTACTGCGTGAGGTTTTCAGAGGAATATCTTTTTTTTTTTCCTTCGCGATGTGACTAGGCGATGACGTTAATGGCGACCTCGTCAAAATAAGTTTGAAACCGGTGTATCAACGTTAATTTCGAGCAGTTTCACGCGCTGCGCGCTCGTTCACGATTCGCTGCTTCACAAATGGTAAACGCGTAGCAGACAGATAGATCTATATTTTTTAGAGTTGTTTTGAACAATAACAAAGTTTGTAAAATTAATCAGTATCATAAATAACTCCCTGATCGCTATCTGGATAATAATGTAAAAAAATATACATCTACGCTATCCTGATGTGCTGACGCAGGCGGAACTATGCAATCTATTAGCAACCCATGAACACTGGAGTCCAAAAACAACACACCGACTAAAGCTTCATTGTTTTCACACACAGTACGGTGACGGTGACAAATATCAAGAACTTTATCAAAACGACGAGCTGTTAACAATACTCATATAATTTTTTTAATTATGAGAAAGTATTTTTTGCTTGGCTGACGACTAGGCTCTTTGGCTGCGTCCGCTTTTCTCTGGTCATTCACAATAAAAAAAACTATTGCTGTCCGGCTTTTGACGTCACGCTATGTCTGCGTCACCAACCTCAGCCACATTGTCGTCAGGTCATTTGAAGCCATTACCTTGCTTGAAAACTAGTTCAGTCAGCGGAAATAATTGTCAGCCATCAAGGACGTTGGCCTGCATGTACTCGCAGTAGACTTACCTTGCTAGCTGGATCGGTCGAAAATGGTGTCAACAGACACCATTCTCACCCAATCCAGTTTGCAAAGCCATTTATTTCGGAGCACCGCTTCCGGGCATTTGAGATCGCAGTTTCACTGATACGTCTGTGGCGGCTTAATCAATGATCATCCCAGCAAACAGGAGACATCGACCCAATATTGGACCGATGTTGGGCCAGCGTCGTAGATGGTGGACCAACATCGGTCCAGCATTGGGTCGATGTCTCGTGTTTGCTGGGATGATACGTAACCTAATATCGACAAGATAAAGGAAAAGGAAATGCAATCGCACAACAAGTCAGCAATAATAATCAGTATTATTTTCGCTGTCATGCACAGGGCTTACTGTTTGAACATATATTAATTATAATAACTAGTAAGATATGCCCCAATATATGCGCATGAAATCTGGATATTTTGTACAAAGAGAGAAAAAAATAAAACAACAGCTGAATTTTTGGGAGACAAAACTAAGAAATATATAATGCATATCTGTTGTTATGTTCAGTAGGCTTAATTTTATTTCAAATTTCTTCATGGAGCAGCCGGTGGGTCCGTCCTGATTGGTATCAGATGATTAAACACTAGCCGTAGTCGAGTTACTACGCCCCAGTGCTGAACTCAAAGACCCTCATATTTAATTTGGATAGGTCTAGACGTAACTGATACTGTTGTGGGAGGTAATTAATTACATTTCGTGTTCGTGTTTTTCGTGTCTGTCATCTCATTTTTTATAGCAAATATTTTTAAATCGTCAACGTTTTTTCACCATATATAATAAGACCACCAAGGTTTTTTCTCCAGCTTCAATATTTTGTTTATTGTTGCATCGCTTTTATTTTATTGGTAGTCCTATAGCTATTTTGTTGTTATTTTCTTACTCCCAGATAACATATGCAGTGTTTCGAAGGTATAAATATTCTCTTCGATGAGCAGCCGTTACTTGATTTTAATAAATAATACGAACACTGAAATATTTGGCGCAGTATAAATGCCTTGAATAATAATATTCAATAATACAAATAATACTATTTTAAAACATTTCAAAAGCGATTTCCTATGATTTGTAATGGAAGAGTGACAAATGATGAATACATCATCATAAACTGTATGTAGTACTTGAAGTTGAGGCATGGTTTTACATAGCTAATTATACAAACGTACTAGACACATACAGAATATACAATATTATTTCTGGACGTAATTTGTAATCTAAAACTAGTCTGGTGATCAGATGTGATAGTACAGATATGTTGCTGAACATGTTGCAGCTCAATGTATGGATTAATATTGATATATGTTCCAACAATACACGAAAATAGCAAGTAGCAATATATTGGGAGCAGCATTAGGACAGTGTTGCCAGTGAATGATAGTATTATGATTCGCATAAGTGGATTTGAGGCACACTGCATTTCAGCGATAACCGTCGCTATGTTTGTTTTTAAACATCATATTTTTTTGGTATATTTTACATACATTTCCCAGTTTATAAATATCTTTTTTTTTTAATTTAGCACGTGCGCCAATTTCAATAATGAAAAAAATTAGCACGCTCACGAAGAAGATATTTATCACAAAGAGGAACATTAAAAGGCATATCTATATGGAGTAGAATACAGTCATTATAGGCGTACACAAGTTAACCATGATGTACACCTGGTGATGTAAGTCAGCTAGATGTGGTGAGCTATCACTTCGACGTTGATCATAGAGTCAGTTTAGTGTATAACGTACATGTATGGGATGTATGATTCTAATGGATCAGACATTCATGATATTTAATAAGTCAATTTAAATTAATATAAATCAATATTAATATAAAGTAAAAGTCACTCGAAATATATGTATATTGGTGGCCATTTTGAAAAGAAATGGCTATAAAACTGTCATCTGACTTTTTATGGTCATGCTGGATACATAATACAGGTCACAATGAGTTAAGGGGACCTTTGATCTGTCCACTTCTGATATTTCAACTATTTTATCATATTCTCTTTGACACTGAAGAACGTAACTAGGCACAGTCATGAGATCAGTGAAGTAGAAGTGAGCATACTAGCGTCATCAATGTGCCATTTAAAGGTGACGTACCACAAACTCTTAACCTTTAAGCCCCCCTTACGATGCATTAAAGTATCATTTCGCATCTCTGAAGAATGGCTTAATTTCCTGAAACATGGTGGTTTTAGAACAACAATTTTCATGGAACTGTTTTAAAAATAACAGTATATTTTTTTCATTTGTCACCCACTTCAAGTCATCTTGATCCACTACAAGTCGAGAATTGCGACAGCAATTCGCGGCTTGTAGTGGATGAAGATGACAATGGTAAATTCAGGCTTCAAAGAGTTAAAGGTGACGTACCGCAAACTCTGAACTGATATTTTACATGACATGAAATCCGAATATATAGGCCTAACGAGCCACCTCTACAGGTTTGGGCTCAGCATTCAGCCATCGCGTCAATAACTACCATCATACATCAACTATGATATATATTTGTATTAATGGCCTAATCAAGTCCCCCTAAACTACTCTTTACAAAGTAATTCTACATCTCAATTTAAATACAATTTTAATTTGATGATATCTTCATCGCTACTTTTTAGATAACTGGGATCGATATTCCCGAACCCGAAATTAGTGGGCGGATACATTTTTTGACGACATATATATCGCTATATATCTATGGTTTTGACGTCATGCGCTGGACCATACCTGAAGTACATGTCATATGTGGGCACTAACCCTCTATTCAGGGGCGGATCTAACTTTTAAAACTTGACAAAGGAATATTTCACTGCAGGGAGGGGTCCGGGAGGCCCGCCACGGGGAATTTTTTTTATTTTCAAAGGTTTTCTCCTGCAATCTAAGGCATATTGGGCATTGTTTGTCCCTCAGTGTGTAACCAGTCCATAAAGAAACCCCTAATTTTTATTGAAGGGGGGGGGGGGGTTAAATCCGCCAACCCTCCCCCCTTGGGTCCGCCCCTGCTATTGACGGTTGCACATGACTAGAACAAATTATACGTTGCTTCAAAAATGTATGTAGCATTAACCTGATTAATTTTGATAGTTTCTATAAATTATATTCACATAAGAATTGACATGTTTAGTTATATTTGGACGACAGGAAATATTATGCTCAAGCTGATCCCGACAAACAGAGCTCGTTCTGATAATCAGCGAAATGCTTCAATTTTTCTACTTTTGATTTGAAAATTTTGTACAAAAACTTTTTGAAAATATGCCTTTAAAAATGATAGTAATGGAGTGTATCGACTCATTCCTTAAGAAGTTTATTGAATAAATACCAGAAGTATGCAGACATTTGTTCTCGTCAATAAATATTTGCTGATAACCAAAAGTTTCGAAAAAGTTTTTATAGATAGTTCACGTGTTAAATGTGTCATATCACGTTTTCTTGTAAGAATTGAATTAATTTCATCTTTCATCTCTGCCATCTATCAAAGACCTTCGTTCACTGCCGCGTCATTGATTGAGTCTGTGCGGGTCAGACATGCTTGTAAGCGTGTATAGTAGCCTCCACAGATGGCTAGATGGTGGAGAGGATTCTCAACTATAGGCTGGATCGTGATCAGATGATCCTTCAGCAACGAGACATAAATAGAAAAGGCGAGATGACACTTATCCCGAGATCAAAGCCCCAGCCCCCACTCCAACCCCCATCTCGCGAGACTTGACAACTGCATTACGGCAACCTAGCCATGCTTACTTTTCTCACATATATCTCATGCTTATTTCTTCGCTGTAACTTATTATCTTTTCATATTACTATCATTATCACGACAAGCCAGTTCAATAATTAATAGCATTCAAATATGATATTTAAGGAAACGTCTGCGTTGTGCTGGCGGTGCTTGTGATCAATGTGTTCTGATGAGGCTAATTTACACCCACGTTGTCAGGCTGCTGGTTCCATTGTTTAAATGGATCTCACCTTCTGCCAGTACCTTAAAATAGTCTGCTGAAGTGTGACCAGCAGGAAATAAGGCTAATCAAACAGACCGCGTTTCTATTTCTGAACCTGTCCAAAAATAGAGGCATCTTATAAGTGGAGATGACGTTTTAAGTATAGAGGTGTGCTAAGCGTCATGATCTATGTGAGCACAATCTTGCAAAAAATAATAATCAAGCGAATTTTATTTTCACAATTCACGTAATAATATGATAAATTTAATCGAATTTATAAAAGTGATGAATATTTGTGATATGAAATCCAGCCATTGATGCATTACCTAATTAATAAATTAATCAATTGATTCTATTTAGAAAAGTCTAATAAATACTTTTGCCTTCATCATTGGTAGTTTATATATATATATTTCAACTACTGCCGTGGTTGATCCCGGTAGCACAATGACTTGGCGACGAGTAATAAATATGGTAGACCCCTGTTGTTTTTGTAGCTCGACTGGTCAGGTCAAACTTTATAATGTTAGCAATATATTATAATATGTGAGGGCTCATATAAACACAACACCGACGTTTTCTTAGATATCATATTTGAATGAGGGCTTGCTTGGGGCTGTCGTCTTGTTGTTTTTTGTGCATTCGTTTTCGCATCATAGGGAAACACATATCTAGTTTAACCTGATTAATTAATGGTTGTATGAATAGGGGTATGAATGAATGCATTTGTGTGTGTACAAACGGGATACATCAGCTATAGGATACAAGATAGTGACATCTATCATAGTCTGTGAGCTGTTTTCCATAAAGGGCTTAAAATAGAATGTCATCGAACTCCACTCATAATTAGGTTTATTGGTATCAAAACAAATATAAACATCTTAGCAAAAAATCTAGAGGGGGGTACCTTTGTCAAAATTATCCGAAAAGGGGACACCAGGGTAAAATGTTCCGCCATTACCGAAAATTATATTTCGTATAATTTTTTGACCTATATTACAGATATCTCCACATATGGTCAAATAACATTATAAAGCCAGTTATAGGCGGGTACCTTTGACAGAATTGTCCAAAAGGGTAAACTGGGAAAAAATGTCCCGCCATTATAGAAAATTCTATTTTGTGTCATATCTCAGCCAATATAACAGATATCTGCACATATTAAGTGTCTATACCCAGATTTTGATGGTCAAATATTATTTTAAAGCAAGTTATAGATTGATCAGGTGACTCTTTGCTGCCATTGTCTGATGCTACGTGTTTTTTGGTTGTCAAACATTTAGTCGCAGCCGCCGTTTAGTTGCTCTGATTCCATTGAATTATAACGTTTTATAGGTAGCAGATCTTTTAAGACAGTGCAGCATGTGTTATACAATATTATGTTAAGCAACACCAGATTGATATTGTTGTTCAGTGTATGTCCGCTTTTCATGTTCTCACTCTAATTAGAATAATGGAACGATATGGGATTATATTTTAATGATGTGGCATTATAATGTCAGAATAGATATAACATTTGTAATATTTGACATTATAATCTCAAAATAATGCATCATCATGTGAGAATATGTTGGTTTATTACCAAAATATTATAGTGTCCAGCTATATCCTAATAATGTCAGGATGCTCTACTAGACTGGATTTTTTGGTTGTCAAAAAAATCCCATTCTCAGTCGGCAGCCGCCGTATAGTTGACCTGTTTCCATTATAACGTGTTTCATGGTGATATTTTTTATAGGTAGCAGATATTCTAATGCAGTGTTATATAATTATGATATTATTCTGGTCGCCAGCCGGTTGGTATTATTGTCCAGTGTATTATTCACTTCAATCAGAATGCTGAATTGCTCCATAAAGTGTGGGCTCGCACAATCAATTGTTTCGAATAGTTTACAGAACGAAGATAAATGAGCATTACAGATATTAAGTGGTTTTTCTTTTCAAAAACTATGTTATGACGTCCTCAGATAAACGAAAGGTGGGTAGAAGACATACCATGTCCCTACTTAAATGCAGATGTGGTTGATGTCAGCTTGCCCATTTTTTATTCAGCGTTTGATTCTTTTTGTGACAATTGGTCCATGGTTGTTTAGCATGTCTATTTTTATATAACTGAATCATGTAGATTAAGTTTGAGTAATTACAGTTTTGGCGAAAGCTCTTCTTTTGCTATGAGACTTTATGGAATTCAGCTGATTTTCACAATTATTCCACCTCCTGTCCCTTGAAACCTTTTATATTGTTTAGTACACACATAATATATATATATATACATATATTATATACAAGACATCTACTCTTTCAACTTTCTTTTTTCACAATCTTCCAAGGTCAACATAGGCCTACATGAGAAGATAAGACTGGTCCATCAAATATTTTCCTTCATTCAAACTAACATTTGGGGATTGAGACATGCTAGTAGGTGAGATCTTGTTCCCCAGAGGAATGTGGCCATGTCAGATTGGAAAGGTATAATAATCGGCATAATATACAAATGGTGCTTAACGCCATGTTTTGTCAGTGAAGGTCATTTAAAGTCAGACAAAATATTCGACTGTCCTGATGTGGAATAATATATTAAAGGTTTGGTCAACTGTCAAAAGGGTCCCCCAGAATTCAATAATGCCCGTGGGTAGGCCAATGGCCTATTCCATAATAATACTAAATATGCGTTTCATACACAAAGCCTCATTAAGAACAAGTTTTTCAAATCACAGCAAGTTCATATATACTTGAGCGACGTCTATGAGTTAATAATTTAAAGCCCTTAGCCTTGGACCCTACTTGGTTGCTGGCTTGCAAACAAACTAGCTGTATTACTGCGGGGATGTTGAAACTGCTTGACCCCAACTAGTATTGACATAGGAGAACTTTCTCTCAAATATTGTACATGTATCCAATGTTGGTTCAACGTCTGCGACACTGGCCTAACATTAAAACAGCATTGGATCAATGTCTCGTTTAGGTAGTATCTTGTAATCAGTTTAGTGGCTATATTAATGCCGTCAATCTGTACTCAATAGACTACTGTTGGCCTACACTTGACCGTCCATGGCATGCGCATTTTGCAGTTGAATGATTTAACTCTATTAACAATAATTATATGGTGTTGTTCAACATAATATTGGAGCATCAGATAATGGCAGGCAAAAGTCATCTGTTTAATCTATAACTGGCTTTAAGATGATATATGTCCATCAAAACCTGGGTATAGACACCTGATATCATGCATATGTGCACTTATCTGTAATATTGGCCGAGAAATGTCACAAAATAAAATTTTCGGTAATGACGGGTCATTTTGTCCCAACTTACCCTTTTTGAACAATTCTGTCAAAAGTACCCTCCTTTACCATCTAAACCTGGGTACAGACATCTCATATGTGCAGATATCTCTAATAATGGCGAAATATTTTGCCCCGGATTACCATTTTCGGATCATTTTGACAAAGGTACCCCCTCCAGATTTTTAGCTACCAATAAACCTAATTATGAGTAATGTTCAACGAAAAATTATTTTTGATCAATCATCCCATAGACTATCACCGCTCTTCGTGATGAAAATATGTGTAATAGGCTATAATATGAACTTAATTGAATTATCTATTAATCACTATCATACTTAACCCTCTCAAGCCTGAATTTATCATTGTCATCTTCACCAGCTACAAGTCGTGAATTGCTGTCGCAATTCTCTACTTGTAGTGGATGAAGATGATTTCATATAGTTTAAAAGTTACAGAAAATTGCCATGTATTGGTAAACCAGTTTCGTTCTAAAACCCCTAGTTGTAGGAATATTAAGTGTGTTTTCAGGGTAGTAAAATGATGCGTGAGGGCTTAAAGGATTAATATACTGCAATTCTTATAGAAATGTCATCAGCGGCGGATATGTGGTATGTGAAGAGGTTGATACACCCCGACACCCTAGAAGATCAAGAGAAGCTCTAGCTTGACGGCAACCTCGTAAGAAAATGTCGTGGAGCCTTTAGCAACGGAAATTGGCATGTCAAGCACATTCCTCTTTTTAGGGCAGCGGAAATGATTTCAGGCTATATACGTGGTAGATCACCTGTGTGGCACAAACAGGAATGGTTGAGTGATTGGGGTTTTGGTTGCATTCTGCACCGTTCATATCACTCGACTACAGAAGTCCAGGCTCCCGCTCCGAGTTAGAATTTGGTTGATGCGATTTTGTGTAGTGTTATTACAGATTAAGAAGCTAAGTCTAAGAGAACGATCAAGAACTAGACAGTCAGTCAGAGACTTACGTGAATACGTGAATATTGCCTTAGGTCGTTTTCTTCACAATCATGGAAATATCGCAACAGAAGAAAGCCCGAAGCCGGGACTTTGCCCTACTCTTATATCGAATGACTTCAAGGGTTTTTTATAGTGTACAGTACCATAGGCAGCACTGTACACTCTGCCTTTGAACAGATTGAAGCACTGCATATGCACAACCACGATGACAAATATCCGGCCCGACCAGGATTCGAACCTGTCACCTCCAGGTTACAAGTCCCAGTCGATACGAATGAGCCATCGGGGCCGGTCAGTCAGAGACTACAAATCTTCATCGAAATTTTTCAGGGTTTATCCGATATCAGGACTATAATTGAGCTAAATAATGGCCGAGTCTCGGCCATTTTGAATTCAATCAAGTTAAAAAAAAATCAGGGTGCATCCTCCCCTGAAACCTCAAACTTTGTTTCATAGTAATGGTCTAGCCATCTAGCACGGTTTACCAAATATACGACATAATTTATAAAAGGAAATAATGACCGATAGGCGGACGTTTTGAATTTGATCGAGTCGATTTTTTTATAGCTGCATCCTCCCCTGAAAACTCACATTGTGTTTTATAATAACGGTCTAGCTATCTAGCACGGCTTACCCGATATCAGGCATTTTGAGGTAAATGATGGCCAATAATCGGCCATTTTTAATTTGATTAAATTTAAATTTTTCAAAGTGCTTCCTACCCTGAAACCTCAAATTTTGTTTTATAGTGATGGACTACCTATCTAGCACGGTTTAGCCGATATCAGGCCAATTGAGGTAAATAACGGTGGATTGTCTGCCATTTTGAATTCAATCAAGTTCAAAATTGTCAAGGTGCATTTTCCCCTGAAAATTGTGTTTTATGGTAGGCTGATGATTTAGCCATCTAGCACGGTTTACCAAATATCGGGCATGTGAAAGTAAATAATGGCCGATTGGTGGCCATTTTGAATTTGATCAAGTCAAATATTTTCAGGTTGCATCCTCCCCTGAAATCTCACATTTCGTTTTATAGTAATGGTCTAGTTATCTAGCACGAGTAACCTGATATCAGGACTATTGAGGTAAATGATGGACGATTGTCGGTAATTTTTAATTCAATCAAGTCAAAAAAATTCAGCGTGCGTCTTCCCCTGGACCCTCACATTTTCTTTTATAGTAAAGGTCTAGCCATATAGGTCTCCTATGCGGTTTTCATGATATTCCGCAAAATGTTTTAATCTGATATACTGATGTTATAAATTAGGACAAAGTGTTGGTTCAACATAATATATAAAGGTCAAGGTACAAAACCCTGAAAAGAACAACTAGGGACCTAGAGATCATGTATATGCGATATAACAGTAATCGATCCAGTAGTTTTTTTAAATCTGCTCCGAAAACGAAGTGTATGTCAAAACATTTAAAGAGTAGGTCAATGGCGTAACATCATTCGATCTTTTCTGTGACCTTGTATATTGAATTCAGATAAAACTAATTTTAACCTGTCCATTATACACCTGGAAATGACCCACATACCAAAAAGTGTTATCCCATGTTATATTCTTCCAAAGTTATATGCAAGCAAAGAGGTAAAAAAATACCGTGCAAGCACTCAAAACGCCTCGGCTGATGCAGTTACTCAAAATGGCCATAAATCTGACACAACGCTACCAATACGCTATGCCAATAATCGAAGATTAATGATAAATTCAAGATGGCCAACGGGCAATGCCAATAGGCTCACAAACCCTGAAAACCTTATATGCCAAGTTTCAAGGCAGTTAACTAAAAATAAGAGCGATTTATTTAAATAATTGATAAAATCGCGATGTCGTAGCCTCTTTTTTGGTCTCGCATGAAAACGGACAATGCCAAAGGACTCGCAGACCCCAAAAACCTGTATATAGGCCTACCATGTTTCAAGGGGAGTTAACAAAATAATTATCAAAAAAAAAATTTGTCGCCAGCCGGCGGCCATTTTGATTATCGTGTGAAAGGTAAAAATCTGATCAGGTCATCTCCAAACTCATGGGTAACTTCACAAAAAATGCGTTGCAAAGCCTCGTTTTCGCTCGCACATAAAACGGACAATGCCAATAGACTTGCAGACCACGAAAACCTAGATATATACCAGGTTTCAAGGGAATTATGAAAAAAACACAAATAAGTCGAAAAAAATAGTCGCCAGCTGGCGGCCATTTTGATTATCGGTGGAAAGCTAAAAAGTTATCACGTTAACAAGGAATTTTTAAATAAAAAAATTAAGATGGCTACCATAGCCTCTTTTTCGGTCGCACATAAAAACGGACAATGCCAATAGACCCCGAAAACCTATATACAAGGTTTCAAGGGAATTCTGATTTTTGTTTAAAATGTAGTCGCCAGCCGGCCATTTTGATTATCTGTAGAAAGCTGATCAGGTCATCTCCATACTTATGGGTAACTTCACATAAAAAAATTGGAGAGATCCAATTATTATTTTTCAAGTTATCGCGTTACCAATATTTTTTTTTAATCTTTGACCTTGAACTTGACCTATGACCTTGACTTTGGGTAAAACAAATTACCGGAGGGGTTGAATGTTTACATGAATTATGAATTCAATCTGTTGGACCATGTTGGTGGAGCAGCCAAAGCTAGCGAATGCGGCGGAGGCGGAGACGGCGGCGCACGAAGGGGACGACAATGCCCCTTTGGGTCCAACGAGCCTAGGGCTAAAAACCGGACGGAGGACGATTCTATAGCTTCCTTTGTCGCACCTTCGGTGACGGCGGGAATCAACAGAGGAGTTGAATGTTTGCGTGAATTATGAATTCAATAAGTTAGACCATGTTGGAGTCGTAGCCAAAACAAATGGCGGCGCCGGAGATGGCAGCGTGGCGGGTGGTGGAGGCGGCGGTGGAGACGGCGCACGACCGGGACGACAATACCCTGTCGGGCATAATAATGGGTCGATGGGTAAAAAATCAAATAACCTAAATAGTCAAACAGGATTTCACAAAATTATGTTAAGAGTCCTCAATAGTTATTAGCGCTTTAATTTTACCGATTTCTTCTGAGTTTCTACCTCTGATTAAATTTCAATGTTCATATTTGAAAACAAAATAGATCCGTTTGAAATGCCACGTTTTATATCAAGAGCCGGTTTCTTAATTCTGCAGGATGAGACGGCTAATTCATTTATATCTCGCTCGTATAATGTCACGGTATAAAACTTAATCATAGTAGGATAAAGAATAGTGTCTAAAATTACATCTGCATACGCTGCGTGGGATGAAGCCAGCGACTGCAATCAACACCCTCAATAGAGACAAGACGCTGACTTAACGTTGTTTCAATGTTGGGCCAACGTAACAGACATTGATCCAGCTCTCAACCAGCGTTGTATTAGCGTTTTAATTTAGGAGTCCTGTTTTCTGGGCCTACGAGATGTTGGCTAAACGTACCGCCAAAAATAATTTCTCTCTGTGGAGAAACAGGTTTGAGAATTTAAAGTTCACTCACATGCACTTACATTTTGTCATCTCATGTCTACGTGGGTAGGAGGTCAGTGTGACCAGTAGTTTGTATGACTATTATGTCAAAATAAAAAGGTCATGGCGACCATCTTGGATATTAGCAAAACCTAAACGGGTTAATCAGCCATACAAGTAAGTTTTGCCAAAACTGGATAAATATTAGGAGACTGTAGAGAGTTTACGTCAAATTCTGAAAAGGTGCCGCGGTGGTCATGGTCTGAGACAGTCAGAGATGATAAATATCGTCAACTGTAGAGCATTCAGACAAACTTAATAATAATAATAATAATAATAATAATAACTAGAGGGGAATTGTGACTTTTCAAGTCACAATAATGTTTTGGACTACGTTTTGTGCGTTTTTTGGCGACCATTTTAAATATTGTTGTGTTATTATTATTATGAGAGATTGATTGGAATTTTAGATTTCTGACTTCTTTGTTGGTTTAATGTTGTATCACTGTCTGTGACGCTGGCAAAGCATTAAAACCACATTGCGTCGACGTTTCGTGTTTGATGCAATTACAACTGCTAGTTCAATGTTAAAATGTAGAATTTGAAAGGTTCTACTGTTCATTATCAAGCACCCAATGCTGGTTCAATGCTGGGCAACTCTTTGTGACGCTGGCCCCACACTGAAACATCATTGGATAGAGGCCTCTGTATTTTAATTGATTAAATATGGAGGGTGCTCAAATGGTCTATTGTGTCGCCTCTGACAAAGGGCCCCTATTTAATAATCAAGATTCATTCATGGGCTTCTTTCGACATGTAAATAATTGGACCGACGTTGATCCATATAGTGATCCAGACAATCCTGAATAAAACCGGAAGATCATGAGGTATGACTTAGAAAAGTCATAGCACACCTCCCCAAAACCCATTGTGCCAAGGTTTGAAGTCGATTGGACAAAAACTCAGGGAGTAATAGCCCTCGACATAGAATAATAAAAGTGTTGAGATCCATTCAAAACTTAATATATTTGGACCAAAAGGTCCAAACATAATAATAATAATTTCCCCTTAATATCATAGGAATCATAACTACAACAATAATAAGAGTAATATTTTCATTTTCACTCCTATCTGGGAGCACTGAAAAAATCATTTAATATTATGTTTTTTGCTAAGGTTTTGAATATCTTGGCACAAAGTTAAGAATGAAAACGTTAAAGAAGGTAACTATGTTCAATATACGTTAGCACTTACTACTTTTTGAAAGATCTCGCTTTGTGCGAACTTTAAACTGCTATAACTCGGTCAATATAGCAGGTAGACTTACAAAAATGCTACCTACGCACTCAGCGGCTCACGGCGCATCGATCCGTGTAACAAAGAAATTACGCAAAAGAAGATAATTTACAACAAAAGCACATATGTGGTTTAATACAAATATACTTTATGCTCAGCAGTAGGGCCTCGGGATCACGTTGCGCCTAAAATTAGTCATCTAGCCCCAAAACCCGCCGAGTTATAGATGTTTCATTTTTTAATGATATGAATGATATGAGTAATGCCATAAGCATTAACTTATAATAATGATAATAATAATAATAATAATGATATTAATAATAATAATAATAATAATAATAATAATAATAATAATAATAATAATAATAATAATAATAATAATAATAATAATAATAATAATAATAATAATAATAATAATAATAATAATAATAATAATAATAATAATAATAATAATAATAATAATAATAATAATAATAATAATAATAATAATAATAATAATAATAATAATAATAATAATAATAATAATAAAAATAATAATAATATTAATAATAATAATAATAATAATAATAATAATAATAATAATAATAATAATAATAATAATCATTAAAATAATAATAATAATAATAATAATAATAATAATAATAATAATAATAATAATAATAATAATAATAATAATAATAATAATAATAATAATAATAATAATAATAATACTAATTTCTCCTTAATATTATAGAAATCATAACTATGACAATAATAGCAGTAATATTTTCATTCTCACTTCTATCTGAGAGCACTGAAAAAATAATTCAATATTATGTTCTTTGCTAAGGTTTTGAATATCTTGGCACAAAGCTACGAATGAAAACGTTAAAGAAGGTAACTATTCCTAATACACGTCAGCACTTACTATCTTTTGAAAGATAGTAAAACTGCTAGTTAAAGGGACACCTTGGGATGAGACATTTTCAATGTTGTCAATTTGGAAAATTTAATTTATATGAAGCTATATAGCCTACTGATCTTAACTGAAAATACGAAACAATTTTAAAGCACTGAAAAAGAGTGAAATAGTTGTATTTCCATGTCGTATATTGCCATGTAAACAAAACAAGTCAGCAATATTCAGCACTTTAGATCACATATTCCCACGCATCAGACGGTAAGATCAAACCACTCGCAGCTAATTGGTGTCTCATAGTCAGGACACGGGAGGACACACCTGCAGCACTGATTGTCTACCCAACGCTGGGCCGATGCCATCAGCATGTGGCCCAATGCTGTGAAAACATTCAATCGTCCTTCAGGTATACTAATAGTTTGTTTGGGTTTCTTCTAGTTTCATAGAAATGTTGATTAAAAATATTTGTAAAAATACGAAAATTCTGAAAAAAATAAAAACATGATCCGTGGGATACACTACTTCAGTCAGGAACTAAAAACGAAAATTGATGTCATCCCAAGGGGCTGCTTTAAACTGCTATAACTCGGTCAATATAGCAGCTAGACTTACAAAAGTGCTACCTACGCATTCAGCGGCTCACGGCGCATCGATCCGTGTAACAAAGAAATGACGCAAAAGATAATTTACAACGAAAGCACATATATATGGTTTAGAACCTTTATTTTAATACAAATATACATTATACTCTATCTGTGTGTGATATTTGAGGGTACCACGCTACACAGTAGGGCCTCGGGATCACGTTGCACCTAAAATGAGTTAAAGAGGTTTCATTTTTTAATGATATGAATGATATGATTAATGATATGATATAATATAGTCCATAGGCATTAACTTGTAATAATAATAATAATAATAATAATAATAATAATAATAATAATAATAATAATAATAATAATAATAATAATAATAATAATAATAATAATTATTATAATAATAATAATAATAATTTTAATAATAATAATAATAATAATAATAATAAAATTGTCTTATACACCTTTCCCAATAGCAGCACGCCACACACTACAGTGACTTAAAGCTGAACTATTTAGTTGGGAGTCCTGTCACACTTCTATTACAACACGCCACACAGTGATTAAAACTAAACTATTTAGTTGGGAGTCCTGCTTATGTGCAAAATCATGCAAACAGTGTATATGAATCGTGCTGTGCTGTCACACTATGTAGGCCTACCCACCCAATTTCCCAATTTGAAACAGCATTGGGTGATTGTCCCTGTTTACTTGGACTGCTATGCGGGTGACGCTTTCCTTCTCCCGTCGCCAGTAAAGCCACTACCCATATAACACGATACATTGGCTCAATGCTGATGTAATGCTGGGCCACCGTCTGTGAGGCTGGGCCAACGTTTTTCCCACATTATCCCTTGAAGCCCTAATCACGACTATATATGTGAATATAGTTTTTTCTTAGCACTTTTTAAACACGCAACTACTTGACCTAGCGTTATCAAACGTTATATTTGACATGTTCATAAGGACTGATAAGTCAGTGTACCGTCTATACTATGTATTTAGTACCAATGTAGGCCTACCTACCCAATACCGGTTCAATGTTGGGCCAGCGTCGCAGCGCATTGCTGGTTCAATACCGGTCAATCATATTCGACGCGGGCGGGGGCCCTAGGGTAGTGGTTAGCACCGCTGCCTTTCACGCCAGAGTCCGGGGTTCGGTTCCCGGTCTCGGCGGTTTGAAAGAAACACAATTGTTTCTTCCCCATCCACGTGTGAAAGTTAGTATTGTGGGGAGCCTCCGTGACCGAGAGGTAGCGTGCTCGGCCTCAGACCGCCAGGGCTCGAATTTCGAATCCTGTGTCTGGAGGACAGTGTCATCTCAATCATCTCACCATCCTCAGGAGGTTCTCCTGGCACAGTTTAGCCTATATGTGCACAAAGGTGGCCTAAAGCCCGATTCATTTCATTTCATTTCATATTCGACGCTGGCTCAGCATTGAAACAGAATTGGGTGATTGTCCCGTGTTAGCTCTGATAGCCATACGGGTACGTGACACTTTATCCCGCGAAAGGCCACTACCCGGATAACACAATACATTGGCCCAATTGTGAAATAATGTTGGGCCACCGTCTGCACGATACATTGGCCCAACTGTGAAATAATGTTGGGCCACCGTCTGCGACGCTGGACCAACAATAGTCCAACCAAACCCTTTAAAATCTTAACCACGGATATAATTGTGAATATCTTTTTCTCTGAAGCCTTTTTAAACACGAAAGTTCTTAATCTAGGGACCTCAAACGTTATATTCAGGGGAAAATTTGTTTGGAAATTATTGAATAGCATTTTTCTCATCTAAGTTGTAACTTGCTAGACATCCTTATCATTGATGCATGAATATTTTGCTAATCAATTACAAATTTGATTAGCAACTGGACAGAATTGCGTAGCATTTTGCTATGCGATACTGAACAATTTGTCGATATTGCACATGTTCATAAGAAATGTCAACCGTTTCCCACACACAGCACCCCTCTTTCCCCTAAATAGGACACAAACTCAGGATACCGGCCTATGGCCAGTCCCAATAATAATAATAATAGTAATAATAATAATAATAATAATAATAATAATAATAATAATAATAATAATAATAATAATAATAATAATAATAATAATAATAATAATAATAACTACATGCTTTTAACTTGCTCTAGAGTTTCATAATGTATATCAACGTTGGTCATGAAAGTGATACAGATTTGAGGAGCCGATAGATATTGTTGACAAAGTTTTCCTCTGTCTGGCTCTGTGACCTTGGAAGATTGGGCAGAGTCAGTGAGTGAGTGAGTGAGTGATAAAGATCAATTTGTAAATAATACAACACAATATTTTCTCACTGTTTTGTCTTTCTTATCAACGCCTTGCATTATTCATCTTTTTACCAGATGTCTCCATCGTCATCTATGTATTTGTTTTAGTGGTGGTTTGTCCATCACAGAAAAAAATATCCCCTCTCTGGCGATTTCAGTAATAAAAAAAACATATATGAGATATTGTTTATATATTAAAACCAATAAAAATACTTTTTCGTGAAATGTTCCGACTTTATTATTGTCACGATGGATGAATACTATGTAAATAAAAGGTGAGGATTGCCAATTTGTAAAGTGGTAATCGGTACCTGCTAATTAGAAGAAGCTAATTAGAAGAAGCTAATTATATGTTACATCATCGATAATAAGACATGATGCTAAAGTACACAGTGCTCGACACAAAACCGTATTACCGCGACACAATACCAAATTACCAATGTTTTTCTACACCGTGTTACACACATGCTACTCTTAATTTCAACTCACATCCACAGAGGCATATTTTGTTTAAACTTTTTCAGTTTTCTCAGCCGCTGATGATGTGATTATAACTCCTAATAAAATATTGCTTTGATGACCATGCCATATAAAATAATTAATCTTCATTTTACGTTGAACATTCAGCACTAACCACTAAATATTAGGATGGATTCACCAGGTGGCAATAACAAGAGTTTTGTCACCATGCAGGCTGTTCTGTGCTTTTCATTGCTGGGTGTTCAGCTAAACCGGAGTGTCATGTTATTAACCCTTAGAGCACTGAGATATTCAATTTAAATTTTCAGTCACCTGAAGTTGTGTCTCGTGTGCTTTTCATTGCGGAGTGTTTAGCTAAACCGGAGTGTCATGTTATTAACCCTTAGAGCACTGAGATATTCAATTTAAATTTTCAGTCACCTGAAGTTGTGTCTCGTGTGCTTTTCATTGTGGAGTGTTTAGCTAAACCGGAGTGTCATGTTATTAACCCTTAGAGCACCGAGATATTCAATTTAAATTTTCAGTCACCTGAAGTTGTGTCTCGTGTGCTTTTCATTGCGGAGTGTTTAGCTAAACCGGAGTGTCATGTTATTAACCCTTAGAACACTGAGATATTCAATTTAAATTTTCAGTCACCTGGAGTTGTGTCTCGCTACCGCGATACACAACTTCAAGTGACTGAAAATTTGTCTGATTTGCAACATTTAAGTCCCAACATATATCAGTGTTACAAGATTGGAAGCACATTTTACTTTTGAGAACTGGTTATACAGTTGCTGATAGAAGGACAAAATGTCTACTGTATTCGACATCAGTGTGCTAAGGGTTAATATTGAGACTGTCAAACGATAGAACTCATGTCATTAAATACGACTGCAGACATGATTGTTGGTTAAAAACATAACCAATGATTGGTGGTTGATAACATGACCACAACGCCCTATTGTGTGATAATGAACAATCAATGCGCTTTACATAGACAGTATTCGATATGCTTGAAATGTTATAAATAACCTCAGTGCAATTAACAGTGGGTCAAAATTAGCCCAACAAAATTAGAAAATATCGCATAATTAATAGCACATTTAAAATGTTTCAAAGTGGGGGGTCGTAATTGTTTGGACAAGTGGTCCACCCATAAGTTGTCTTTTTCGCATATATACGGATATATTATATGAAATATGAAATATATGAAATATTTAATTATTTTCTTTTAATACATTTTAATGCTGCACAACATATTAAAGGGACTAACTCGGGCTAAAATCATAAAAAAATCGATGATTTTATTTTGGCTCATTAATATGACCATATGATGTAAACATGTCCATAGACTAGAACTGTAAAAGTTTTTTTAATTTTGGGACTGCGCATTTACCAGTTAGGCTAGATATAGAAAACATCCATGGGCGACAGTGAAACGTACACGGTGACGGTACATGGAAAAACATGGAACGTGCGAGGTGACGGGAAAACATCCATGGACGACGGGAACGTATGTCTACACGGTGACGAAAAAACATCCATGGGCGACTGGGAAACGTACACGGTGACGAAGAAACTACTATGAACACAACACGAGTGTGCAAATCGCGTACACATGATTTATTTACCTCAGTGGATTATAAATGAAAAGTTTTTTGAACGTTTTTTGAAGTGTTTCTATTTTTCTGTTGGAACCTATTTTGATTGTATCGATAATCATAATAATCAGTTTCAGCTAATTTGACTAGACTTATATTTGACAGCAACAACGAAAACTGGCATTACTTACACGTTAAGCGAGTCACATTTTGACGAAAAAAAAACATTTTCAAATTATATTAAGAAATATTATACACTGTATTGTTGTTCATTAACAGCTCAACTTAAAGTCATTCACCAGGTGGCCTTATATCACGCTATGATTCATATACATCAGGGGCGGGGGCCCTGTGGTAGTGGTTAGCACCGCTGCCTTTCACGCCAGAGTTCGGGGTTCGGTTCCCGGTATCGGTGGTTTGAAAGGAACAAAAATGTTTCTTCCCCATCCACGTGTGAAAGTCAGTATTGTGGGGGGTCTCTGTGACCGAGAGGTAGCGTGTTCGGCCTCAGACCGCCAGTGTCTGGAGGACAGTGTCATCTCAATCATCTCACCAACCTCAGGAGGTTCTCCTGGCCCAGTTTTGCCTTACATGTGCACAAAGGTGGCCTAAAACCCGATTCATTTCATTTTATATACATCAGTTTGTTCCAGGTCATCATCCCCTTTATTACAGGAGGAATGGACCCATTTTTGGAGTTGAGTTGACACTTAAATTCCTAGAGATAAAAAATATATCACGGGAAAGGTTTAAGTCTCTAGTTTATGGTGCCGTACGTGGTCGATTTTTTTCAAACGTACGCTTGTGACGTCATGTCGCTATGGCAATGACGTCATTTTATGAACCAAGCTGGCCAGACAAACCACGAAATAGGGGTCCTGTTCAAGCCACTGCTCAGTATTAGTAATGTTTCAGCACATACTACGCATACCTGGTAATAGTTGTATATATTCAATATGTCGTAAATTCACATTTAATGACCATACAATTACTCCAGTCTTTGATACAAGCGAATATATTGTTTTAGAAAAATAATGCACGCGAAATATTGTAGAGAATAAAGTTGTGTGTTATATCTTTAATTCTGATTACGGAGACCCTTGTAATATATCATTGGAAAGGTATTTATCTCTACATTTTCGTGAGCTAGCGATAGTAACGTCAAAATAATCATATGGTGAATACAACGCTCTTTTATGACGTCATAGTTTTCCGTTTTTATCAAGCTCACCTTTGATCACATAATTTGTTAGAGGTCTATGCCTTTGATTTAACAACCATTTATCACTAGGTCTTAATGTCTAAGCATTCCCTTAGAACATTATATTAGTATGGTTATACGCTTGAAATAGGCCTTAATGCGGATGCATTAACATAGGATGGGGTTAATTATCATATTGTATTAATCCTACCGATTTATTGTGACTCAGTAGAAATACCTGACCAGTATATTCTAATTTATTAGTAAAAATGAGTTATCATGGTTTTTGTGACACACACATAACATGTCGTTAAAGGTCGCTAGGCATCAACATTCCAATTGCAGGTTTTTTCGAATTTAACCTGTTGTTAGCACAGCCTGACATTATAATGCAAAGTCATACCATGCATGAATACAAATTACTTATCGTGATAAAAAATTGTCCTCCCCTGACCATACACTGCCCCACATCCTGACATAAAAATGTCATTTCTTGACAAAAAATGCCACAGATGGTATGATCTCATATGATTTCATATATTTACATTAAAATGTCGTCCCCATACACTGCCATATATTGTCATATGATGACATTATAATGCCACATCCTGACATAAAAATGTCACTTCTTGACAAAAAACGCCACAGAGTGATGTTATACTGCCATATCCTGATCTAACAATGCTATATTCTCACATTAATATTCCAGATCGTGATATTATAACGCCACATCCTTCTTTTATGAGGCCACATTGTGTCATCAGGCTACCATGTAGGCTACTGGTATTATAATGCTATATACTGACATTATATTACTCACATTATGATATTTAATTATTAAATTATAATCTAATAATATAAGTACAATATCTTGACCATAAAATGACATATCGTGATATGTTAAAGCTACACAATCAAGCCAAAATTGTATTTTCGCTTTTTTATATGTCCTTAATATGTGAACATTAGAATTGTGGAAATCTTTTAAATTGTATAGTACAGTCAAGTTGTGCCGAATAATAGCATAACCTCACACTAATTGCAACAGAATGTCCGACAGTGTTTCTTTTACTCAATAATAGGTGTTCTTTAACCAAAAAAAAGTCTTAAGTGATTCGAGTGGTTGGAAGTATTTTAAAATGTTGTTTCTTTACCCTACCCTCTGACCATCTTTTATTAGGAGATCTAGCTACGTTTCAAACATATAGCTCGTACACATTATTTGAACAGGACCATGATCGCATTGTATTGATAAGAATACCAGTGCTTTTCTAAATACTTCTAGCTAATGTTTCTCTATGTTTAATCCAACGTGACTGATATGAATGTGACCAAGTCTATGCTGACTAAGTCTATAAGCGTTTTGAAGAAACTATCAAGCAAAACAACCTTATAATAAACACAATTTGATATTTTCAACAATGTTTATATCAGGAATGCCCAACACATATAACCTTACTTGAAGATCAGACATTGTGTAGTTTTGAAGACTGGATTCAGATTGGTTGGATGTTCATTCATCGTTTTTATGATCTTCTAGTTCATATTTTAGGATGGTCGCTGTGTTTTAAACCCCACACCCACACAAATAATTTCTGACTGTTGTTTTCATACTAATAAATACGTCTTCTCAAACCTAAAAAATGGCTTAAGTGATTCGAGTGGTGGAAAGTATTTTAAAACACTGTTTCCTAACCATACCCTTCCAACATATTTGACTATTTTATGGTGGGATAACGAGCCACGTTGTAGCAGTGTTATATAAGTATTTTAATAGATAAATCGGTACGATTTTATTTTTGAGAATATACCAGTGCCTTCTTACAAGAACTCTGTAAGGGTCTGTATAAAACATATTAAAACAATATCTAACACTCCAGCCATCGCAAATATGATTATCTGGTACTAGAATCCTGCATTGACACAAACTGAAGTACAGGACCATTGCGATAGAGATTTCGTGTTCAAATGACATCAAATACATTCAGTCCCTTACTTATCACGGAAGAATGAAGTCAAAATATCCCCGTTACAATATACCTCAACTACACCTAATATACATGTCCAGGCATACATACACCTTAAGAGACAGCTTTTAGAGACAGTGGGTAATATAAGCCTATCATGTATACGTCCCGATTAATTATACTAATAATAACTCAATTTGTACAGTTATTTCCGGTCTTATTTCTACTATTATTCCACCTGTTCTCTTTTCGCTATTTTTCCCGCTGATGTATTCTCAATCTTTTTTTTCCTTACACTCCTATCTCACTTTGTCTGTCAGGCAATTTGCTTTACTTTTATATTTATATTTCTTTAGTCGATGTTGCTACAATTTATTTTCCGGTACTGTTTTTCTTTGATTTCCCATACTGTGGTTGCAACCTCTTTCTACCACATATCATTCTTGTCATCTACTGTGTACCTCTCTTTGTTACCGTCACTTTATTATCTGATGATACCCAAGTTATATTCATATAAATCAGTGTTACATATGACAACATGTTATTTTTGTATTCCTTCTATGCTTAAATAGCCATCTATCTTTTCTAAGCTTCTTCTGCGGCCATTTCCTGATATTTTCTTGTATGGGATACCGTTAATTATTGGAAAATAATCTATGTCAAATTAAATAGCAAACGTATGTTTTGAATTCCAGTGCATATATTTTCCCTGTAGTCCGCAGTTTTAATCTTTTCCATTTTTGAGCACCGATTCTAATACATACAATGTCATGTCAAATTCCAATCGAATACATTTGATAACGTTGCGGATTAGACTTGCGTGGCAGCAGAAAGCTCGTAATTTATAAAATAAAATAAACTAGTATGGCATCAGACGGTGTTTCACAAAGCGCATCAATAATGCGCATATTTTGTAAAAAAATGAATAATCATTTAATTTAGTGCATAAACGAAAAAGTGAGAACAATTTTGGCAAAAAATTAATTAGTCCAATAGGTATCTTTTTTTATCACTACGTTTTGAAAATAAACGTCATCCACAGCAGACTAAGGCATCAAATAATGTTACCAGGAGGCAAATGGTTATAGTTCATACAATGATATTAAATACGAGCAAAAATGCAGCACGATGAAATATTATGAAAAAATATTAATAACAGTGAACACAAAAATATGTGTATGAAATAGTGTAACATAAATGTGTCAAATAACTGGACTTGAATGACTTTCCTTGATCACACATTTTTAAACGTTATTTGTTTTTATTTTATATTTTTAATAAATTCTGATGAAATAATTTAAATTTGTGGTGAACTCCCTTTCAATCATGTACTGTACCGCTTCCAGATTAATGTTGCATGTGTAAATTAACAGTTTCTGATAGATTGTGAATAGTTTTGAGCCATTTGTGTGGGCATCATATAAGAATACATGCATACATCCATACATAGCCTTTTTAACATCGGTGGTAATGGGGGGAAATATCATCATCGATTTCAAAGCTTTCCACCTATTTAATCACTTAAGACTTCCGATATGTTATACAGGACACTTTGATGAGAAGAAAACAGTTGAGTTTGTTTCTGTTGCAATTTGTGTGAGGTCATATCGTTTAAATACTGTACTATTAATTTGTTTTGTTACATGGCAAAGTAGCAAGTGTGCCGAAAGCCACATTTATCAGTTATTCTCGTATTTCTTATTTTAGACCTGCATGTCCGAAATAAAATCTCGTCCTTATTTCTCGTTTAACTGGTAAACGCGCAACACAAAATGTAAAAAAGCCTATGGACATGTTGACATATTATGGACATATCAAGAAGCCAAAATAAAAATGATGATTTTGTCCTGATTGTGTTGCGGCCATCTTGGATTTGGCGGCTATTTTGAATGTTTTTCTATGATTTGCTGTTTTGTTACCGGGCACCATTCGATCCGGCATATGGGAAACCCCATGTATACACGTTTTCACATTTTAGGTACAAAAACTACTGTAGGTCCACATATTTCAATATTATGCCTGGCTATAATGTAACGTAGTCCGAGTTTGAGCTGGAGAACATAGCAAAAATGTATGTATGCTGGTAGCCAGTGTACGCTGAGATCAATAATTTCATGAAAAATGTCAGGGTAATTACCCTGTTCAAATGATAAAATCACCGATAAAGACAGGCGTTCAAATCTCCACGTTAAGGCATTATTCGAATCAGATGCAAATCTGTCATTATAGAATAAAAATCATTGATCAAACAGTGACGCTTGAATTCATTGCGCAATCGATCGTTGGCGCACCGGATTTTTGGGGTACAACTTTACGAATGGCAATGATTACAGACTCTGTATCGCACACAGAGTCTGTTATTACGGACTAAATGTGAAGTTAAACTGTTATGAAATGACATCATGTGAGTCAACATTGGATTCCATATGACTTTTGCACTGAATAGTGGTATCTCAGAAACAATATCGTGGATGTTAATATTATGCTTAGAGCAGGCGGGCGCTCATTTATCCTGATTATAGTACCGTATCCCCGCGTGAATGCACATATATTTGAAGATGCACTTAGTTTTCTAAAACAGGTGCATGGACTTATATTCCAACACATATTTTAAGAAAAAGAAATGCACTTATATTCGAACACGAAATGACTTCGATAATAAAAAAAAAGAAAAATATTTCAACATAAAAAAATCTCTTATTCAATTCACGTAAACGTGACGTTGCGGCCATGCTGTTGTGATACAGATGTACGTTATATTTATTGGTATAGGATCACGTCCATATCGTACATGAAACTAGGCTTTCACACGTTTTAAAGATACCCTGACCACTTGCCGCAAAAACCGTTCATGCTACATGAAACTAGACGTTCATACCTTTCCAACGATATATTATTTGATTTGTCTCTAGGAATTTAAGTGTTAACCAACTCCTTAAATAACGTCATTTTTCAGATTTCCTCCTCTACTACTTTCCACACCCACACCTCCGACTCTACCCTAGAGTAGAGGGGTGGTGGAAAGGGGGTACCTATGTTTAAATAAATAGACATGCATGCCACATCCAAAACATATATTAATATAATACTAGCAAAGTGACTCTAATTTTGCTGTCAACATTCAAATTGCACACAATGATCTTATAAATACGCATACTAATCAAAAGAAAAGGGATGGAAACATTTAATGTATTTTTTATTTAACCATAAAAATAGTTTGTTTGTCATTCGTTTATTAATGCTAATTCGGCTAAAATAATATATCCATGACTTTTCACTGTCTGCTGTGGATGTTGAAAGCCTACCCAACAAACACGGGGCATTCAACCAATGCTGTTTCAATGTTGGCACATCGTCTTCGACGCTGGCCCAACATTGAAACAACATTGGGTAAATTCCCCGTTTCGATGGGTATTCGTGGTTAAAATATATAATTTAGTTATATTAAACAAATATATAAGAAGTAGATTGTTATAGTAATAGTATACAAAAACCTCAGTGATAATAAAGAATACTAATTGAATTATATAACTGTTCATGTAGTTAAAATTTAGAAATAATTCAGTTACAATGATCCGTACTAACGCCGTACCAACGATTTTATGAAGACTGTTTGTGGGTTTCTCAAGGCAGCTACAAGAAAAACGCTTTCGTATTTCGTCCTCAAGTTCGTAGCAATGTCTTGGACATGTCTAAGAAAGTTCATTCCAACGCCTCCAGGTGTGTGAGTAAGGTGGTTGTGAGGCACTGAATCGGGTAGAATTTGGGGTTCAGGGTGTGTGATCTTAAAGTATCAGGGTGTGTATATACTGTATAGCTGTGATAGAGGCACATACTGTAATGCATTTTTAAGGGTGGTAGGAATCATATTATACAATATGTGCTTGTTCAGATGAAATTTAGGCCCCACACAGTGTCGTGAGGCGACAGTATAATATAAGGTAACTTCACCAATTTCGAAAAAAAAAAGTTTGACAACTTATGTGACGCCGTACGAACGCTATACAAATTAGGAAATAAACATTCCTACGAATCTATATTGATCGTACGAAACGTTGTGACAGAACGAAATCGTTTATATTTGTACAACGAGCCAGACAAACCTGTCACGGCTTAATTATGAGCTAAAGCCCCATCTCGTTCTCTTTTAAATAATGTAACCAATAATATAATTCAGTTATCAATACGATACGATACAATGCGATACGATACAATGCGATACGATACGATACGATACGATACGATACGATACGATACGATACGATACGATACGATACGATACGATACGATACGATACGATACGATACGATACGATACGATACGATATAGTGACTTCTATAGCGACATTATCTCTAAATAATATCGAGATTCAATGACTCTTTGGGCTAAATCGATGTTTGTGGCAGGTCCGTTGTTGATAAATATTGTATTCATAAATTATAATATGTTTCAATCTACCCGGTATGACTGGGCCGCCTAACTCATTTACTTCGCCGTAGGCCCAGTCACACTGACCGCCATTTTGTTTCCACACTCGCGCCACCTACCAAAAAACTCGGATGCCATGAAATTGAGAAGAAAATTTGAAATACCTATGAAAACTAGGCCATTTTCAGTAGGCATAAACTTTTGATCGAATTAGAACTATTACATTTAAAAATGGAGGTCACTGTGTCAGAGCCTTGCGATGTCATCAGGGTAGTTTCAATCATATATGAATAGTGGCAAAGTAATACTGCCGATTTATCGTTATTAAAACAATGCAACAGAAGTCCAAGCGCTCCCGCCCCGCATAAAAATTGCTTTATTAAATTTTGCGTAAAGATTATTTTTTACATATTTCACATATATTGAAGAAATGACTTAATCTCTATGGCGTGTGCGAGTCAGATTGTTGTGTACGGATTTGTCGCATGAGGCAGTCAGATATATTTTGAATTTTATCTGAGTGGGCTTTTTTTCAGGATGATATCCTTCACTGACATTTATCAGATATTTTAAAGTGGGGGCAGCCACTTTTAATTTGATAAGAGTCGACAATTTTCAGGGCAAATCCTTCACTGAAACGTTATAGCAATGATCAGGCACAAATAATGGCTTCGGATCCGTCATTTTGAACTAAATAAAGTATAATTTTGTCAGTGAATATCCCTCACTGCAAATTTCAGTTTTTTGTTTTAAATTAATCGCAAATTAGCCAGCATGGTTTGCCAGATAATAAGCATATAATGAGTTAACAATGGCCGCAAGTCGGCAATTTTCGGGGCATTTCTCTTCCTGAAAGTTCAAATAATGGTCTCCCAATCTGGCACGGTGTGCCAGATTTCAGGCATATTCAAGTAAATAATGGCACCTAGTCGGCGATTTTGAATTTAATCAAGTTTTAATTTTTCAGAGCCTAACACTCCCCGTGACCTCTCATTTTCTTTGAAAATAACATTCGGCATAATTTGCAACATATTACTCAAACTGAATTTTATTATGCCCGCAAGTCGGCCATTTTTAATTAGATCTAGTTGATTTTTTTTCATAGCATATCCCTCCCTGAAACTTCACATTTTGTTTTATGGTAATGGTCTAGCTATCTGGCACTGTTTACCAGATATCAAGCATATTAAAGCAAATAATGGCTGCAAGTCGGTCATTTTGAATTTGATCGAGTTGAAATAGCTTAAGGTATATTTTCCCTGGTGATCCAGCTATCTGGCACGGATTGCCAGATATCAGGTATATTAAAGTAAGTAATGACCGATGGTCGGCCATTTTGAATTTGATCGAGTTGAAATTTGTCGGGGCCTCTCTGGATCCTCTCTTTTTATTTTACAATAATTGCCCAGCTATCTGGGACGGGTTGCTGGACATCACTCATATTAAAGTAAATAATACCCGCAAACCGGCCATTTTATCAAGATTAAATGTTTTAAGACATATCCTTCCCTGAAAACTCACGTTTTGTTTCATAATAATGATCTACCTTTCTTTGCATGGCTTGCCAGATACATCCTGGTTCAATTTATCATTATAATCAACGTAATTGTCATTTCCAATGTTATGATATTATCAACTGATTTTCAGATATACATTATTTGTTTTCTAATTTGATTATTTTTACTGTAGTTATACACATTTTTCTTTAGTCTATCTAACCATCGTTTCTGCCTACACGACGAATCAAACCAGTGTTTACAAACTCGTATAGTTCTGTGCCTGTTGTCATGATTAATTTTAGAACATAAAATACAAGTGGTCCCCCACGTATCAAAGCAAAATAAACATTATTATTTGCAAGAACTATAGAAAATTTACTGATTTACCGTCCACTGTGACTTAGCATTCATATACTGCACAAGGCCGCATTGCCCTCCCACATGTATCCTAGCCAGTGACAATAATCACTTGTTACATGTGCTATAAGTAAATCAATTTGAACATGGTCATATGGGTTTGCTATTATGAATATAGTGGTTCTGTGATTACAAGGAGTATCAGTTGAAAACATATATATGTAAAATATTGTTCATATGGTTTGTTTTCTCCAAAATTTGACTGATATAGAGGATTTGGAGTCAGTGTCGTCAAGGAGCATCTGACATTAAACCGTGTTTGTATGTCATCTCATTGAATTAGTTCAATCAAGTGCGATGTATGGCTAGATTGGGTGATATTATAACAATGACATTTTAAATGGATTTACGTCAACCTTTGTAAATAGCGAAGTAGAACTTTTTATATTTATATGGCGCTCTGCTTCATGATACAGTGTATTTATAATTATTCAATTGCGTCGAGTTTTGACGCAACTGCCAGCTTCAAATTATAAATGAAAAATACGCTTTTAAGCAACGACAATTCTGACCTTGATATTTATTTAATCTCATTAGCTATTTTTTATTAATGTAGTTTTCATATAAAAAGCTATTGCGAGCGCAATTATATATGACATAAAATAAAAAGAAAAAAAAATTCAGTGTGATCCTTCATCAAGATAATATATCACTGCTCTTGTTTTCATGCGATAGGCTGTATTCTTCCATTAACTAATACAAACATACATGTACTCCTATACACATGATACATAAAGCAACAGATCATCTACCCGTTGTTGTATTTTTTCACTCACTTTTCTTCACATATTGATAGGCCTACTATGTTAATATCCATGGAATATCTATGGCAAATATGGTAAAAATAGGACCCGGGGCACCCGGTGAAACACACGATACAAGGTAACAAATTATGCAAATGTAACGCACAATGAAAACCTACACTAATAACATTTAGAGCTGCCTCGCCCTCAGACTGTCGGTGTTGTGTGTGAACCGAAATATATCTTATATCTCATATAATGACAAGCATAAGCTATTTCTAAACTCGTGTGATGGTGATAAATGATCAAAAATTGAGATATGATTCACTTGGCGAGAAAGGTCATCGAAGACATTTGACGAAAGCACACAATGAATGGTGGAATAATCAATAATCGCAAAGCGATTAACTAGAACACTATATTATCATGTATTTTAAACTCAGCTACAATTGACAACCTTACTCTGTAAAATGTATAACTCGTCGCCTTGGATATGAAAGGGTGTATCTGCCACTTTGTAAAGTGGCAGATACACCCTTTCATATCTAATAACGTCGGTCACAAAGACACGTACGCACGCCTTACAAACAATTTCGGAACCATTTCTAGTGTACCACGTCCGTATAGTTCATTGTCACCGATGTAACTATAAAGAATCGCAGGCACTTCTTGTCAATATTTATTCATGGTGCATTTAATAAATCATTTTTTTAATGACGATATTACTTATAACATCATGAAAATAAAATAAGTTTATACAATAGGGATATGCATACACAGATACAGATATTCTCTGCTAGCGATGGGCTAAAGTGGTGGTTGACTGTAGTGCACCAACAGTAGGTAATGGGCATACTAATTCCTGCATGGGAGAGTTGGAGGTGGGGGTTTCGGCAACAACAAGTTGTCTAATGATGGCCTTGTTTTTAAGCATGCTGAGTACACCAAGAGATGTGTTTTTTCTAGTTTCTTACACATTTTAAAAATAATTAAAAACTATTTAGATGTTTGCAATAGTGAAGTAGATTACACTTAACTACATATACTGTAGATCTGGTAATATTCGCAAAATTTTCATTTTCGCAAATTTCGCGAGGAAAGCAAATTCGCGAATTTAATAATCTCGCGCAATACACCTTTCCCAATAGCATAACGCCACACACTACAGTGACTAAAAGCTGAACTATTTAGTTGGGAGTCCTGTCACACTTCTATTACAACGCGCCACACAGTGATTAAAACTGAACTATTTAGTTGGGAGTCCTGCTTATGCGCAAAATCGTGCAAACAGTGTATTACTATTATATTAAAGGGACTGGCCCAGGCTAAAATCATCAAAAAATCGGTGATTTTATTTCGGGTTCTTAATATGACCATATGATGTAAACATGTACATAGACTAGAACTGCAAATTTTTATAATTTTTGTGTTGCGCACTTACTGGTTAGACTAGATATAGAGACGAAATTCCCGCATTTCCTATTTTTGACATGGTTGTCAATAATTACAAATCAGGAATTTCGTCTCTATATCTAGCCTAACTGGTGAATGCGCAGCACAAAAATTATAAAAATTTGCAGTTCTAGTCTATGTACATGCTTACATCATATGGTCATATTACGAACCCGAAATAAAATCACCGATTTTTTGATGATTTTAGCCTGGGCCAGTCCCTTTAAACACGTGACAATTACCAGATCTACAGTATTTTTATTTTTCAAATACATTGAAGGCCTAGCCTACAGAGCAACTATTAATAGGACAATGATATCGCCTAATTATTAGCAAAAGTTGTGCAACCAACTTGGTGTAGTTTTGGACCCGCTTCGCATTACACTGACATCGGTTCAATATTTCGTGTTTGGTGGGATCAGCACCTTAAGCTTCATTACGAGACATGGCATACTTGGTTTCGTTCATAACCAAATTCAATAAATCTACCGAACAACGGCAGCGCTGAAAACCTTCATTCAAGAGAGATAAAGTTAGCGGACAGATTTACCAGCAGTGAGTTCCATGTGTTTGTGTTGATCCTAAAAGATGACAAGAGTCCGTCTCCACGACGTCTCCATTCCCCCGACCCACACTACAATCATAGCTCACGATTACTCCCTGTGCTCACCCAGCAAACACGATACAATACACCAATGTTGTTTTAACGTTGGGCCACCGTCTGCGACGCTGGCCCAACATTAAAACAACATTGGTGTATTGTATCGTGTTCGCTGGGAAAACTTCTCCGACTGCTGCCGGAAACGTCCCCGTCGGGCAGGTTGTGTCAGCAAGGGGGACTAGCTAGCTACATGTCCTGAGCCTGAGGACCAAATAAATTGTGCATGAGATAAATGTTTTATTCAATAGTCTGGCGCGCACCTTGCTGATGTATAGCGGCACTTGTAACTGTGACGTAACAGGCATAAAACCTCATAGCTAACATCAAACAGAACTAATTTAGTAGGCCTATAGGGCAGAAATGACATTTAATTGAACAGGGTTGTTATGATTGTTGTTTGAGGTACCGATTAAGTATCGAGATGTAAAAATAACTCATGGCATAATATAGCCCTATGCCGTCCGCTTTATTCGTCTGTCTGCTCTCAATCTGTGCATGTGTATGTATGTATGTCTGACTGGAAAGAAGGGGATGAGGAAGGAATAAAGAAAGCAAGGAAATTAAGAATCAAAGGGAAGCACGGAAGGAAGGAGCGAAACGAGAAGTGTTATTAAAAAGTGTTATTAAAAAGTGTTGTTAAAATTACAGTAGTATAGGCCTATACTGAAAATATTCATTAACAAATTTTGTATCACAAGAAACGAAAGCTGGATTCACATAATTATGTGACATTTTGTGTTTAAATTGTTCCAAAACATCTTCAAACGTCAACAGGTTCAAGGTTTTAAACATGTATTCTCATCTCCAACTTCTGGGCTGGCGTAGCGCAGTTTTGTTCAACCCTTTAGCCGCCAAATTATTCAATTTGAATTTTCACCCACATGAAGTTGTGTCTCGCTGACGCGATCCACAACTTCAAGTGATTTGACAAAATGGAGGTCAAAAAAATTATAATCTTGCTGATAATTGTCACTTTTTATCTTTAGCAGTTTTAAAAGCCGATATGTAATGGGCTAATATAAAATGTAAAAAACGAATATGGACGGCACCGGCGGTTAAAGGGTTAACAAACGTTAGATGCATCCTCCCGACGTTGGTGAGATTAACTTTCCCGAGATCAGATATTTGATCTAGGTCTGAAATAATCGTAGAGTTTGCGTCTGATGAATTCCCGTAACAAGCTTGAAAACGATGTGGACCCTTGAACGCTGTTAAAAGTTAATTAGCGCCAGTACAGTCACCAGTGGTCACCACGTTCCCCTGCGTCAAGTATCCACTAAACTTGACTTGACGGAGGTAATGTGAGTCGAAAATCAGGACCGTTAAGCGAACTTATCTGAACGTTTATGTTCCCCACTTTTACTTAACTCTTTCGTCACCAAAGATGAATGTCATAGCATTCAGTTTAAGTGGTGAAAGGGTTAATAACGTTTTAATAACGTTTTATAGTAATGGTGTAGCTATCTTGAGCAGTTTTCATGATATTCCGCAAAATCTTTCAGTCGGATTTACCGATGTTATAAATTAGGTCAAAGTGCTGGGTCAACTTCAAGGTCAAGGACCAAAAACCTGAAAAGGCACAACTAGGGACCTTAGAGCACATGTATGTGCAATATGACTGTCATCGGCCCAGTACTTTTCGAGATCTTCTCCGCGTCAAAACGTCTAAATAGGTCATAGTTCTGAACCAGAAGTAGGTCAAAGTTCAAATACCCCAAAAGGCACAACTAGACCCCCTAGGGGTGTTGTGTGTGAAATTTGAAGACAATCGGACAAGTACTTTCAGAGATATGCTCCGGAAACGAATTGTTTACGGACGGCCCAACGGCCCAACGCCGTAACATCATCATTTCCTCCTCTGCGACCTTGCGTATTGAATTCAGATTAAAAATATTTTAACCTGTCCATTATCCACCTGGAAGTAACCCACATACCAAAAATTGTTATCTTAGCTTATTTTCTTACAAAGTTATAGGCAAAAGAAAAGGCAAAAAAAACGGAGGCGGAATCCATAGCTCCCTCCGTCTCACCTACAGTGACGGCGGGAGCTAATAAAAGTGAGATATCAGTTGTGTTCGCTGTATATTTAGAAGTTAAAATTTTCTATTTTTATTTTTAATTCAAGCTATTTTTTAAAACATTTTAATTGCAGAGATAAGCTGATAGAAGTGAGACATTGTACACACAGCTATACCTGCCAGGCTGCTATCCTGTCTGCCCCAAATGTCTACATTCGCATTTGGAACAATAGTTATAATGTAATCAAGTTCAACGAGGTTTCATTCAAATGAGGGCGGGGGCCCTAGGGTAGTGGTTAGCACCGCTGCCTTTCACGCCAGAGTTCGGGGTTCGGTTCCCGGTCTCGGCGATTTGAAAGAAACAAAAATGTTTCTTCCCCATCCACGTGTGAAAGTTAGTATTGTGGGGAGCCTCCGTGACCGAGAGGTAGCGTGCTCGGCCTCAAACGCCAGGGTTCGAATTTCGAATCCTGTGTCTGGAGGACAGTGTCATCTCAATCATCTCACCATCCTCAGGAGGTTCTCCTGGCCCAGTTTAGCCTATATGTGCACAAAGGTGGCCTAAAGCCCGATTCATTTCATTTCATTCGAATGAATTTATTTTCATGTTATTCTGTTATTTATAAATTAAGCATATAATTATGCCGCGTGTCATGACTGAATTTAGGTTAGTATATACGCTCACCAAGCTGGCGGAGAACAGCATATAGACTGATAGAAGACAGCAAGCGATAATATGGTGATTTATGAAAGGATCACTGCGCTGGTATTTTTTCAACCAAAACATCCCGCATGTGACAGATAAAGTGCTCGTTAAAAAGTAGGTCTAGCAAACACGATACATTGAACCAATGTTGGTTCAATGTTTTCCCACCGACTACGACGTCGGCTCAACATTGACCCAACATTGGTGCAATGTCACGCGTTTGCTGGGATGTAATAATGCAATAACGATGGCATAACCTTGTGCCAACTTCATTATCATCAATATACTTTGGCGTAACATTATACCACTGTTATCCCGGAAAACACGCGACTTTGACCCAATCTAGGCTCCATGTTGGACCACCGTCTGCTGGGCTATTATGTTGACTTTGTTATCAGTTTATTGATAGTGCCGCTTTATTCCCTGTAGTTTATGGTAGCTGTGTGTGTCACATGTTCTGTGCATTGTCACTGCCATGCATGGTAATAACAAGGGGAGTCACCTTCCATACGATATTGCGGTTATATCTCAGCGGAATACAATGTCCACCGCACTTATATGGACATACAAAAACATTCACAGGCGATATATTAAATCTATTTTCTATATTACTATCAATTTACTCAATGACCTTCATTTTCAAATTTCTCGCTGAAAATAATTTAGAAGGTTATGTTGAGATAAAACGGTCGTCTTGTCTTGCTAACCTTGTTCATTTACTTTTCTAATATTTACGACTTTCAAATAGATTTCGAAATGATATTAAAAAAAAAATTGTGATAGTCTGTTTAGTTATTTATAACCTTATGTCAGATCAATTCAAATTTTGTTTTTAATGTGAGATATCTTGAACTTGGTCGTACCTTGTTTACTATGTTGAATATCATATAATAACATTATGATAAAGCAATGTAAAAATACAATAGACCGTCGGCAGCAATAAGTCGGCTATTTTTACAACCATTATTGAACTTGTCCGAGAATTGGTTATTAGTAGCCTGCATAATAAATTTGGAAAGAATACATGAAAAACCTTTTCAAATTATCCAATTCGCAAATAAAAATCGCAATTAATCGGCCATTTTGAATTTTTTCAGCCATGATCGAACTTGTCCGAGAACTGCTTAATAAATTTGAACAGGATACATTAAAAACTTTTTAAGGTATCGCGCAAACAAGGTCGATTATTGACGTAAATGCGAAAAATCGCAACAAACCGGCCATGTTTTTTTTCAGCCGTTATCGAAATTGTCTGAGAACTGCTTACTAGTAAAATGTTTAACAAATTTGAACAGGATAAATAAAAAACTTTTTATGTTATCTCGCTCACAAGCAAATGTTAACACCGATACCGACGCTGACGTCAACGCCGACGACGCCGAACTTCAATTGCAATAGCCCTCCTTTTTTAATTAAAATTAAAAGGCGGACTAAAAAAGAATGCCGATGGTCTGCTAGGTGTTGGCCGCCGTGACCTGGTTTTATTTTATTCGGACCTCATCGGCGAATAGGAATGGATATTTATTTATTTCAGTAATAATGTCATTGATACAGATCAGGAACAGTAATGCCTCATGAGAGACTCTTGGGGCACAGCCGCACTGCTGCATTTAGATTTGCTATCATATATAACCAGCCTATGCTTCCTATCATCCAGAATTCCATATAGCTCGTCATTTAAACGCATGGTCATCCGTTCCTAGTTATTAATGTGAGTACCAAACCTGGATGTCACACCTTATGTACCGCCTTAGACACGCCCAAGAAGACGATATTTTTTTCTGCAATCGGGGGATTTTATGGGTGATATAAATACTTATTTCTATAGATCAACCGCGTTTTAATTCAGAATTATTGAAAAAAAATATTGTTAGATGTACAATAGTAATAAAAAGTTAAAAGTGAACTACTTTTTCTAATACCTATGCAGAGATCAGCAGCGTGAGCCTGTAATTACTTCAGTTTCAAGCGTTGTTTGATTTAGAGGGATGAACTAATATAATATTATAGACAGTATAATAATACTTTCGGGCAGACCTGTCTGCAACCATATTTACTCAGCCGGTTTATAACACAATCAATGTACCTAAATAAATATTACACACAATCAAATAGTACATTACCAATATTTAATTTATGCAGTTAGCTAGCCATGTCACGAGAAATACATCTATTGGGGACCACAACACCACAACAGAATGTCATGTACAGCTCAGTTATTATAATTTTCAAAAACATGACATTTTATTTCCGGTGCTGGTGGAGGATTTTTAGCTTCAGTGGCCCATCCCACTAATCAGCTAAACATCTAATTTCCATTACTGTCAGAAAGCAACAATATTGGCAATATCACAAGTTGATGTGCTTTAAGAAAATAAATTGAAAAATAATCCCGAAGTGAAGATAGACATCTCTCATAGTGTGCAGTTTTAAATATCGTGCGGATTCGAGACATTGTCAATATTGATCGGGATATTTTTTCATTTTATATTAAAATATTATACAATGTGTTCGTGTTGATGTATAATTTGCATATAATTATAGGCTAGGTATAGGAGGGGGGATTTCAAATCGAAATAAAATTATTCAAATGGGACAAGACAACGGGCTTATTAACTGATTACACATCTTTTCATGTTTAATGACCCAAGTTATATCAATATTGACCTGTATACTATAATTTTTGTGTGTGCGTTAAACAAACAAAAAAGAAATGAATCAGGTTCTCAACATCCTGAAGCCACAAGAAAACAAGGATCCAGAACCGCTTATTCAGCTCAGCGGGCCGCCAGAGAAAGGAGGGATGCTGCTGGAGAATGGAGACAGAATCCAATTGAGCGGACAGAGTCCCCTGTCACATCTGCGAACAGTCCAGACCATAGCAACCGACATAGCCGGGGCAACTGCTAATTTAATCCTTTCAATGTCGGGATATGGGTCATTTGTCTCCTGTTGAGTTTTTCTTTCTGCTACGCTCAAAAATAGTCCAGTATATATCTGGTATACGTTACAATGGCATCTCATCATGAGTGGATAACAAATATGAAAACTATTCTTCAACCACACCTAAAATAATATTTTCTAAAACAAACTGGTTTAATAACAAGTGACAAAAAATGTCTGTGCATTGTCTTACGAATAGAGTGCCATGGATGTGAGAACAAAGATACCAAATGTCACCAAAAAAATAGTTAAATAGGATTTAAGTTTTCTCAATTTAAGTTGTGTCAATTTTATAGTAGGCTACATGTAGATGGAGCTTTTAATAATATTATCTATAATTATAGATAATTATTAACAATAACAAATAGGTCTAATGCATGTTCATTGGCTATTATGCATAAACGCCAAACCCAAATAAGGTTAATAGTCCCCTAACATGTCTGTCTAGTTTAAGATAACGTCAACATCCTTTAATTTCTGATGACATATTTTTGATAATGCCACAATGTCAGCCGGACCTGAGAACTCTATGGTAAACAACAAACTCATTGATCCATCTTAATTCATGTAAAAGTTACACATATTTTGTGTTCGTTCGTGACACTGTGGCGACCATTTTGCTTGCCGCTATGTCGGGCGTACCTGAGAACCCTATGGTCAACATCAAAAGCATTGATCTATCTAATAAAACGTTATACCTATTTTGTGCCCTCGGGTGGCCATTTTGTTTGTCTAATGACCGCCACTGTCTAAAATTAGTTTGCCACTCACAGGGGTGTAAATATGAAAATCCTACACTCTAAACAATATAGGTTCTTTAAAAAGAACCCTTTAGTACAATCACCATGCAACCCCAGGAAAACCCTGCAAGGGTTCCTTCTAATGAAACTATATTGTTTAGAGTGTATATGGTAGGTACCAAAATCTCGAAGCTGCTTCCATTCTTATGAAAATTTTATTGATTTTTGGTTAACACAAATAGCGGCTTTCTTGGATTTTACCCATGATGCAATGTCTAAAGTACTTTCCAACCACACCACTATGTCGGGCATACCTGAAAACCATATGGTACACATCAAAGTCAGTAATTTTCGTCCTCTATGTCGAAGATGATACAAATTTATAGCTTAACCTTGCACAAATGACATAATAGCCATTCCTGAAAACCATATGATAGGCATCAAAATCATTTTCTATTTAAAATTATCTCAACTGGTCAAAGCGGCGGCCATTTTGGATTTTTTGTTTTTAAAAATTCAAGATGGCTCCTAGGCTAATGTTAATAAGTGGGTCGTAAGAGAGCGTCATGCAAAATTTGGTGCTTTTATCCGCCATGTTACGATAATTTGGCTAAATTACCTGACTATTATCGTAAAAAGGGCCTAAGTATAATCACGTGACTCATGCTTTTTTTCTGGCCAATAACTTTCATTCACCAGGTCATTTTATATCTTGTTTTGCATGCGAATGGTATTGCAAAAATGAGCTCCCGCGTGTTTCCGGGTGGAGCCTCCTGACAACACACATGCATGCCACGTATGACCTTGTCAAGGACAGTGCCGCTAAATACTTGATGAAGACCAAATTGCTGTTGAAATAAAGCTAAGGACGGTGTCCATGTGATCTGTCCACCCGGAAATCAAGACTACATAGACTGGTAATCTCACAATGTGCCAGACATTCACTTGCCTATTATCTAATGCATCACATTGGCTTAACGTTGGGCCAATGTATAAAACAATGGAATAACATGTATCCAGAGTAATAAGCGGGTTAGGTGAACCTGCAATAATCCAAATCAAGTTCATCACTATTATGGGCTTCTAAATTGATACTTTTTAGGCCAATTTTCGGACATAGTTTAAATTTCAATAAATGTAAGCAATGATAGCAGACAAATACATTTTGTTGGCATCATTCGGTAAAATAGGATGCAATTTTTGTGATTGAATAGTATGCAACAAAAGCGTGAATATTGAGGTCAAGAGTATTTGAAGAAGACTATTTAGAATTGTAGTTTTTTTTAAGATTATAATCACATTTTCTAATTATTTAAATAGCTGTAATGGTGTCGTAGTGTGTATGAATGAAGTAGATATTCATAGTCAAGAAAAATTAGGTAATAGCATGTGTGTAAAAAAATACGTAAGGTATTATAGCTGTATTTTATTCATGCTGTTGGCGACCTAAACTTTTCTGTAATTCTGATGACCATTGAAACTGAAACTCCAAACGTATGTCTGTCGTAGTGTAGATCGCAGTATAAAACGGCGCAGTGTAAATCAACCTTCAGTAAACTGCACAGTATAAGTATATTACGTCTTGCTTGCTGACGTAGATAAAACAAAGTCTCGTGATTGAATTTGTCCTGGAGAATGGTGACATCAGGATGGGAAAATGTGTGGTGTCTGCAGGATTTCACACATTATGTTGCAAATAGATCGCTACTTCACCCAAGTCGACACAACGCTGCAAAATGACAGACACACCCTTTCATATATAAGGGGACGACACGATGGTTACGCCTTTGTGTCCATATTGAATTCTTCCGATCAATGCTAAATTGTGAACACTTTTTGGCGTCTTCTGTCCAGTGAAATTTGATTCTCCAGGAGGCCTTTACAACAGTACTAGTTGCCAGCCCAGCAAAAAAGAGTCATCGACCCAATGCTGGCCCAAAATTGAATCAGCATTGGGACAACGTATCGTTTTGTTGGGTATAATTTTTGAATCACTCTTCACCATTATCAGATATTTAACTAAACCTATAGAGAAACACAATACACTGAGTCGTGTATTTCTATAACTCCACTGATGATTTCTTGATATTTGAATGAAGGTGGTGCCCTATCGCAGGCTGTAGGCCACTATGTCAGCATTACCCATGGCAAACGTTGTTGCGACGTACACATGAACGGTTTGTGTGTAAACGTTGCATCACTGACCTGTTCTGGATATATAGCGTTAATGTAAGCAGATCGTATAGGGGGTATGGATTAGTGTTACGATTCCACTGGGAACACTAAAATTGTGGATGGTTTGGGAGGAGAGATTAGACTGATCAATACAGCCTTTCAGCATTCCCCCCTGATCCATCAAAAATACGGCTTCCACTAAAAAAAGCTATATCTCAGCTGCTGATCCAATGCTGGAGGTTTATATGATAGACTCTTGGACTTCGCTGGGAGCTCGAAGCCATTAGTACAACCTTGGCTATGCGTATCCCGATCATGCAGGAAAATCCACAAAAGTATAAAAGAAATTATAAGTGATACGAATCTCTATCGGAACGACGTATGATTTTTTTCTGTTTAAGCAGAACATCCACAGTCCAACCATCCCATATTATACTCCATCATTATTTTTTTTCTCTTTTGTATGTACATGTTCATATGAAAGAGATTGGATTGTTTTAATGCGTATAAAAACATTGCATCCGTTCTTAAAAAGCATGAAGTAGTTGGCTTTCTGAATAAATAAAAAATATTTTCCTCAAAATTTGATTAAATACGGCGGCATGATTGGCTCGTGAATATTATTGTGGTGCTAGCGCGGTTCAGGCATCAAGGTCGCACCATACCCGGTTCATCACGGATTACCGTTTCCATATGGAGATAACATGTAGGCGACAAGGAGTATCGCGTATTCAACACGTAGCCTCGAGCCGGATTTTACAAGGATCCCAGCAGACACAAAACATTTGTATGACATTCATACAATGTTGGACCGACGTCGAAGACGTTGGGCCGGCGTTGTATAAATGTTCTACAAATGTTTTGTGTTTGCTGGGATGTGACACTTACACACTGTTACATGCGTGGAGTAGACGCGGTCATTACCGGACACTCGGTCTAGTGCGGATGTGACAGGAGCGTTCCAGTACCTACCAACATATATGTCACACGGTGTTCGCGGGACTCGACATTGTATCCACAGGAAAAACTGTTAAAGGTGTGGTCAACTGTCAAAATTCGCGGGACAAGAGTCCCCCAGAAGGCAATAGTGCCCGTGGGTAGGCCAAGGCCCTATTCCATAATAATACTAAATATGCGTTTCATACCCAAAGCTTCATTAAGAGCAAGTTCTCAAAGTTCATATATACTTGAGCGACATCTATGAGTTCATAATTCAAAGCTCTTTGCCCTTGCCCCTACTTGGCTTGCAAACAAACTGACTGTATTACTGCGGGGATGTGGAAACTGCTTGAACCCCAAGCTTGTATTGACATCCCAGTAAACACAAAACATTTGTATGACTTTCTGCAATGTTGGACCAACGTCGAAGACGTTGGGCCGACGTTGTATAAATTTTATACAAATGTCTTGTGTTTGCTGGGGCAGGAGGACTTTCTCTCAAACATTGTACGTTTATTCAATGTTGGTTCAATGTTGGGCCAGCGTCGCAGACGTTGGTCTAGCATTAAAACAGCATTGGATCAATGTCCCGTTTAAGTAGTATCTTGTAATCAGTTCAGTGGCTATATTAATGCCGTCAATCTGTACTCAATAGGCTACTGTTGGCCTACACTTGACCGTCCCAGGCATGCGCGTTTTGCAGTTGAATAATTCTTTAATCACTGAAAACCTCATCAACACAACGTAGCCTGTAGACATGGACGCACGGCCGGACGACCAGACAGTTGATTGACAATATCCCACGCCCTACTTTGTGGGCGGATGCTAAAAAGCGAAGTAGTTCCATCTTACTCCAGGTAATTATTCCGAGAATTAAACACTAGTTATGTTATGTGAAAGGAAAATAAAAAATAATGAAAAAGTGAGGTTCAATAATATAACTAGGAATGACCCTTCAAATCCCAAATTGTGATGGCTGCCTAATTTGCATATTTTTATCTATTAAACCCCAACAGCTTGATTTCAATACATATTCAGCGACTTCAGAAATAACCGGTGTGAAAAGGGGTTACGGGTGGTCCACGTCCTACACAGATGGTCTATGACAGACAGCTTGTGCCATCATTGAGACGATTCACTGCTTCCACAAAAGATAAGGGGGTGATGGGAACTATTGGAACTGCAGGAAGCGAACGAGTCGCCGGGCCAGCATCAGGGCAAGCTGGTCGTCTGTTGAGACGGCGTCTTTTGTTTAATATTTATTATAGTGTACGACCTCTCCAATGCATGAGGGGCGTCTATGCTATCATATATCAGACGGGAGAGCCGATAGTCTTTGGTTATTTATGAATATTGTCTTCCTGTTTTGCTCAAGTACTGGAATGAGGTTGTCATTTTCTGCCATCAATCTCTCATGGCTGTAAAGCATCCACTCAGATAAACATGATAAATATACATATTTTAACACATCCTAAGATGAAAACTAGCCTTAAGTTGTTCTAAACATAATACGAAAGCAGCCCTCTATTATCGCCAGTCGGCCATTTCTCATATAATATATCTAACTGTTATTCGATTCAATTAATTCAATTCAAATTCAATTAAAATTTATTTTATTAATACTTAAACTTTCGTTCTCCATACATACAGGTAATAAAAATACAAATGAGACTTCCCTAGCTCGCTGGTCGCCCTAGTGATTACAGGTTTGATTATATGGGGATCAAAATGTCAATCAAATTCCTCAGTGGAAAAAATTAATGACTCTCTACACAGTGTGGAATACAGTCATCCTGCGCGAGGGTTGTTTACATAGTATCAGCTTTTTTTTGCCACAATTAATGTAACTATAAATATCACTTCGGGATTTATTCCGGGGTTTTATAAATAGTGGAGATACAGAAGGTACTAGGATTTTATAAATGGAGAGGGTCCAGAAGGTACTAGGAGGGGATCCAGAAAGGAGGCCTACCAGGTCCATTACCACGGGGCATCCATGACACCTTCTGTGGAAAATTATGGGGCTATATTAGCTCATAAAGTCACCCTATGACCAAATGTTCGGTGGGGGTATCCTAACTCTCCCCCTACTCACCCGTAGAATAAACCATGTACCTGTTCAATTATATTTCAATTACAGATAAATTATATATATATTTGTTATCGTCTTTAAATTATATTATATACATACAGTCATAATTTTTGTGAATTAACTTGTTATTATGTTTCCAAAAAACTTCTATATTTAATACGTGACCACACTTAAAGGCCCGCACCCAGGCAATTGGCATGTCTTTGTTTTAGCTCTGTTATATATTTTTGTGTTTGAATAGTGAAGGCAACATTCCGATAGATTACAACTTTTAAAATCATCCGTTGGCAACGTAATCAGGTTTCGAAAAAGACGAATTATGACAGAATGTCGGTCATTACATTTTTGTCTTATAGATCCACTCTTTTTTCAATGCCATGTTTCCCGGTTGCCATGTTTGAAAGGAAGCTGACATCGAGTCACCGATTTGATTATTTTTTTCTAAAGATAGTTTTTTTTTATAATTTACTAGCCGTAATCTATGACAAACAGTTTTTAACTCGTATTAGGATAAGTATGTAAGGTCTCAGATGTATCACATCGTCAAAGACGTTGCTAGTTTAACTACAATGTCATCGGGAAAGCGCCGTTTAACGGCGCTTTCCCAAGGGGTCTCACTTTTCCGAACACGAAGGTTCGAAACACCTAAATTCGGCCAATTGACATATTTTACATCTTTGAGGGACATCGTGAACATCGCCAAAATACACAGGTTATATTCATGGGATGTTCGTGGCCGGTGTAATAACGAAAAGGAAGGGATTTTCCTCAGTCAGTCAGTGTTGATCCTTTCAAAGAGAAAAACAAATGAACATTGGACCCTTCATCTAGACCCCCAGCGTTTTTTTCAAAACCATTATAACAAGACTACATAAGTCCAGGAGCTCCCGCTCCGAATTAGAATTTGATTTAAGCAATTTTGTGTACGGTTATTAATGTAGTCCTAGGCTAGGTCAAAAATCAAGACGCAAGACAACTAGGTCTAAGAGACTCAGTCTAAGAGAAAGAAAAGAACTAGACAGTCTGTCAGAGATTGCAAACCTCCATTGAAATTAAGGAACCTAATCAGTATCCCGGTAATGGTCTACCTAGTATCTGGCACGGTTTACACGATATCAGGCCAATCGAGGTAAATAATGGCTGATTTACGGTCATTTTGAATTTGATAGAGACTAGTTAAAAAATTGCAGGGTACATCGTCCCCCGAAACCTCACATTTTGTTTTATAGTAATGGACTAGCATCTAACACAGTTTGCAAAATAATATGCATGCGAAAGTAAATGATGGCCGACAGGCAGGCGGCTATTTTGGGTTTGATCGAGTCTAATTTTTTCAAGATGCATCCTCTCCTGAAATTTCACATTTTGTTTTATAGTAATGGTCTAGCCATCTAGAACGGATTACCAAATAACGGCCATGTGAAAGTGAATAATGGCCTAAAGGCAGCCATTTTGAATTTTATGTAGTCGAAATTTTTCAAGATGCATCCTCTCCTGAATCTCACATTTTGTTTTATAGTAATGGTCTAGCAATCTAGTACGGTTTACTAAATAACTGCCATGTGAAAGTGAATAATGGCCGATAGGCGGCCATTTTAAATTTAAACGAGTCAATTTTTTTCAAGATGCATCCTCTCCTGAAATCTCACATTTTGTTTTATAGTAATGGTCTAGCCAGCTAACACGGTTTACCAAATATCAGCAATGTGAAAGTAAATAGTGGCCGATAGGCGGCCATTTTGAATTTGATTGAGTCGAAAGTTTTTAAAAGGCATCCTTTCCGGAAACGTCACATTCTGTTTTATAGTAATGGTCTAGCTATCTCGCACAGTTTACCTGATATCAGGCCTATCGAGGTAAATAATGTAGTCAGCCAGCCAAGGGGCTGCTAAAGTGATGCGAAAATGACTAGATGGCATTTCTTTGTTACAAGCAATCTGACACATCAGGCATGTCCAGCAGGGTCCTGGGGAACCCGCCTGGCCGGATAACAAACTCATACTGCGCTTAAAAGCATATTATGACGTCATTCAAAATGGCCGCCAAAGAAACAGTACGAAAATCTAAATTGTGTATAGGTTTGCCGATACTTGACCGTATTTCAATTTTTTTGTTATTGTATACATTTTAGGGGCCACTGATTCCGAATATGCAAAATTAACAAAAAAACCACTGAAAATTTGTCAAAAAACATATTATATTTTTTTTCATAGATTTTCTAATGCATTGAGCCATTAAACGAGAAGACCTGTACATCGAGCACTATAGCTGAAGATTTATCAAAAATGGATTACAGTGAAGTATCAGGTTAATATGGTCTATGTATATGAATATGAGCACACAAGGTCCTATTATGTTGGTAGACTGATTCATTAGAATACTCACTGATTCAACAGTGTGGATGCAGACGGTCATGCAGACAACCCACTGATATGTAAAGGAGCACACAGCGCGTGGCCTTGCACGAAAATAACGTAGATAAACCAGCTGGTCTCAACCATTAGTATGATCTTCTAGTCACATTGACAGTGGAGAAACAATGATATTTATCTGATAGACCCAAGTAGGATCAGCTGGTTTCGAACATGACTGCCGAGGCAGTCTGGCGCTCTACCAATGCGTCACGCCCGATCTGCTGCACACTGAGACCGACCAATCACGGAACATGAGATGGTTACAACTCTGACATAATGGGCTGATGAATAACATACAGTGAATTTTATAGGTGGGATAATCTGTAGGCCACTTGGCATTGTCTGTGAGGGAGCGAGCAGTCCCATGGTGGGCTAGTGTTCTGTTATCAAAAGCATAGTCAGTCATTTATTATATTCCAATATCTGATTAAATACCATTTTAATTATAAAATGTGCTTTTCTACATTAACTGTACTAGATTTAATTAGTAATGTATACAAACATCCTCAACATTAACGATCAAGCATGATGTACTCCGCCTACCGAATAACGTCCGTGTCAAAGCAACATATGACTCATATTGCCCAAACAGTTTTATTATTTGTTTGGGTATAATATTTGCCATTTTTTCTATTTAATCTTGAAATTTGAGACGTCAACATTACTGATTATAGGTGACTGGTGGCTCTTAAATGTTAAATATTATGGTAATACTTGCATAACATGATGTAATATGCTACCAAATATCCATGAAATCATTTTAAAATCATAATTATATATATTACTGACCACGAAAACATGTTTAAAATATGATAATGGTAACAGCAGCGTGAAGATTTGATGAAATTTAGCGAAAAGCTAGATTTTCACTAATATTTTTGCAATAACTAATAAAAAAAATAGCTGCAAATGATTAAATCGTTTTAAATAAACACAATGGATTGCTTTTTGATAGATTGCCACCTTGAAAATGTAGATATACAAGTGTCATTGACGATAGGGGTTCGGGATATATGGAATAATAGTACATTTTCATAATGAATTTGGCGGCCATTTTGTTTTTCAGTTTTAGACACTTTCCAGGACTGTAAAAAATTGTTATCCGCCCTAGCGCTCATCTCTGGTATCTAAAGAACATATCTGGATAGATAGATTGCTTGTACATAACAACGATTTGCACCATGGTGACACGATAGCCTTCGATGGCTGGCTGACTAATGCTGATTTTCGGCCATTTTGAATTCGTAAGTTAAAAAATTTCAGGGTGCATCCTCCCCCGAAAACTCACATGTAACTTTATAGTAATTGTCTAGCCATCTAGAACGGTTTACCAAATATCGGCCATGTGAAAATGAATAATGGCCGAAAAGGCGGCCATTTTGAATTTGAATAAGTCAACATTTTTCAAGATGCATCCTCATCTGAAATCTCATATTTCGTTTTATAGTAATGGTCTAGCCATCTAGCACGGTTTACCAAATAACGGCCATGTGAAAGTGAATAATGGCCGAAAGGCGGCCATTTTGAATTTGTTCAAGTCGATTTTTTTCAAGATGCATCCTCTCCTGAAATCTCACATTTTGTTTTATAGTAATGGTTTAGCTATCTAGCATTGTTTACCCAATATCAGACCTGGCGAGGTGGATAATGGCCAATAGGCGGCCGTTTTGAACTTGATCAAGTTGATTTTTTTCAAAATGCATCCTCTCTTTAAACCTTACAATTTGTTTTATAGTAATGGTGTAGCTATCTTGAGCGGTTTTCATGATATTCCGCAATATGAGGCCTGTCGAGGTGAATAATGGCCGATAGGCGGCCATTTTTAATTTTATCGACTTTAAAATTTTCAAGATGCATCCTCTCCTGAAAGCTTACAATTTGTTTTATAGTAATGGTGTAGCTATCTTGCGCGGTTTTCATGATATTACGCAATATCAGGCCTGTCGAGGTGAATAATGGCCGATAAGCGGCAATTTTGAATTTTTTCGACTTGAAATTTTTCAAGATGCATCCTCTCCTGAAAGCTTACAATTTGTTTTATAGTAATGGTGTAGCTATCTTGAGCGGTTTTCATGATATTCCGCAATATCATGCCTGTCGAGGTGAATAATGGCCATTTTGAATTTTATCGACCTGAAATTTTTTAACCCGTTGAACACGAGATTATAATGCTACTGCCCTGTTTCTGAAACGAGATTATTTTATGACGTCATAGTTATCTCATGCAATCAAACCCGGAGATCTCCGGGGCTCGTATCTGAATGGGCTCCCTAAATCACGGAGATCTCCGGGGCTCGTCACAAACGGGTTAAGATGCATCCTCTCCTGAAACCTTACAGTTTGTTTTATAGTAATGGTGTAGCTATCTTGAGCGGTTTTCATGATATTCCGCAAAATATTTCAGTCGGATTTACCGATGTTATAAATTAGGTCAAAGTGCTGGGTCAACTTTAAGGTCAAGGTCCAAAAACCTGAAAAGGCACAACTAGGGACCTTAGAGAACATGTATGTGCAATATGACTGTAATCGGCCCAGTACTTTCCGAGATCTGCTCCGGAAACGAAGTGTGTGTCAAAACGTCTAAATAGGTCATAGTTCTGAACCAAAAGTAGGTCAAAGTTCATATACCCCAAAAGGCACAACTAGACCCCCTAGAGGTGTTGTGTGTAAAATTTGAAGACAATCGGATAAGTACTTTCAGAGATATGCTCCGGAAAAAAAAAGGTTCACGGACGGCCCAACGGCCCATCGCCGTAACATCATCATTTTCTCCTCTGCGACCTTGCATATTGAATTTCGATTAAAATTTTTAACCTGTCTATTAGCCACCTGGAAGTAACCCACATACCAAAAATTGTTATCCTAGCTTATTTTCTTGCAAAGTTATAGGTAAAAGAAGAGGTAAAAAACAAAACGGAGGTAGAATCCATAGCTCCCTCCGTCTCACCTACGGTGACGGCGGGAGCTAAAAAAAGAGATGGTTGTTATTAATTGTATGAACATTCCGAAATACACACTTATCGGGTACATATCTCTTTCAAATGGAGGGTGGGGAAAGATAATATAAATTTACGATGATATAAGCCTAAATAACGCAAATTTAAACTTGTCAACTTCGGGGGCAGTAGGGCCTGTCACTTTAAGGGCTGTATTTAAAACGTTCAATGAATGACCACAGATTTTAGCACAGTGTTGGCCCAGCATTGAGCTAACCCGAAGTCATTTGTAACAAGAACATACAAGAGCATAGCCTAAGTAATTGTATTTTGTTTTTGTTTTTACATTTTCAAGATGCTACACATATTCTTAATAAATGGTATAAAATACCTTGGTCTAATAATGGTCTAAAATATCTTGCACGGTTTGCAAGATAGTTGCCATAAAATAGTAAATATCTTATGTCTAATTATCTCGCACGCTTTTCCTGTCTTCGGTTGAGAAAAAAAATAATAATGGACGTCAATCGGCCATTTTACTTTTTAATAGATCTAAATAATTTCAGTATGCATTCCCTACCTAAAACCTCACATGCAGTTTCAGATGTATGCTTTCGACAGCTATCCATTGGATGGATATCAACTGATTATTTCAAATTTGTTAAATGCATGTATACAACAACACACATATCTCAGACAAAAAGAGTGAGTATGAAACCTGCAGAAATCCCCACTTGCAACTTTATTTATGATAATAAAAATGGATGACTCAAATTTAGTTTATTTATCCTTGAACTTGCATATACATGCATACAATTTATAAAATGCAAAGGAGACCTGCAAAAGGCTTTTGTGAAACCCATCCTGATACCTGACTAGTCTTGCATGGCATGACAGGACAGTGTCATCTGTCCCTTTGAATATTGCTTCCCCGTGCAGTGGACAGACACAACTAAGAGAGAATAGATGCGGGATCACGAGGGATCGGTCAAGTCCAACAAACGCTGGTTGCATGTTAGGCCAAGGTCAGAAACGTTGGCCTAACATTCAACCAGCGTTTGTGCAGCGTCCTGCCATAAAGAGTGATGCCCCTCATAGGAGACCGCTCTATAGATGAGGACGGGGCCTAGTGGCATACTGTCATTGTCCCGCAAGGATACAGTCAACAATCAACGCTGCTCCATCATCTGATAACGTTGTCTACTTCCCGGTGCACAAATAATTGATGATCTGGTGAACTCGGTGTTCAAAAACAATGTTTAGATTTGGCATTGGTTTGTCACATCGTTTGTTTCGCTTTTTGTTACATCGCAAAAATTGTTTGTTCGTGTCGCCTCCTAAAATGCTGTATATTTTTTCTTTCTAATTTAGCTACTAGTCTATATGGAGATATCACTAAAGTTTGCAGACCGGTAGTGATTCGAGGAAGATTATCAATAGTGAATGGTTTAGAAGGGTGCAACGAATATAAGTGTATTACCAGCTCAGCCAAATACATGGCGGCAATCTGTTTATGTCAAGTTATGTCTAAAATATATATAACAAAGGTTTCAATAGACTAGAATTGTTTTTGGGTTCGTGGTAGTAAAAGTTAAACTCGGTAAATAACGTTTCTCTTCTGGTCCCAACACATATATAATGACACATATATAATTGACAATATAATCAGATAATTCGGTTTGTCTATTTTGGCGAAGCGGCGGCTTAATTGTATCAAACACCGATATCAGACTCATTTTGGGTCAGCTTCGGATACGTCGGCCCACATTACTTTCAACCATACTTCATTGTATGGGGTCTATTTCATATTTACTGGGTAAACATTACAGTAACAATGGTTGGTGATAAACAACATTTAGTCAATAACTGTACTGCATCCCGGTAAACATATAGTAGGTAGTTGACCCAATGTTGGGTAAATTAGCCACTCTAGCTATCTACAACTTGCTTTGTATTATACCAGATCATAAACAGTTTATTTAAATAATTGTTGTTCAGTCAGCCTTTTGTTCAATGCTCTAAATATCTAAAAAAAGACAATGAGAAAATGCAGTTAGTTCCTCTCTCCTCTCAAATAATTTCAAGCTGATTATAAAATATACGAAAATAAAAATGGTTTTAATGTTTTTCTACTACCCTCACATGCCAGATTCAGTGCCGTTTCAGCAATGTTACATATGTCGAGCCAGCGATGTTGGGCTAATAGTTCAACATACTTCCGTAAGTATCAAAAAAATTCAAATGCCCTTGAGTAAACAAACGATAATGTTATTAATACCTTTCAGTATTTAAAAGTTCACAACCACTTTATTAGCCTCTCTTGCAATATCAAGGGAGTAATTTTGGCCCAAGTGTAGTTAATGATATACCACGCAGCATCTATGACCCAAAATGTGTTCTATAGTGGAATGTAAGTGGTCAAGTGTGAATTGTATGTGTATGGTGAAAAATGTTCTGAAAGTGGTTCATTTTGGTGTTGTAAAGTTTTGACACATGTAAAACTGTTAAAACATATTTCTAGTGCTAAGCAAACGCATGCATACCTCAGAACATTTTTTGAACGCATGAATTCTTTTTAGAGTAAAGCATTGCAGTTTCTTGGTGTTTCTTGTTTTTATGCCCCCTGAAGAGTGAAAACACAATCAGTTGGAAGACAGGAAACAGACTCACAATGAGCTAAGCTGAAACTATTCATAGTAAATTGCAGGAAAATAATTTGCCTGGGCCAGTGAAGGCAGTATATATCAAAGAGAAGATCAAAGAACAGGCTATTCTCGTTAGTGACCACTGATTAATCAGTCATCAAGCAAAGCAGCGTGTGGAACACAAGAACTACTACATCATGGCCATGGACATGAGGGTGGCTACTACCCAGCATATTGTCACCACTCATCAGTCATTTGTAGACATGTATCAGAAAACGTGCTCAATACAATGGCCAGTACATTAGTACAGCGCTGGAAAGTACGCTGTACATGCATAGTACGCTGTTAGTACGTCCAGAACTCTTTTTTTTGTGGTTTTGTCATCTTGAAGGGTTAAAAGAGAAAATTGGCCCCTATGTACCCCTGCAAAGTGTGGGCGCAATTTTTGTAACAAAACCATTATATATATATATAAGGTGTTTTGTGGATCAAGGTTCATTTCTGCAATGACATTTTATATCCTGACTTTCTTTGATGCACAAAAAAAAACCAATATGGCCGACATAAAATCGCTTTCGGTAAAGTTTTAGTGGTGATCAATATAGGGGATGAATATAACCCTGTGGTGGGAAGAGTATTTGATAGTTTGAAGTTAGGATATGACATTTTTATGTCACGATATTGGATGTTTTATCCTGATATTATAATTATGACCCAACTATATATCAGTCTGTAGACTGTTAATGTACGACTGCCGGTGATTTCGGACCTTGACAATTTCGGACCTGGTGATTTCGGACGGTGAGTTCGGACGGTGTGCGGTGAAATCGGACGGTGATTTCGGACGGTGTGTGGTGAATTCGGACGCCGCGGTGAATTCGGACGGTGATTTCGGACGGTGTGCGGTGAATTCAGACGCCCAACTTAGTAGTCTTTTATATCACTATTTTGGTAATTTCGGATGGTGATTACCGACGGTGATTTTGGACGGTGATTTCGGACGGTGATTTCGGACGGTGAGATGTATAAAAACCTTAATTATAGTACTCTTTTTTTATGACTATTCCTTTACTAATATCGATAATTTCGGACGGTAATTTCCGGCGGTATTATGCATAAGAAAACCTACTACAGCTATACAGTCATCTTTTTTTATTACTTTTGCATATCATTTTAGAAAAAAAAACAGTGATATACCGGTACAGTTATGATACATATTTACGGTACATATATAAGAACGTTTGTCATCGTCACATAGGCGTATCATTTTATATATACAAAATATATTTTGCATATATTTATATACAATATAATCGAGTTTGTTTCTTATGCATATCACACACCTTTGAGGTCCCATTTCGCAGATAACGGCCATACTTTTGTGGCAAAACGGCAAGTTCACTCTCGTCACTGCGTTAAAGATAATATAAGCACAATTTTCAAATGGATGAAAATTATAGATGATTGTTAGGATAGTGTTTCTAATGAACTTTAGGGCCTATAGCCTAGATGTTTTTAGAATAGAGTGTCTATTCTATCCCTCCGTCATTTAGTTATCACATTTTACATAAATGACGGAAACCTTCATTATCGCCAAGAGGTGTACAAAAGAAACTCTTTCCAATTTGTATTATAATTATTATCATTTTCACCAACCTAGCATGTTATTAACGGAAAATAATACAATGATAATATGCGTGCTGCAATAAGCCTATCGTAACCTACGAATAATTATGTTATGATTATACAACACAACACTCCACTTTGTAGTTGATTTTGCAACTGACATAATCGGATTTAAAGTAATTCTTACTGCATGGTAAATTTTAAAACAAATAATTGACGTGGAATACACGTCTTGTTATCATGGTTATCGGGACGCAGAGGGTTAACGATCCGGTGTGTCTGCGTTCACGGCCCGAGCGTTCAGCATAGACAGACCGGTGTCACACATAAATGGTGAACAAACATATTGTAAGCAATGCGAACAGACAATAATAGTATGCTTGTTCAAAAACTTCTTTGAACTCCTATCTACAATTCTTATTAGCATGATAAGTGAGTCACTCCATAAAATTAATTGGCTCCTACGCTCAAATTTATCATTCATAAAAATAATATCTCAAGTGCTACTCGCCGCGCTGACAGCAAACACGAGACTTTGAAACAATTCCGGGTTAATGTTCGATCATTGTCTGCGACGTTTTTTCCTTTTTTAGAAGTAGTAAAATGTGCTCCAATTTCATAATGACCCATATTCCCGCACCAATATCAAAGATAAAATAACTCTTATTACTATACATATCTATATATTTTATTTATGATAATATATATCTATATTTTGTATATATAAAATGATGTGTTTATAAAGATGACAAAGTATATTATATTGTATGGCAATTTATGTATGTAGCATCTATTTTTGTATATATAAAATGATATTTATATATATATTATTTATCATATTAGGCTTCCTTATAAATAATACCGTACGAAATCACCGTCTAAAATCACTGAAATTAGTACAGAAATAGTCATATAAAAGAGTACTATGCTAGGGTTTTTAAACATCACACCGTCCGAAATCACCATCCGAAATCACCGTCCGAAATTACCATCCGAATTTAGGGATATTAGTACCAAAATAGTGATGTAAAAGATTATTAAGTTAGGCGTCCGAAATCACCGTCCGAATTCACCGCGGCGTCCGAATTCACCACACACCAATCACCGATTGGCGTCCGAAATCACCAGTCCGAAATAGTCGAGGTCCGAAATCACCGGACACCTTAATGTACTAGTCAATGTATGCACACTGACCAGTCCACTGAGCAAAAATTAGCTGGCGCACTAACAGCGTACTATGCATGTACAGCGTACTTTCCAGTGTACGGGATGTTAAGCTTTAATTTGGTACCAAGAAACCTAATTCTTTTAAAAGCTACATGAGATTTGTTTTAATGCAGCTGGGTCGTTTTGTTTCGCTGAACCATCATTTTTACAGTGGACCCCACACCTGTGGACGTTGACCATGCTGCGCATGCGGGCGGGTCCACAATGTTTACTTCTAGTGAATTTTATATTTGTAATATAATAGGCTCTGCTATTATTGTTTTTGACCACTTGTGCTAATAAAAATGCATTTTCTATAAAAATATCCTCAATCATTCACACTAAACATGCTAGAGGCTGATATTCATATCCTAGTTTCATCATAACTAAAACTTTACCAAAATCGATTTTACGGATTTTTCTGGATCAAGGAAAGTCAGGATATAAAATTTTATTGCAGAAATGAATTCCTTGACACAAACAACACCTTATATGAATGTTTCATTACACAAATGTGATCAGCCATAAATTTTCTAAATTTATTATTCACATTGGACGCCATTTTTTTAAAGCGCCGCTAAAAATTCCGCCCACATTTTTCAGAGGTACATAGGGGCAATTTATTTTCATTGAGTCCCTAAGGTGACAGAACCGCCATTTATAGCCATTTATAACCAGTATTAAAACCTACACTGTCAAGTAGGCCTACAGTGACTATTAACAAGACCAGTATATAAACACAGACTGGGACAATGTATGACCAATATTATACTAAATATAGTTACAATGTAACTGGCTAGTACACTACACTACAACAACAACCTCTTTTTCTATCGAGAAATTAATTTATTGCCAAAGCACACTTTTTCTCCCCCTTCCACATTTACATGCACAGCGAATTTAGTTTTCATTTATCCTTAATGTCAGCATTATAATAGTCCGTCGTCAGTGATCATTGCACATTGAATCTAGCGTACCGGTACGTGTTCTTGGTGTTTCGAGCTGACGTCAGTCAATGCATTTTTTAGATTGTTTTTAATACATGTTAAATGTAACTAATATTATTCTTTTCTTCTTTATACATACTCTCACTCATTATGTAATTTTTTTTACATACTTTCACTCATTATGTAATTACTCGGTTTCTACGCTTTCCAGAGGTTTTTTTGTTATATGCAGTAGCTATTTTATCTCTGGTTTTGGTGCGGGAGACTTAAAAATATCATGCCAATGCTGTTTAACTGTAAGTTATTTTAAATAGTTCTGATGCATATTTTATGTAACCTGTGTTTGTTTTGGTATATAATATCGTTTGATCTTAACATGATTAAGTTAACTTAGCATGCATATTTTACCGAACTAATTTTGTTGTATATAGTCATGTACATATGTTCATTTTTAATGACGCATAAGTCTGCATAGACTTACCGTCGTCAATAAATAGCTATCTATCTAATACATCTGGTACTACAATTGCTTCGTTGACAGATGAATTGACAGCCTAATTTTCGCACGCAAAACGGACAATGCCAATAGACTCTCAGATCTAAAAAGCATATATATATATGATGTCTCAATGCACTTACTGGACATAATATAAAATCAATACATTTAAGATACCACCACAGCCTCGCTTTGGTCGCCTGTGAAAACGGACTGCGCCAATAGATTCGCAGAACCAAAAAACTATATGCGAAGTGTCAAGGCATTTAACTGAATATAAGCACGATTTATTAAAATCCATAATATCAAGATGGCCTCATTTCTGGTGCCACATAAAATAGGACCTGCTTTGTTTTCGGTGCCAACATAAAAACGGATTTTGCCAATAGACTGTCAGACCCCAAAAACCAAAAAGCTCGATTTAATAAAATAAAATAGTTGCCAGCTGGCGGCCATTCTGAGTATCAGTGGAAAGCTGAAAAATCCCATAACTTTATTTTCAAATCACCAAAAAAGTGTCCGAAGGGGTGAATCTTTGTGTGGATTGCTAGGACAAGATGGAGCAGTAGCCAAAGCAAATCACAGCGGCGCGCGCAACCGGGGCGACAATTAACCCTTTAACCGCCGGTGCCGCATATATTCGTGTTTTCATTTTTCATTAAGTACCTCATTTTAAATATGCGACATAAACCAGCAAGATTTGAAAACAGTTGACCTCCACTTTGACAAGTCTAAGCAATTTTCACCCACTTGAAGTTGTGGATCGCGTCTGCGAGACACAACTTCAAGTGGGTGAAAATTCAAATTGAATAATTTGGCGGTTAAATAGGCCTACCCCTAACACTGTAATCTATAAGTAATCTATAAGGTCTCACCACCCCAAATGCCAGTCCTATTGAAATACATGTATAATGCCAACATTCTAAGGGCCGATTTCACCACTTTCGTCCCTAGCCACACTCCAATGTGACACACCATAATAACACATATGCTGTATTTTTTTTAAAACAGCTCCGAAAATGGTATGCTCACCAATTAGATTTTGACCTAGGTCCCCATATGTGGAAAAAGGTCCAACTTGCCTAGATCTCCCTAAATATTCTTGCGCCCATTCCCAGAAAAGACACAAATCCTTCTCACCCCATGTGTCCATCCGAAAATCTCACATAACAGTTATACATCATATCACAGATAGCGAAAACAGTGTGTGCTTACAATTTATCCACATTATTACAACATTCCTGTATTTTTCCTAATTCACCAGAAGCGGAAACAACCATCTAAAGCAGTAATTTGGGTAGGGATTCTCTGGTCAGTAGCCACCTCCCTTGGATTTCGGCTCATTTGGGGTGGTGAGACCATATGTACACGTGTTACTGAGATATGTTGCTTAAAACGTTGTTTCTTCACGCGACAGAGATTGCACTGTATTTGTAATTATATAGACTTATGATTGGTGAATAAACCAATCAACTAATTTATTCGGTCGTGCAATGTCGATTTTGTCTATCAATTAGTTATGTATTAGGTTAATTATAAATAGTCCTCCTGAATGTACGCCCATTTACACATTTTCGAGCGTTATTAACCCATAAACTGATACGATATATGGATATTAACCGTTACAGCGCGGGGATCGACTTCAGTCGACAGAATCTGATGTCTGTAGACGTCAGATTCTGACGACTAAAGTCGATCCCCGCACTATAAGCATCAACATATTTATATTGGCCGTAGACCCATAACATAGGTATTCAAATGAATCAGAAAGAGCTAACTAAGACATTTATGATGATTTCAAATTGAAAAAAAACCCTTTGGTTGCGATGTTTTTGCACATTAATTCAGCGCTTCAACCCTTTCACCACTGAAGCCCGTTTTTATGTGCTGAATGCTAAGGCATTCAGCACATGAAAACGGGCTTCAGTGGTGAAAGGGCTGAGGGTTCATTGCGTTGTTTTATGTATCTGTTAACTCAGAATCTCAATTATCAGCCCTGATCAATACATTTATACGATGATAAATGTAATTCCACGGTTCTTTTTTTTCTCTTCTGTAATATTTGCTTCCAATCTGTAGGCATCATTAGTACATGTAAAGAAACAGACGTTGATTAGTTAAGAAGCTTAGTCTGCCTTCAAATCTCGATCACATCACATTGGCGCATTTGTGTAGGGCCAACGTCAAAGATGCTGGTCCTACATAAAGGCAACATTCGGTAAATAGTCCCTGCTGTTAGTAAAGGAGAATGTCGTGACCATGTATGAGATGTGATATGAAAAAGAGTCCCTTTCTGAGCGTTTGTCACAATCACGCACAGGAATGTCTGTTACGGTTTAATATGACAAAAAACATATTATTTTTAATTTAAAAAATCAATTTAAAATGATAAATCTACGAATACCAACATCGAATATTCATGACAACTCAAGCTTTCAGAATGAATCATACAGTCTGGATATATTATTGGTGAATACTTTAAACCGAATATCATTCAATTTGAGATCTAAAAGATTAATTATACTATTTCGATTTAGGCATTTTAACTCGTTGGATATTGGGCATTGCTGCATTCCACCCTTGACAACATCACAGCCAGGAGAGCTTCATATAGCATAAAAATCATTCGCAAAATATTAACGCTTTTCGGATAGAAATTAGTTAATAATTAGTTGATAGCGTGTTTTTGACAGGCGCTTTTGGCAGGCGCTCATCAGTATACGTCTCCTGATCGTGACAGGCAGAATTGTGAGGCAAGGAATCGAACCAATGTTGGATTTATGCTGGGTGGACGTCACAGACGGCGACCTAGCATTATTCTAACATTAGGTCAACATGTCGTATTTGCTGGGGTATCTGCAGCAAGTACCCATCACAGCATGCAGTGCTATATTCCTTGTCACATGCTACCATTTTATTGTTTCACTGAAATTAAAAATATTTAGACAGCCGACATCGCAGCGAACAGCAGCAATATAGATAGAAAATATGTGACCAACTGCACAAAAAGGCATGTGAGGTCACCATTTGACAACTGAACGTTTCAGTGGCCCCTCACACTCTATTGTAACCAGGTAGCAGTGCAGAATGCACGTACATATTGTCACATATAGTCTGAACACTGGCCTGTAACAGTACTGTGAATTCAGGCCAGTGTTCAGTATAGGATAAGGCACGAGTAGGTCTACATACTTAGCTGTGGAAAAGGCCTAGGCCGAGGCCTTTTCCACAGCTAAGAATGTAGAACTGCACATCCGACCATAATGAGGATCCCTCATAATCAACAGCTCGGTCACACCTGACTGATTATAGCACCATAAGCCTACCATGATAATTGGTCTTTACTTGATCAACAATAACTCTCCATTCCCGGCTTAGAATGTAGTGGTCGGACAAAGAAAATAATGTAGTGGTGTGTTTTAAGGCTAGGTCACCTACAATTTGTTTAATAATAACACTACTTTACATGCTGATCTTTTCAAACTGAATTAATAGTCACACACAAATTCAGTACAAGTATCACTGTCTAACGTTACAAGAACATCCGTGGTGGTCACTTAAAAATCCGCCATCTAATCTATAAAATTATACAGCCGTGATTACCTTGTGTTTCGGTTAGCAGGAAGTGTCAACACCTATTTGAGCGTTGAAACTTGAATGGTTTTACCATTGTAAAAAGAACAGTATGTAAAGGCCTACAATAACAGGAAGACACTAGTCGCACGTCCTCTGTCTTGTCTTCTACTAAAGAATACCATCAGAATAAACTACTTGTTACTTGTTATTTGTTACTTGTTGGCAACATGAAAATCGGAGCAATAAGCCACCCGCCCGAGTAATGGCTATACACAGTGAAATGTGTTAGATTTAATCACGGCCAACTGCCAATACCTGAGTTAAGTGATATTGCTTGGAGTCATTTCGACTACCAAATGAAAACATTATTATTCGATCAAATTAACCATTGAAATAGATTAAAGCAATTAATTCTCCTTTGTTCTTTTACTGTGATAAACAGATTAAGTGTATAAAAGACACAATAGGCTTATGGTATATCTAGAAAAAAGACATGTGTCACCGACTTTTTCCAAAAATAAAAACAGAATATCCAAATATTGTACTAATATAATAACATTACAGTATGAATTAGAAATATATATCCTCGGTTCCAACACAGCTTGAAGAGGGATGTGGGAGCTGCTCCGAAACTCTGCCATATTCGAAGTTCCGTCATATTTTTTGGGAACAGATGATGACGGAATATCGAGGTCTCTCTGTATAAGGCAAATACTAGTATGCCCAAATACCTGGTGAGTCTGACTTTAATAGTATTGCTCAACGAGGTGGTAAATGTGATGCACGTATAGTCAAACGCTCGAGGGTCAAGATTAGATTTAAAGCTTGTTAGCGGAGTAAATCGGTATATTGATCATGTTTTACTACAAAATGCTCCTCCTTGGCTGCTGGAATAAATAAACCGATTAAAGACAGAAAAGAGAGCTTTTGATGAGAGATAAATACTAGTATATATATATTCTTGGTTGTATTAAGTTCTTCATTTTGATTGGTTGCATTTATTTCTTAATTTCGATTGGGTTATGCAATTCTTCATTTAGATGGGTTGTATTAAATTCTTCATTTCAATGGAACTGTATTGAATTACTTACGTAAGCCTATGTACTATTTAAAATGGCTAATTATCATATAACTATCAGCTAGTAAGTGTGTAAAATTTTATTTTGTTTCCCACGATAATGATTTTTAATGAAAATTGAAAACATAATTACTTTTTCTGAATAACAGGTTTTTCTTTTGTATGCTGCCACATTAGTAGAGGAGGAAATCTGAAAAATGACGTTATTTAAGAAGTTGGTTGACACTTAAATTCCTAGAGACAAATAATATATCGTTGGAAAGGTATGAACGTCTAGTTTCATGTAGCGTGAACGGTTTTTGCGTATTCGAGTTTTTCATAAAACGTGCATTTGTGACGTCATGTTGTGATGGTTGTGACGTCACTTTTTCACCAATTTTTACTGGATATTTATAAGGGTGGATCATTTATCAGCTGCGATATACACATGTAGATGACGTTCAATATCCTGCATTTGTATACATAATAGAGTAAAGGCCTAGGTTGTCACATAAAAATGACATACATGTTTTGTACATATGACATCACTTGATTTTATGCATCAGGCGTGAAGCTTTTGTTTTACATGCTTTAAATTTTTTTTAATAACATAGGTTAAATATTATTATATATTTTTTAATTTGTATTATTAAAGCATCTCTCTTTTTTTCCCAGACACAAATGATATATCATTGGAAATGTATAATTCTGTAACGTCATATATTTCATTTTTAGGAGCCGTGGTCGAGTTGAGAAAAAAACGTACATTTGTGACGTCACGTTTCTGTGTACTACGTCATTTTGGCATTGTATCTCCAGCATCGCCACATGCGCACTACGAGAATATACAGGACACCAGGTCAATTTTTATTTGGCACCATAAATCAAGGTATCTTTAAAACGTGTGAAAGCCTAGTTTCATGTACGATATGGACGTGATCCTATACCAATAAATATAACGTACATCTGTATCACAGCAGCATGGCCGCAACGTCACGTTTACGTGAATTGAATAAGAGAGGCACGATAGCCCATAATATTGCAAATCTTTTTTGTCGATATTTGATTTTTTATGATCAAGTAAGATATACCGCTTGATTTTTTTATGTTGAAATATTTTTCTTTTTTTTATTATCGAAGTCATTTCGTGTTCGAATATAAGTGCATGTCTTTTTCTTAAAATATTTTTTGTGCTGGAATATAAGTGCATGCACCTGTTTTAGAAAACTAAGTGCATCTTCAAATATATGTGCACTCACGTTTATGCGCGGGGATACGGTACTATAATCAGGATAAATGAGCGCCCGCCTGCTCTAAGCATAATATTTAACATCCACGATATTGTTTCTGAGATACCACTATTCAGTGCAAAAGTCATATGGAATCCAATGTTGACTCACATGATGTCATTTCATAACAGTTTAACTTCACATTTAGTCCGTAATAACAGACTCTGTGTGCGATACAGAGTCTGTAATCATTGTCATTCGTAAAGTTGTACCCCAAAAATCCGGTGCGCCAACGATCGATTGCGCAATGAATTCAAGCGTCACTGTTTGATCAATGATTTTTATTTTATAATGACAGATTTGCATCTAATTCGAATAATGCCTTAACGTGGGGATTTAAACGCCTGTCTTTATCGGTGATTTTATCATTTGAACAGGGTAATTACCCTGGCATTTTTCATGAAATTATTGATCTCAGCGTACACTGGCTACCAGCATACAAACATTTTTGCTGTGTTCTCCAGCTCTGAAGCTAACCCATGAGAACCTTGCGTCAAACTCGGACTACGTTACATTATAGCCAGGCATAATATTGAAATATGTGGACCCACAGTAGTTTTTGTACCTAAAATGTGAAAACTTGCATACATGGGGTTTCCCATATGCCGGATCGAATGGTGCCCAATAACAAAACAGCAAATCATAGAAAAACAAAATGGCCGCCAAATCCAAGATGGCCGCAACACAATCGGGACAAAATCATCATTTTTATTTTGACTTCTTGATATGTGCATAATATGTCAACATGTCCATAGGCTAAAGTTTTTTTTACATTTTGTGTTGCGCGTTTACCAGTTAAACGAGAAATAAGGACGAGATTTAATTTCGGACATGCATGTCTAAAATAAGAAATACGAGAATAACTGATAAATGTGGCTTTCGGCACACTTGCTACTTTGCCATGTAATAAAACAAATTAATAGTACAGTATTTAAACGATATGACCTCACACAAATTGCAACAGAAACAAACTCAACTGTTTTCTTCTCATCAAAGTGTCCCGTATAACATATCTGAAGTCTTAAGTGATTAAATAGGTCGAAAGCATTGAAATCGATGATGATATTTCCCCCCATTACCACCCATGTTAAAAAGGCTATGTATGGATGTATGCATGTATTCTTATATGATGCCCAGGCAAATGGCTCAAAACTATTCACAATCTATCAGAAACTGTGAATTTATACATGCAACATTAATCTGGAAGCGGTACAGTACATGATTGAAAGGGAGTTCACCACAAATTTAAATTATTTCATCAGAATTTATTAAAAATTTAAAATAAAAACAAATAACGTTTAAAAATGTGTGATCAAGGGAAGTCATTCAAGTCCAGTTATTTGACACATTTATGTTACACTATTTCATTCACATATTTTTGTGTTCACATTAATATTTTTTCATAATATTTCATCGTGCTGCATTTTAGTTCGTATTTAAAATCATTGTATGAACTGTAACCATTTGCCTCCTGGTAACATTATTTGATGCCTTAGTCTGCTGTGGATGACGTTTATTTTCAAAACGTAGTGATGAAAAAAGATACCTATTGGACTAATTAATTTTTTGCCAAAATTGTTCTCACTTTTTCGTTTTGGCAATAAATTAAATGATTATTCATTTTCTTTACAAAATATGCGCATTATTGATGCGCTTTGTGAAACACCGTTTAATGCCATACTAGTTTATTTTATTTTATAAATTACGAGCTTTCTGCTGCCACGCAAGCCTAATTCGCAATGTTATCAAATGTATTTAATTAGACTTTGACATGACATTGTATGTATCAGAATCGGTGCTCAAAAATGGAAAAGATTAAAACTGCGGACTACAGGGAAAATATATGCACTGCAATTAAAAACATACGTTTGCTATTTAATTTGACATAGATTATTTTCCAATAATTAACGGTATCCCATACAAGAAAATATCAGGAAATGGCCACAAAAGAAGCTTAGAAAAGATAGATGACTATTTAAGCATAGAAGGAATACAAAAATAACATGTTGTCATATGTAACACTGATTTATATGAATATAACTTGGGTATCATCAGATAATAAAGTAACGGTAACAAAGAGAGGTACACAGTAGACGACAAGAATGAGATGTGGTAGAAAGAGATTGCAACCACAGTATGGGAAATCAAAGAAAAACAGTACCGGAAAATAAACTGTAGCAACATTGACTAAAGAAATATAAATATAAAAGTAAAGCAAATTGCCTGACAGACAAAGTGAGATAGGAGTGTAAGGAAAAAAAAGATTGAGAATACATCAGCGGGGAAAATAGCGAAAAAAGAACAGGTAGAATAATAGTAGAAATAAGACCGGAAATAACTGTACAAATTGAGTTATTATTAGTATAATTAATCGGGACGTATACAGATAGGCTTATATTACCCACTGTCTCTGAAAGCTGTCTCTTAAAGAGTATGTATGCCTGGACATGTATATTAGGTGTAGTCGAGGTATATTGTAACGGGGATATTTTGACTTCAATCTTCCGTGATAAGTAAGGGATTGAATGTATTTGATGTCATTTGAACACAAAATCTCTATCGCAATGGTCCTGTACTTCAGTTTGTGTCAATGCAGGATTCTAGTACCAGATAATCATATTTGCGACGGCTGAAGTGTTAGATATTTTTTTAATATGTTTTATAAAGACCCTTACAGAGTTCTTGTAAGAAGGCACAAGTATATTCTCAATAATAAAATCGTACCGATTTATCTATTAAAATACTTATATAACACTGCTAGAACGTGGCTCGTTATCCCACCATAAAATAGTCAAATATGTTGGGAGGGTATGGTTAAGAAACAGTGTTTTAAAATACTTTCCACCACTCGAATCACTTAAGCCTTTTTTAGTTGAGAGAAGACGTATTTATGAGTATGAAAACAACAGTCAGAAATTATGTTGCAATTTGTGTGGGGTCTGGCCATTATTTAAAACACAGCGACCATCCTAAAATATGAACTAGAAGATCATAAAAACGATGAATGAACATCCAACCAATCTGAATCCAGTCTTCAAAACTACACAATGTCTGATCTTCAAGTAAGGTTATATGTGTTGGGCATTCCTGATATAAACATTGTTGAAAATATCAAATTGTGTTTATTATAAGGTTGTTTTGTTTGATAGTTTCTTCAAAACACTTATAGACTTAGTCAGCATAGACTTGGTCACATTCATATCAGTCACGCTGGATTAAACATAGCTAGAAGTATTTAGAAAAGCACTGGTAATCTTATCAATACAATGCGATCATGGTCCTGTTCAAATAATGTGTACGAGCTATATGTTTGAAACGTAGCTAGATCTCCTAATAAAAGATGGTCAGAGGGTAGGGTAAAGAAACAGCATTTTAAAATACCTCCAACCACACGAATCACTTAAAGACTTTTTTTAGTTAAAGAACACCTATTATTGAGTAAAAAAACACTGTCGGACATTCTAATGTCCACAATTCTAATGTTCACATATTAAGGACATATATAAAGTAGCGAAAATACAATTTTGGCTTGATTGTGTAGCTTTAACATATCACGATATGTCATTTTATGGTCAAGATATTGTACTTATATTATTAGATTATAATTTAATAATTAAATATCATAATGTGAGTAATATAATGTCAGTATATAGCATTATAATACCAGTAGCCTTCATGGTAGCCTGATGACACAATGTGGCCTCATAAAAGAAGGATGTGGCGTTATAATATCACGATCTGGAATATTAATGTGAGAATATAGCATTGTTAGATCAGGATATGGCAGTATAACATCACTCTGTGGCGTTTTTTGTCAAGAAGTGACATTTTTATGTCAGGATGTGGCATTATAATGTCATCGTATGACAATATATAGCAGTGTATGGTCAGGGGACGACATTTTAATGTAAATATATGAAATCATATGAGATCATACCATCTGTGGCATTTTTTGTCAAGAAATTACATTTTTATGTCAGGATGTGGGGCAGTGTATGGTCAGGGGAGGACAATTTTTTATCACGATAAGTAATTTGTATTCATGCATGGTATGACTTTGCATTATAATGTCAGGCTGTGCTAACAACAGGTTAGATTCGAAAAAAACCTGCAATTGGAATGTTGATGCCTAGCGACCTTTAACGACATGTTATGTGTGTGTCACAAAAACCATGATAACTCATTTTTACTAATAAATAAGAATATACTGGTCAGGTACTTCTACTGAGTCACAATAAATCGGTAGGATTAATACAATATGATAATTAATCCCCTCCTATGTTAATGCATCCGCATTAAGGCCTATTTCAAGCATATAACCATACTAATATAATGTTCTAAGGGAATGCTTAGACATTAAGACCTAGTGATAAATGGTTGTTAAATCAAAGGTGAGCTTGATAAAAACAGAAAACTATGACGCCATAAAAGAGCGTTGTATTCACCATATGATTATTTTGACGTTACTATCGCTAGCTCAGGAAAATGTAGAGATAAATACCTTTCCAATGATATATTACAAGGGTCTCCGTAATCAGAATTAAAGATATAACACACAACTTTATTCTCTCCAAATTCGCGTGCATTATTTTTCTAAAACAATATATTCGCTTGTATCAAAGACTAATGTAATTTTATGGTCATTAAATGTGAATTTACGACATATTGAATATATACAACTATTACCAGGTATGCGTAGTATGTGCTGAAACATTAAGAATCGACACCGCATCATACTAATACTGCTACATACTAATACTGCCATTATTAATGTTCAAACACGGACAGACAAGTACAGTCTGTCCTTGTTTGAACATATATTATGTCGTTGTTACAAACGTTATCACATGTTATAAGCCTCCAAAAAAAATTATGTCTGTCCATGTTACAAACGTAATTTTACAATGTTCTGTCTCATGTGTTGGAATTATTAAACATGCAATTATCTTTTCATTTATATTTTGAAAACTAGCCATGATATGGTAATCCATATCCAGTGAAAAAAATCCTTATAGTTAATATTTAATTTTTGGTCCATGATGCTACCCATATGTACCCCTATACCATGGAAGTGGCCATATAGAGGCGTATTATTTATCCCTATTTCCACTATCGTTAAATTTTATAATAGTTATTATTTTATTTTCAATCAATCTACGCAATCACGTTTATCCACCACATAATTATTTCATATTTTTACTATGACTGAATAGGTTAGGAGTCTAAATTTGCACTAGGTCAACTGGATGTAGGCCTACTCTGTCATGTCAAGCGGATGGATATTGAAGTAATATGTCGCATAATACATGTAATAAGTGGTTGAGACGTTAAATGTTAATAATTTGTGTGATGTATTATCTTTCTCTTAGAGTACTTGATCATACATGATCGTGATTGTTATTGATCTCTACTTCATATAATAAATGAATGACAACGGCTGTGCTGCTGTACGTTTCACAAAACCTCGCCAATTGTTGTGACTGAATTATTTGATCGACTTGTTAAAGAAATATAGGCAGTGCAAAATATTGAAAGGACCAAGACCAGTATTTTGAGAAACCCATTTTTCCTTGATCTGATGGAGAAAATGGAGAAATCACCGATATCCCTGGTGTCATCCAAATATATAGTATACTACAACAACGGAACATGTACGTATGTCATGGTAATGCAGACGACTTTGCCATTGATGGATCAGCTTCAAGCATATAGGAATTGACCAGAGGGTGGCTAATGGACATTTAAATTTTATTAAACTTACTGGAAGCGCTTCTGGTCAACACGAGATGAACCACTGTTGGTTTAACGAAAAAAAGATGCGGGGGACGTTATGGTGATACGTAAGCCACACGCCTCTAATATAAGAAGAAAAATATTGTAAGCGACAGATTATCTAATGACGTCTGTAATAACAGAGAAATCAGTGAAAACAGTGAAATCCATTTATCAGGTTATTCCAATTATTGCGGACTATAACCCATATTTTGTTGTACAGCTCCGCATATCTTTAGATACGAAAATGCAGTACATTAGGATAATGAATAGTGAACGTCTCTAGCACTTTAAAATGAGAGATACGTCCCTTTAATTCTCAGGGTACGATATGTTGACATATATAGTCACCCAAAATAAACGGTCAACAGAGCTATATATTCACACAACCTAGATGACACATAAATAGTCACACGTAGGTCTACAACTGTCTATTTATCTGATCTAAACAATATACAGGTCGAGAAGTTTATATAGCTATATAATAAAGCATTAGACATCCACTTAATCAGTTATTGGTGGACGGATTTGAGTGTTTTATTCTATGCTATTGATCGTGTGGAACAGTTATATTTTGATATCAGAACATATTTTCATGTTACAGAAGCTATGATCATGATCATACTGCAGATATGAAAAACTGATTTAGCTTGGGCTGCAGCCAAATATCAAGTTCCATGTTGTGTCGATTCTTTCAGTATGAGACATGTCATTCAATGATGAACACATGCTAGCCTAAACAAAAAACAATTAAGTCTATCATGTCTATGTAATAGCTACTCAGACAGCAGACTAAAACAATCACGGGTGAAAACTCTTGTCCACATTCTCAGCGGACGGTATATAGTCACACAAAAGAAACGATACACAGAAGAGAATGTGTGAATATATAATAAATAGCTATAGCCTATATTCACAAAACCTAGATGAAAATAATTAGGCACACGTAGGCCTACGACTGTCCATTGATCTGATATAGGCGTACCGGAACGTGACCGTGTTATCAGTAAGTACACTCAGTCATAACTGACATAGAAATCTATACCCACTTGGCTCATCACTATCTTTTCGCTACTTATGCTGAGTGTTCTGTCTTATTATAGTTAGCACAAAACACAAACAAATATATCATGGAAAAAGGGATGAATTTTAATTCAGAAGTGACTTCTCCTACAGTATTTAGTATTCGAGGCAGCTAAAAATAGCCTAAGTCAAAATTGAACTGTCTATAAACAACGCCCACGCCCACGTTATTTAGGCATAATGCAATTTTAGACATTGAACATACAACCACGTGCTCTATAGGCTAGGCTATAACCAAACTAGAGGAAAATTGTGACTTTTCAAGTAACAATAATGTTTGGACTACGTTTTGTGCGTTTTTTGACGCTCATTTTAAATATCGTTGGGTTATTTATGAGAGATTGATTGGAATTTCAGATTTCTGGATTCTGACTTTTTTGTTGGTTTAATGCTGTATCACTGTCTGTGACGCTGGCAAAACATTAAAATCACATTGCGTCGACGTTTGATGCTTGATCCAATTGCTAGTTCAATGTTAAAATGTAGAATTTGAAAGGTTCTACTGTTCATATCAAGCACCCAATGCTGGTTCAATGCTGAGCAACTCTCTGCGACGCTGGCCCCACATTGAAACATTATTGGATATAGGATATGGGATATTGGATATAGGCCTCTGTATTTTAATTGATTAAATGTAGAGGGTGCTCAAAGGGTCGGTCGTGTCGCCTCTGACAAAGGGCCCGTATTTAATAATCAGGATTCATTCATGGTCTTCTCTTGACATGTAAATCATTGGACCGACTTTGATCCACATAGTGATCCAGAAAATCCTGAATAAATCCTGAAGATCATGATGTATGACTCAGAAAAGTCATAGCACACCTCTCCAAAACCTAAGGATCATTGTGCCAAGGTTTGAAGTCAATTGGATAAAAACTCGAAATCCATACTCGAAATCCATACAAAATACGAAATACAATATATTTGGACCAAAAGGTTCAAACATAATGATGTGTGCCGTATATAAATGTGTCAATGTGTCGTCGGAATTGTATTTCGCTCATTGCGATGTTAAATGGACAGGCCTGATGAACAATGGTATGGCCTAGACCTGAACTAAGTTATTCATTTACTTGCATATATCTGCTAGAGTATATATATTGTTATTATTCCACAATATTTGTATCTGTAGTGAAAATGCAGCACCTCATATGACTATTCTTCTATTTTTTCACCTATTTTTATAAAATTCCCAAATACAATGGTTATATCAAATTATATATACATCGTCCCCTTGGATATGAAAGAGTGTATCTGCCACTTTACAAAGTGGCAGATACACTCTTTCATATCCAAGGGATGACATGTAAACAAGTGTGCCGAGACAGGTAAGACAAAATTACCACTTAGATCACCTTTTGAACACTATGGCAAATGACATTTTTTATGGCGTGAATGTTTACGGGGAAGTGAAGCGGTGAAATGCATCCGTGACATGACTTGGTGCAGAGTAGAACTGGGGATTCTACGGGGTCCTTAGTATGATGGTTCTTTGTCGGTTAAAAACGTACATGTCAGTCTCACTCTCACTAATTGCAGATTGATTAATTAATTGATTGATTGATTGATTGATTGATTGATTGATTGATTGATTGATTGATTGATTGATTGATTGATTGATTGATTGATTGATTGATTGATTGATTGATTGATTGATTGATTGATTGATTGATTGATTGATGACAAAAGTGAAACCATGTCGGCCAAACTGACAAAAAATATAATATATCTTTCTGTATTATTTATTATTCTGATGCGTTATTTTTTATTCACTGGCATACCGATCACTTTGAAGAACATTCCGGGAAAATGGGTTTCATCCAGGGAATATCGCAGATCACAGCACTCCAGATTGACTTAAGTGAACAGGTGATGTTTTACTGCATTATAGTACAGCGGGATGTTTCTATGCACTATGGTACATGCCGCACTGCAGACGGCCCCGAGGTTGAACCTGGACTAACATGTGCCATTTTTTAAACAATTGTCTACGTTTGATTGGCTACCATATACACTCATATAGTAACTTGTAAGATGGCTACTAGATGAACACTGATAAAGCTATACCGACTATTCCGACTTAAGGATTTCGGAGTGATAGTTTGGACCATTGTCATGTTTTACATTTTAATGGTCAATACATTTTATATAGCTCTGTAAAAAAAAAGCATTAGACCTCCACTTAATCAGTTATTGGTGGACGGGATTGAATGTTTATTTTAATTTATCGTGTGTAACAATTAAACTTAGATCAAAACGTATTTTCGTGTTACAGAAGCTATGATAATGATGATACTGCCGATATGTAAAAAAAAGATTTAGCTTGGGTTGCTGGCGGATATCATGTGCCATATTTTTGGTAGATGCCTACAGTATGCATATGAGACATCTCATTCAAAGCGAGATAAACATGATAAACAAAAAACAATCAGGGCTATGTAATTGCTACACAGGCATGCTATAGCACTCAGCTTGTCCACACCAAAATAACATGATATATATATACATATAGGTCTATAGCCGACATCTTGTAGGCTACACTGAATATATATTTTTCAATACAGCTACTCAGGCCTGCTAATATTTACGTCCAGACTAGATGTATAATTATATACTGCACAGTCAAAATCATCTCATCTTGCGCCAGTGTTTTTTATAGAGTAAAACTCAACAGCAATGCAATTTAAAAAAATCTGTTATATTCGTGATGAATATATTTAAACTTAATACTTTCTGATTAAATATTTTATATTAGATTGAACGGTTTTCGCATCATTTTTGTGTTATTTCTGATGTGACGGGCAACATAGGTCTAAGTAAATAGGCCTAACACAAACTGACATCAAACTTATCAGTGGGAATTGTAATAAATCATGGCATGGGTAATATCCCAAGAATGTTAAGATGGATCAGACGACAGTGCCCTACAGGCACAGGACTCGAAAATTTCAGCGCAGGCGGTCTGAGACCGAGCACTCTACCTGTCGGAGACTCCCGTGTGACGAGAAAGAAACATTTTGCTTCTCTCAAAGCTGGAGACGAACATACAAACTGCATCGTAACCACTACAACAGGGCCCTCGCATGTGCAATCAAACGATCGTAATCAAACTGATCCGTACGTTGGTTTAACGTTGGGAGAACGTTTTGCGTTCTTGTTAAGACAACGTCTTCTATCAGATAAATATAGTACCATCCCAACAAACACGATACATCAACCCATTGTTGGTCCAATGTTGGTCCACCGTCTACGACGCTGGCCCAACATTGGACCAACATTGGGTTGATGCATCGTGTTTGATGGGATACAGCACAGTCAGTATGGCCTAATCAGCTCCGCACTGACCTGTTTCCATGATGTCCTCGTCCAAGGTCACTCAAGGTCGACCCGGGTAGACCACTGACGGTGTTAATCCATGTGTGAACCAGGTTGTGTTAATCCAAGCACGACGAGAAATGCAATTATCTATCCTGTCTGGCCTTTATAGAATATCCACGGTGAAATGTTATTGTTGGGTTCTCACAGTGATATATCGCATTGTGGTAACTTGTATACTTATATAAATTGTCTTTTACAGCACACACACTACAGTAAAATGCCTACAAGCAATCACTCAAATGGGCATGATGATGTACGATCAAATCTCATCGTTTTTTGTGATATAATAACTACTAAAAGGTCAAAGATGGTCACCAATGCATAGCGGTAGAAACCGGCATCAACATGTAGCTTAACATTATTTCTGATATCCTTCAAGCCTGGTTACATGTGTTTTGTATCTAGCTGTGCAATGAGAACTGTTATGACCAGCATTGTGATGGTGATTGCGTCACGGGTTATCACTTGTCTACCCAGGCTGTGTAGCAGTGCTATAGTTGACAGTGCTGGGGATGCCGTTAGATCGACCACGCTCCGTATACACCAATCATCATCAGGTTAATACCAGCAGACACAGCCAAAGTGTCCTCCTCCTTATACAGAGGGACACCTGGTGGTCGCATTAGACGGACCGATCAAAAGGGCATCTAGTGGGTAACCGTGTAATCTATATTATTACGACAATCATCAGGATAATACGGATTATTAATGAAATGATTAGCCAGCAAACATTCAACTTCGCCACAATGCCGCCGTACCTGCGTACAGCGTTTTGTTTAGTGTGGGGCTACATGTATTTAAGCCTCTAATCTGCATATCAAGTAGCTAGATCTGTAGAAATGTTCACTTACGGTATGTTTTATCCACTTGAGCTGATTGATCGCTGGTGATGTGTGATCACATCAATAATGGCTAATAACCCTGCATTCAGTCATAGAGATAATAAAGAGTAGTAGCTAAAAGACAAACTAGCGAAATTGGATTTCACGTTTTAATTTAATATTAGAAGAAAATCAATTAATAGCTGTTAACAAATATAGAGAGCGACTGACAATTTTCAACTCATTAAAAAGCAGTTACTTTTTACGTTGATCGCGGTTGCAACATACGTTTTTGTTGGGACCGTATAATCATGAAACCAAAGTATAATGTAACCGGTTCCATTATACGTCTGGTTATATTATACGATTATAAAAAGTATGAAAAAGACTAAACATTCTATTCATTCAAATACAAAAATAAAAGTAGGCGTATATCTAATACGGATACTGTATGTCTGTCTATTTGAACGGAATCAGGCACTGTACCTTCAAAGTCAACAAATTATTTCCTTCGTCTCAACAATACTTGTTCAATAAGTTCAATAAAGCATTTGCTTTAAATGAGACAAACTAAAATATAACTTATGCAACAGTATACGATGGTCTATCATCCATGTCTATAAACGCTCATCTAACACAGCTATTTCGTTGCAATAGCATCTGCTAAATGTATAATGTCCTCGGTTAAGCAATATGTTGTATTCAAAATAATAGTATAGCTACAAATTAAAGTGAACATCGCATGCCGTGTTTATCAATAGCAAAATCACCAAAAGAAGTCACAGTGAAAAGAAGTCACAACAATTAACCTGTTATTAAAGGGACCCCTTGGGATGAGAAATTTTCAGTGTTGTCAATTTCGAAAATTTAATTTATATAATGCTGTATAGCCTACTGATCTTAACTGAAAATACGAAAAAGTCAAAAAACAATTTTAAAGCACCAAAAAAGAGTGAAATAGTTGTATTTCCAGGTCGTATATTGCCATGTAAACAAAACAAGTCAGCAATATTCAGCACTTCACATCACATATTCCCACGTATCAGACGGTAAGATCAGAGCATTCGCCGCTAATTGGTGTCTTATAGTCAGGACATGGGAGGACACACCTGCAGCACTGATTGTCTACCCAACGCTGGGCCGATGCTAACCTGTGCAACAGTCCTCTTATGGCTTTTCACTGACAGCCAGCGAGGCCTGTAACCTGCCCATGTATTTTATGTTCGACAAACGATGCGGGGGAGGTTTGAAATTTCTTATGAACATGAAACAATTCGTTACTACTTTTTAAATCCCCTGCATTGCTTAACTAATTTTGTTAGGTCCAATATTAATATATACTCTATAAAAGAAAAACGATGTAGTCTGTCCACCATGAAAATGGCCGCGGGAGAAGTAGCTGACATTTTAGCTTATAACTCGATAGATGGATTACAGGGAGCATGAGTTTTCTTGGCGAAAGACAACGAGCCAGTAGGCCAATAATCTTGATAGCATGTAAATTCACATGTATATTACAATAAACATATTATATTAATAACCCTGGTGTAGGTTTATATACTCGCCGTCAGGTTACTTGTATCGCATGTTCTTCGCCGATTTCTCAGTCAATTATCAACCGATTTTGATGAACTTTTGCAAGGTCTATTTTAGAGTCACGCGGCGACTGCCGTGAAATTTTCATTAAAAAATATTATATAGTTCAAAAGTTAGACCATTTGACATGTGGTAAATTTGTAATTACGACGTCCCTCTATAAACCCATTTAACTGGTTAAATTAAAGTTTGTTTTTTAGCCCTGAATTGCATTACATGCCAGATGGTCTAACTTTTTAGCTATACAATATTTTCCGATAAAAATTTCACGGTAGTCGCCGGGTGACACGAAAATAGTCCTTGCAAAATTACAAGAAAATCGGTTGAGAATTGACTGTGAAATCGGCGAAAAACATACGATACAAGTTAATCTGACGGCGGGTATAATGTTGTAGGGGCCTACACATCAATTTATCTGTAGATTGAACACATCGTAGGCTCATATATTTAGGCATACTCGCCAACAAAAATGTGAGCATTTCTTGACAATGTTTGTATCTCACCATGAATAAATTGTATATTATGATTATTCACTCTAATAAATAAGGTCTAGATCACCATGATCACAAATGTAGATTAATAGATTGATATCAGTGGTGGATCAGTGGTGGATCCAGGATTTGAAGAAAAGGGGGCGGTTAATTATATAAGCAGATAGTTTGTAGAAACCATGTAAAAAATGATTAGCTATGTAAACAAGCTGAGAAAATGTCCCACGTACCATGTGTATGCTAATTTGTGCCGCCATTACTGGAAATTGTATATTTAGTTGTAGCTCGGTCAATACCATAGATAACGTCACAATAATGGTGTCTACACCCATGTTTCTGATGTGCTAAAAAAATATTAGTAGGCTATTCTAATTAGACCCGCCATTACCAAAAAATGTATAAGTAGTTGTATCTCTGTCAATATCACAGATAACGGCACAATAAGGGTGTCTACATCCATGTTTTGAGGGTCAAAGAAGAAAATAAACCCATCTTTAAAGTGATCTGGTGTGTTTAAAAATATTAGTTTGCAAATTAGCACCGCCATTGGAAAGTACAGTTTTTTAAGGGGATGGGGGTGATTAAAATCACCCTGGTTGAAAATACACACAAATGACGATGTATGTAAACCTATTTATAGCTCATTCAATATCACAGATCACGGCACACACAGGGTTCTACGCCCATGTTTTAGGGTCGATGAAGAGATTATTCAAACCATTTTGGGTGGTCTGGTGCGTTGCAGGGAAAAAATCGTATGCAAATCAGTGCAACCATTACTAAAAAAATGATATAACTTTATATGTCGCTCAATAAGCTTATCGTTGATAACTAAACAGTTAAAAGTTTCTACCCCTAGATTTCTGAGGGTTAGTAAATATCGAGGATTAATTTAAGAAGCTTGAAAAACACCAACTGTTTTTCCAACATTTTAGAAAATGACCATGCAGAACAATTTTAAAAATTAACATAAAGTTAGGTTACAACTGGAAGATAACACAGGGTAGGCCTATTATAGGTTTGTGGTTTAGGCTCAGATATAAGGTAGGCTATTTTAACAGGCATTAGCTACATGCAAGACATAGATGGATATGCCTATGCTTATTTCCGAAAAGAAGAGTAGATTAAGGCTAGTTAGGCTTATCACATTTCAAAAGTAAAGTCGAGGCTGTAACAGGCACCAAACACAATAATGTGCCACATTGACTTCTGGACCATAATTCTTTGGTGAACAAATATACATGATTTATTAGAATTATATGCTGAAAGAATTAGGAGCGATGAAGCAGCCATTAAACAATATTCAAATTGAAATTAAAAGACTGTAAATTGTATTTGTGATCAGACAAAGAGGGTGCTAAACATGCTAAATGCTAAGTGTCCTTTTTGTTGAATTTAAAGTATGCTAACGTTACGTTCTCGTTGACACTTTGGTAATGTTACGCTAGCAACAGTGTACTAGAAGCCACTTCGCTGGCTAGAATCTTCCTGCACCCACTCAGAAATAAGTGTATGTATTGTTGGTTTTAGATTATTGCATTGCAGAATGGCTAAAATAACTGTATTTCGATGGCTTGCAATAAACAGCAACATCTAACGTGACATAAGTCAAGACACTTGATATCTGATAAATGTCAATGATACAAAGTATTGTACTAGTAAAGAAGTATAATTAAAATGAAAAGATGTAGAGACAACGACGCAGCTTCAAGTGAAAACTAAAAGACAGAAGAATATATTTCTGATTAAGCAAGTATATATTTTAAGTGTCTTTTTAAGTGTGTTTTGCTAACGTGACGGGTTTTTTGTTGCTAGTGTCACCTTAGCAACAGTGTTAATAGAAGTCGAATCTTTGCCCAGAATTTATATGCACACAGCTAGAAATATTTATGGCTGGTTTCAGATTGTTGCACTGTAGAAGGGCTACGGTATTTTCTTTTTGCTGTTTGGAATAAACAGCAAGTGCTAACGTCACAGATGCCAATGACACCTTAATTTTGAGGGATGAGAAGAATGATCCCACTTACCCTATAAATGACACTGTCACGTTGCCAGTTTCAGTGTCACACAAAGTGTCACGTTAACATATGAAGGGTCAAAGAGCATGTCACGATACACTAATATGTGTCAACTATATTGTCACATTAACAACAAAGGTGTCCAAAATTCTCTCACGTAAGCACGTGCTGTGTGAATGGAGCATGCATATTACTATGCACAGCATCATAGTGTTTTAATATTTAATTGCACACCTAATATTATGTTTACAGTACTGTGTTATGCTAACGTTACAGCCTATATTAATACCTGCTATATTTGACCATAAAAAAAATTAGAGCAAGTAATTTCAACTAACCTGCAACCTTCATTTCTCCATTACCCATTTTTTCCGGCAACTTGCCATGATGGTAGGTAATCAGAAAAAAATAATCTTATTCATATTTCAATGCACTTATCAGACCTGAACGAATTTATGGTTTTGACCCTGTCACGATAACGTTGTAAGTAATGTCATTCCTTCTATTTACATGTATATGCATATTCCACAACTATATATATATATATAAAATGGCATTTTAATATCAAAGTGAGATACACTTTCAGACACATTGGAAACATTTGTTATTTGTATTTCCTAAATGCTCTAATGTCACTTTTTTGTTGTTTTTTGCACACCTGTGAAAAGTCGGAACGAAAGTTCTTATTGTGATTCTGACATGCTAGATAGCACATTCCTTTCAAATAGTTTGGAGCCAAGGCTGAAAGCGTGATCACAGCCACTTTTAGTTATCTCAGTCACCAGAAAAGTGATCATGACCGCTGAAGAAGTGATCACAGTCACTTCAACAGTTAACTAAGTCACTACAAACGTGATCATGGCCACTGAAAAAGTGACCACACCCTCTTTAAAAATATGTCAGTCACTACAAAGGTGATCTTGACCATAACAAACTGATGCGAACCACTGCAAAAATGATATCGGTCACCACAGAAGTGATCTTGGGCACTATAGAAGTTATAATATCATAGCCATTACTGATGTTAACCACTAAAACATGATCTCAGTCACTGCAAAAGTGATCTTCGTCACTTTTCTAGTGGCTGACATCAGTTTATTTGTAGTGGCTGAGATAATTTTTAAGGAGGATGTGATCACTTCTTCATAGCTCAGGACTGAGATGTCATATTACAATTTTTTAGCAGCCATACTCAGTGTGTGCTACAGGAATAATTGGGCATGTGATGTGTCGTGGGATTTTTTAAGTAATGACGGCACTATTTCAAAAACGGTTTTATTGTCTTCATTGACCCTCAAAATATTGGTATAGATACCCTTTCTGTGCCGTGATCTGTGATATTGACCGACCTATAACTAAATATACATTTTTCGGTAATGGTGGCAATAAGTAGCATACTAATTTCCTAAAACACATCAGATCACTCTAAAAAATGGTTTTATTGTCGTATTTGACCCTCGAAACATTGGTGTAGACACCCTTTGTAAGCCGTGATCTGTGATATTGAACAAGCTATGAATAGACATGAATTTTTTGGTAATGGCGGAACACTTTAGATCACTCTAAAGATGAGTTTAGTGTCTTCTTTGACCCACAGAACATGGATGTAGACATTCTTATTGAACCGTTATCTGTGATATTGACCGAGCTATAACTACATATACATTTTTCAGTAATGGCGGCGCTAATTTCAATACGTAATTTTCTTTAACACATATGGCGGCAATAAATAGCATACTAATTTCCTGAAACACATCAGATCACTCTTAAAATGGTTTTATTGTCTTCTACGACCCTCAAAACATGGGTATAGAAACCCTTTGTGTGCCGTGATGTGTGATATTGAATGAGCTATAAATAGAAATACATTTTTTTTATAATGGCGGCACACATCAGATCACTCTAAAACTGAGTTTTTTGTCTTTGACCCTCAAAACATGGATATAGAAACCCTTATTATGCTATTTTGTGATATTGACCGAGCTATAGCTATTTATCTGTATATAGGGGCCTACATTTTTCGGTAATGGCGGCGCTAATTTGCATACTTCATTTTTTATGACACATAGATCACTCAAAAAATGGTTTTATTGTCTTCTTTGAACCTCAAAACATGGGTGTAGAAACCCTTTGTGTGCCGTGATCTGTGATATTGAACGAGCTATAAATAGACATACATTTTTCAGTAATGGCCGCACACATCAGATCACTCTGAAAATGAGTTTATTGTCTTCTTTGACCCTTAAAACATGGATGTAGACACCCTTATTGTGCCGTTATCTGTGATATTGACAGAGCTATAACTAAACATACATTTTTAGGTAATGGCTGCACACATTTTCATAAAAATGGCATGTTGCTTATTTACATGACATAGCTGATCTTTCTTACTACGTTTTTTTTTTTTGGGGGGGAGGGGGGTACTGGTATGATTGCTAGAAGTAGTACTTTTCGCCCCCATCTGGGGAGGGTCATTAGGGATCTGTTCCGTCTGTTGGATGCTGTGTACGGCATTGTACGGAAGCACTAGTCTACAGCAATCATCCAAGGGCAGCTGCAGCCTCCTGGTATCTGGCTATAATCTTCGGGCAGATTGCCAGTGGTGTACCCTGGTTCCTCCACTCAACAGTGGAGCCAATGCAGCACCCGCATCAGTGCTGGCGCTGATGTAGGCCGTAGTAGCCTTAAATAACCGGCAATAGCGTGTTTGACATTAGGTCTCTCACGTGGGATGAATGGAGTTACCCAGAGGGAGTGATCCTTCCTATTGTTACTCTGGGGACTATCCGACCCGGGAATAGCAGAGCTGCGCGAAATACCACAGAGTTTCAGCAATAAATTGCACAGCAAAACTCAAGTCTCCGGCCGTCTGGGCATGTCTTGGGGTATATCCCCTAGACATGCCCAGAACCCCTTATCGAACGAGCGAAGGAAAACGCTCTCAATAACCCGCCATGCCCTATCACCCCCACCCTCACATCATCATCTGTACATCATTCATCTCATCAATTGACTACAACGTTTTTATCGTATTATAATGTCACTTAAAAGACCTTTTGTGCCAAAAAATGACGTAAAGCAATGATTTACTACTACTACTAATACTACGTTTTTTTCTCAAGCTAGGTACACAAATGACAAATATATTTCCGAGGTGCACAGGAATCCTATTTTGAGACTAGACTACATAGTTATAATTCTTTGGAAAAAATAGTGTTTGGAAAAAGATAATAAAAATCTGATAAGAATTGACTGAGAGATCAGCGAAAATTATGCGATCCTGTATCAATGTGAACGTGGGTAGCCTATAGCTGAACATTACCATCATCGACATTGGATCCGATTTTGGTTTAACCCTTACGCACGTACACTGCTGCATAAAATTTGCGTTTCCCACTAAGTAATATCTGGCACGTTTTTTCTCCAAAAAAACATCTCATGAACAACTGATATTAAAAGCCATTATATTACAAAATCAGTCAGTTAGCTATCTTTAAAGCGCAAATAGAAAGACACCACAAAACGAAAGTGAAAAAAACAACATTATTATTTTTTTTTTTTTAAGAATGTACTCGGCAACTATAGTCGCCCACAGCAGGCTGCGCTTGGTATAGCAGTGTAAGGGTTAACATAGGGTCCGACTTGGTATGGGGTCCCACTCATCCAGGATACAACATCCATGTGTGGACAGGATTTTTATCTTACATAAGTCATTAAATTATTCGCATTATGTTAATCTTAAAATGATTTTTTTCCTACTATACACCTTTTAAATATTGTTATTTAATTTCAAATAGACCTGTATGTCCAATGCGGTTAAATCACATTGAGTTTAAAAATGTCACAAACCAAAATCATGCCGACAAGCCTGCAATAGAAAAACTGAAAAATGTAGACTCTATGCTCCCCTCATTCAGAGCTCTCCTTTTTTAAGGGTGAATTTTTTAACTTCCTGTTTGTGATGTGATTGAAAATGAATTGTCCAAAGACCTCTTCGGCCGTTTAAATACCAATAAAACACTTGTACTGAATACATTTTGATTCTTATTATTATTCTCGAGTAGAGTGATGTGTTTTACAATAAATTGAGTCATGATTTTTTAGGTTTATATGATTATTTTATATTACATGCTTTTAACACATGCAGGTGTCCGTCTCTAAATTTACTCTAGAGACGGATTTTCTGTCTAGGCCGATGCCATCAGCATGTGGCCCAATGCTGTGAAAACATTCAATCGTCCTTCAGGTATACAAATAGTTTGTTTGGTTTCTTCTGGTTTCATAGAAATGTTGATTAAAAATATTTGTAAAAATATGAAAATTCTGAAAAAAATAAAAACATGATCCGTGGGATACACTACTTCAGTACGGAGTTAAAAACGAAAATTGATGTCATCCCAAGGGGCTGCTTTAAGTCAGGTACATGTATATACACTGTATATATAATACTGATGACAACAACTGGAATATTGTGCGACAACATTATTATCAGTTCATTAAATCATGTACAATTTTGGTTGAATATATCTTCAACTTTTAAGTAAGTGTCTTCTGCGTGAGACCTACAATGTTTTGTTGATGACCCGATAGACAGCTATGATACCATAATTCAAATGAGGCAATACAAGGGATTGTACATCAAACGCAATACATTAAGAGTAAAATAGTTTTCTACTATTAAATTACACCACCGATTTTAGTAGCCTCAGTGGCTGAAACAGGTTTCAGCATGCACATATTGACCCCATACAAAAACGTGGGACTTATCAATGGACGGTCATATCCAAGACTTATCCTTGAATAATCAGGTAGTTTTTTTCAGAACCAGTAACATTTCAGTTACCAGTGGTTACATGCTCACATGCTCAGATCACAGGTCGCACAGTCATTAAAACGTTATGGACATTTATCGGACCTTGGGATCGAGATCGCTCTCAGTCACCGCCATGTTGAATTTTTCGGGTAAAGCATATACATCAATCCACGGCCTCGGAGAGAACGACACGGCTACGATTTTAGATAATCTACAATCAATTTACATTACATTTACATGGTGATTCCTACTAATAATGGTAATACCCCCCTCCCAAAAAAACAAACAGTATCGGTAATAATATAATGGTCTTCAACCCCCACGATATCTATTTTTATCGCTGATGGTGACATTTATTGTCAATTTAAGAATATTTTTTTGTTTTTACTCTTGGTTCTTCAATGTTGTTGTCGATGTTCAAATTGTAGGTTATCCTAATATAAGTATGACGAGAAGCATATTATTTACATCAAACCATTTGCTAGCCTACGTGAGAGCCTTCACAGGTATATATATATGTATGTAACGTTCTGTATCTCCATGTGTACTGAATAAATAAATTAAATTGAACAAAGCTTGAGCAAACCGTTACAAGTTTATGACCCATCGGTGAACCTAGTGGAAGGGTCGTTGCATAATGGTGCAATTAGTCGGCAACACCATAAATACAGCAAGAGCATTGAATCATTCTGAGACCAAGTCATTACCCAGCAAACACGACGCATTAAACCGATGTTATGTTAATGTTGGTCCACCGTCTCCGACGTTGGCCCAACATTAAAATAACATTGGTTCGATGTGTCGTCTTTGCTGGGTACTGCCTCTGAGCTTCACCGCGACAAAACTAACTGCGCACGTATCACATGTCCTACTTATCCCAATTAGCCCTCATTACAGGGACTGGGCGTCAAGTAGACGTTAAGTGACGAGTGGGCGTACATACTGATCCTACTTAGCTACTCTATGGCTCTATTAGAGGCTCAAATACAGCACGAGACAGATCCTTGTCCCACCTAAATCAACCCAACGATGTACACCATGTGGACAGTGTGTGAGATGAGCCACGTTTGCCCCCAGTGCACGCGGCGAGTATGTGTATTTATTGTATCAGTGTTGGTCAGCAACAGACTCCAAGTCTCCCTGGCCGAGAGGTGGCGTGACCCCAGCAAACACGAGACATTGAACTAATGTTGGTTTATTGTTGGGCCAGCGTCGAAGACGATGGACCAACATTAAAGCAACACTGGTTCAATGTCTCGTGTTTGCTGGGACTGACCTTTCAGATCACCAGGATAAGATCAAGTCAACAACCTTGTGCAGTGTTGTCAGTTATGGATATAATGCCAAGTGATTTTTTTATAATACCATGACCTTTCTATATGATAATTGTATGCAAGCTACAATCAGAATTTCACTTCAGATGCATCGTCATAACCCAAATGCCGTTGGAGAAAATGTTTAAATAATACATAATTTTTCTGCTGAGATCAAGATATGTATGTGTTTCATTTAATTATTATCAATATCCACATTATATCATGGTCGAGGTTGCTGGCTGATTGAGTGTGAAAGATCGGTGTTACGCTTTATTCCATTGAGTTGCTTATGAATTTATTCCACATTGTACTTACTGTGAAATTGTTAACATGATGTCGAATTCATGGAGTGACAAGCAAAAGTTGCTGGACTCACTCCATAGAATACGGGGTGACAAGCAAACAATAAAAATCTCGATGGACCGTGTTCCTTTGGTGGAATAATGTATGTGCTTTTTTTTTTCCAAAACTACCTGGCTATTATACATGTAGGCCTACTTTTTAGGGGACGTGATAGTTTCCTTTAATACGAAAACTAAATACAATATTCATATTAAATGCTTGAAGCAGCTTGTAGCAGTTATCTTCTTACATAAATTAGCGTGTTATCCCGTCTGAGATGGTTTTGAAAAAAAATAGAAAAATGTTTGTCTTTGCTTCACGGGACTCCAACTCGTAGAAAGAAAAAAAAATTGTAGTTATCGTGTGTAGTTATCGTGTCTTATTGTATAATCAATATTGACTAGGCACACCATAGTATCCAAGAATCTATAGATTCCTTGATAATATGTAGCATCGTAGCATATGAATTATAATGGATTGTGCTCGATAGCTAAATCTATTAAATGGTATTTTAATTCACATGCATGGTGACAGGTAAAAAGGGAGGACACATCAATCCTATAAATGAGCAAGCTAAAAGGAACTACCACTAAAGTGCTAGTGAGTTTGGACGGGGACATTGTTTCTGAAGTAGCTAAAGCCAATATGATTTTAAGAAATATATAATAAGAAAGGTAAAACACAGAGACAGAGAAAGAGACAGAGAGAGTGATAGAGAGAGATAAAGTGATAGAGAAAGAGACTGTGATAGAGAAAGAGACTGTGATCGAGATGGAGAATGTGATAGAGAAATAGAATGTGAAAGAGAAGGAACAGTGACAAAGACAGAGACAGGGACAGAGAGACAGAGACAGGTACAGAGAGGCAGAGGCAGGGGCAGAGCCAGATACAGAGACATAGACAGAGACAGAGGCAGAGACAGAGTCTCTTTCTCTATCACTTTATCTCTCTTTCTCTCTCTATCTCTTTCTCTATCTCTTTCTCTGTGTCTGTGTTTTACCTTTCTTTCTCTTATCTTTCTTGAAAATCATGTTTGTTTTAGCTACTTCAGAAACAATGTCCCCGTCACTAGCACTTTAGTGGTAGTTCCTTCTAAACTCACTAGCACTTTAGCGGTAGTTCCTCCTAGTTATGATTATTAGTAAGGTCTCACGACCCTAAATGCTTAGGGGTAGCTAATGACTGAAGAGTGCGTCATAAATTACTGCTTTATTTGGTTGTTTTCGCTTCTGGTGAAGTGCAAGGATTTTTTTTTGCAAGGATACGTTGTTTTATTGCTGCGTGTTATGTGTTGTGTGTTATGAGATTATCGGATGGATACATGCGGGGTTGACAAGGATTGTTGTGTAAGAATATAATCAGGAATAATAGGGTCCAAAACCATGATTCCGTGACCAACCTTCTGCAAGTAACGTTTGACGGTTGTTTTGGGTAGCTTAAGGTATTTGTAAAAAAATAAGCTCCTACGCCTCTTTTAAAAGGCGGGCGGAATTTTCCAGAGCGTAAAATCCAAAATGGCCGCCATCGGTCACGGTGAAAAGCACTTATTTCATCCACTGAACATATTTTCTAATTCATTTATGTAGGAAATTGATTTATTGAGATCATAGTAGTAGTATTTAACATTTGAGTGTGAAAATGTAAGATTTATACCCCCAAAATAGGAAAACGCGGCACCGAGGGGTGCAATCCGTTATAAACAGCTAACTTTTGATCTGGCTGACCTAAAAATTCATGTAACACCTTCTATTTATATATTTTTTAGGTGGGGAATCGATTTGTGAGGTTATTTTTTAAAATTGTGTGCTTCCTTCATGTGAAAATCCAAGATGGCCGCCGTTCAGCATAAGGTAAAGCCCAAAATGATCAATTCACAGTGAATCAATTAAAAATGTTATGTGCTCTGTTATTTGAGGTTACAAAAAACTGTACAAGTAAGTTGTAAAACATTCATTTCAATAAAAACATAATCTGATATTCAGCAAAATAACGTAAAGAAAACAGTAATTGACTCGAAATGATAAACATTATTATTAAAACCTTATGAAACTCTTTAGCAATAAAATCACAATCTAAGATATCTCGTGAAAATTCATAAAAGACTAGTGGGCACAGCCAAAAATACTATCTACCGTCAAACGTTACTTGCAGAAGGTTGGTCACGGAATCATGGTTTTGGACCCTACGAGAAGGTCATTATTATGCGCAGTACCCCTGTCATGTGACACGATCTGAACCAATTTATTACACAGACAGTGTCGGGATGTCTTACAAACTGATGAAATAATTAATGCTAAGACTACTGTGTCATCAGGCTGTAACCCCCGCCGCAGGCCACTGAAAAAATACATTTTTCTAACAGAAATGTCACAATTCATCCGACTATACTGTGTTGCAACAATACCGAGTTACGTCCAAACTAATTATCTCGAGAACTATTGGACGTTCGAGAAATCTGAGCACACTTTCCCAAGCGACTTTTTCACGAGCTTTCCAAAAATCATACTCCCATGCACGGTTTCCGAGATATGCCAATTTTAAGAATTAACTATGCAATCATGAAGAGGGCCCGTCGTTGTTTGCTAGTAGTTTTAGTACTCAGAGGGTCCATATTTCGCACCTTTTTCGTGATATGACAGTTTTTGTAATGTATTGGCAGTGGGGTTTTTGTGACCTTGAACCCCGCCGTACAGAGACACTATTGGTCGAATCGCTTAGGAAAGATATAGCACCCTACCTGACTACCCAGAGACCATTTGGTCAGATTTCAAGTTGATCACGTCAAAATTCAATGAGAAATAGATGAGAAAAAACTTCCAAACTAATTAGTCAAATTCTATCTGGATCAACTCGCCAAATAGGAAGCAAAGATGTAGGTCAACACGTGTCGGATAGATATATATATATATTTGTATTTAGCCTTTCCGAACACGTGGTAATCATAGCCTCAATTTCATCTGGTCACATAAGGGTAGTTGACAGGCATTTTCTGAAACAGATGACAACCTTGATATCAATAAATACACACCCATAATATTGTGGAAAAAATAAGGCTTCATCTGACAGCATATCAGCCTCGTTCCCAAGCCAGCTACCACAATTAGTAGTCTGCCCTGGTATAGCGCATTTTGAATCTGTTCTGGAATTATTTACTGCGTCCTGATAGGGCGCCTCGAGGTTTCCGTTTGCCAATAAGAGCCTAGTTCACATCATTATGGTTGTCATTATATAGGTTTAGTATTATTATGGCCAGCAAACACATGCAATCAACCTGTTTTTTATACTAGTTGGCCTATGCAAAACAATTTCGGCCCGGCATAAACTGATAAAGGCAACATTGGATCTGGATTTTATTTGTATTATTGTAGCTTTTTTGTGTAATACAAAAGATACCAACAGAAATGAAATAATATTGATTTGATGTTGGTCCATCGTCTACGACGCTTGCCCATCAACATTGGTATTTGGGTTTAAATCCTGTGTTTTCTGGGCTATATAACACAACTCTACTAGGAAAGTCAATATATCCATAGTCACCCCCTTTCCACATCCATCCATCCCCACTATATATTGTAGAGGGGGGAGGATGTTGAAAGGGGTGCATATCTCACCAGACAATATTGACAGGAGCACAATTTGGCTGTAGATTATTGTGTATGAAGTGTTTACAGAATGGCAGGCCTAAATATCCACGTTTGATAAGGAACTTAGCTTTTTATGGTTAGTGTAGCCAAACCCTCTCTGGTTCTCGCCACCTCTCTTAACTCTTCAACCGCCGGTGCCGCATATATTCGGGTTTTCATTTTGTAATAGCACATTAAGTACCACCTTTTAAACATGTTAAAGATAGAATGTGCCATCAATCAGTAATATTTGAAAACAGTTGACCTCCATTTTGTCAAATCTGAATAATTTTCACTAACTTGAAGTTGTGGATAGCACCAGTGAGACACAACTTCAAGTGGGTGAAAATTCAGACTGAATAATTTGGCAGTTAAAGGGATAAAATTAGCTGAATTGATGTTAATCCCATCACAATATCACGTGTTTAACCATGTGTATTCCTTGGCCTGACCATGTGGTTTGGAATGTCAGGGTCACAATTTTTGTTAGGCATATTGGCCAGATAAAAATAAGGTCAAATTCATCAATAATCCTAAAAAACACATTCTACAGTGTAATCAATCAGAGCCACTAGCTGCGCTAGCGGACTGATAGTGGATCTGATGAATGAGAATGACATCATCTAAGAAATGGGACACAAGGATATCATTGCGTGTGTTTTAACAATTCTTGACATTTACGAGATGCATTTTGTTTCCTAAAAGAGAAAATACAAATTTGATAATAAAAGTATAAATATTCTCTAGTAGACATCCTATTGCCCAATACAACGGTCATCTTTGTTGCTATGGCCGGATTCGGTTTCCATGTAACCACGGATCACACTCTAAAATCCCGGGAGTCCGTTTATTCTTAGAACTCGGCGGACCGGGTGGGTACCTTTAAGCACGTTTTCCTGACAGGGCTGTTTACGCCTCAGTACACAGTAATGGGCAACGGGAATCTGTTTCTGTGGGCGACGAGCTCACCAAGTATAAATCAGAGTACTTATCCAGTATTCCCCCAGCGGACACCCTTATCTGCATCATACTTAATCTCGGCTGATATAGCTTTGGCTGTCGGGCCAATGTCGCTCGACTTGTCCCAATGCCAAACTGACCTACTGTTATGTATTACTTTGCTGTTCAAGTCCACAGAAGTGTGCTCAGCAATAAAATGCTCGATGGAAGCTCAAATAAGTGGTCTGTTATACCGTGTCTGATTTATACTTTTGCCCAGCATCCATTGCATTTACTGGGAAATTATCTTAGCGTACATGCAGAGAAATATATTTTAATATTTTCACATTATATTAGATGTAAATTGTTAACACCGAGCCTATTTCCGAACAACTAGTATACAGACGAAGGCAATCATTTAATTGTTAATTATCCGAAACTATTGGGACCATCGGGGGTTAGATCCACCTAGTCTAAGCATTACACAACTCCTTAATATCCATGCCTCGTCACCCCAATCTTATGTTGTACGTCTTAATGGATGTATATTTTGTCTATGTATTGCTGTTTTATACTATATATATGATATTATAGATAAGATATTTGGCTACTTCTATAGGCGATATGAGACACACGTAACAGTTTGCGACCGACCAAGATTGGATGATCAACAGACAGTCAGGTGGAAATTTATTTTGGGATATCCGTACCGATATCTGATATCCGTACCTTCGGTCGTCAATATATCAATGTTAATAATTTGTCTTGACAAACAAATAAACTTCGCTGTCTTTCATACCTCAGATGCTTTGGGGACAAGACCACATCACCTCTATTGAAATTAATGATCCTACTCAGTATCCCAGTAATGGTCTACCTATCTGGCACGGTTTACGCGATATCAGGCCAATCGAGGTAAATAATGGCTGATTGACGGTCATTCATGAATTCGATCTAGTTAGAAAACTTCAGGGTGCATCATCCCACGAAACCTCACATTTTGTCTAGCCATCTAACCCAGTTTCGATAGGGGGCCATTTTGAATTTGATCGAGTCGAAATTTTTCAAGATGTCCCCTCTCCTGAAACGTCACACTTAGTTTTATGGTAATGGTCTAGCTATCTAGCACGGTCTACCTGACATCAGGCCTATTGAGGTAAATAATGCCGATTGTCGGCCATTTTGAAATCAATAAGAGTTAACAATTCCCAGGGTGCATCCTCCCCCGAAAACTCACTTTTTGTTTTATAGTAATGGTCTAGCCATCTAGCACGGTTTACCAAATATCGGCCATGTGAAAATGAATAATGGCCGATGGCGGCCATTTTGAATTTGATCGAGTCAAAATCTTTCAAGATGCATCCTCACCTGAAATCTCACATTTTGTTTTATGGTAATGGTCTCGCCATCTAGCATGGTTTACCAAATAACGGCCATGAGAAAGAGAATAATGGCCGAAAGGTGGCCAGTTTGAATTTGATCAAGTCGAACGTTTTCAAGATGCATCTTCTCCTGAAATCTCACATTTTGTTTTACGGTAGTGGTCTAGCCATCTAGCATGGTTTACCAAATAACGGCCATGTGAAAGTGAATAAAGGCCGAAAGGTGGCCATTTTTAATTTGATCAAGTCGAAATTTTTCAAAATCCATCCTCTCCTCAAATCTCACATTTTGTTATGGTAATGGTTTAGCTCTCTAGCACGGTTTACCCAATATCAGGCCTGTCGAGGTGAATAATGGCCGATAGGCGGCCATTTTGAAATTGATCAAGTTGATTTTTTTCAAAATGCATCCTCTTTTGAAACCTTACAATTTGTTATATAGTAATGGTGTAGCTATCTTGAGCGATTTTCATGATATTCCGCAATATCAGGCCTGTCGAGGTGAATAACGACCGATAGGCGGCCATATTGAATTTGATCGAGTTGAAATTTTTCAAGGTACATCCTCTCCTGAAACCTAACAATTTCTTCTATAGTAATGGTGTAGCTATCTTGAGCGGTTCTCATGATATTCCGCAAAATATTTCAGTCGAATTTACCGATGGTATAAATCAGGTCAATGTGCTGGGTCAACTTCAAGGTCAAGGTCCAAAAACCTGAAAAGGCACAACCAGGGACCTTAAAGATCATGTATGTGCAATATGACTGTAATCGGCCAAGTAGTTTTCGAGATCTGCTCCGTCTAAATAGGTCATAGTTCTGAACCAAAAGTAGATCAAAGTTCATATACCCCAAAAGGCATAAATAGATCCCCCTAGAGGTGTTGTGTGTAAAATTTGAAGACAATCGGACGAGTACATTCTGAGATATGCTCCGGAAAGAAATGTTCACGGACGGCCCAACGGCCGTCACATTTTTTTTTCTTCTGCGACCTTGCGTATTAAATTCAGATTAAAAATATTTTGACCTGTCCATTATCCACCTGGAAGTAACCCACATACCAAAAATTGTTATCCTAGCTTATTGTCTTACAAAGTTATAGGCAAAAGAAGAGGAAAAAAAGGGACGGAGGTGGAATCTCTAGCTCCATCCGTCTCACCTACGGTGACGGTGGGAGCTAAGCATAATAATCGATTTTGTCTGTGGTACTCCCCTACATGTCACCCTACCAAAATGGGCTGTCATATTAGCGACGTACGATGATATACGATGGAGAGGGAATTGTATGAGCTTAATGAGGCATTTGACTTATGTAGATGACTGATGGTGAAATTAAATCAGGCGTTTATCTCCAGTCACATGCCGCAAGGTTATCAAACTTGTGAGATGTTATTAGTCATAAGGATAGGTGAGGGTTATTGAAATATTAACCATTATTATTATTTGGGCTATTGTTTTCTTCTTGGGGTCGAAAATTGCTAATCTATTTCTCCTAAGGTATTTGAAGTATAGACTTGAAACTCAGCCCCAGTAATGGATATGCACCAGAACGATATGCTATTGTTTTCATAGCTGGTCGGACGAACTAAATTATGAGGAATCATGGTATGGGTATAAGATACCATTTTAGCCAGTAAAAATACATAACGCCATTTTAAAATCGCTATTTCTCTCAGAGTTTGTATCCTCTCCTCTCCAAATTGTATCTGCAAACTCTGTAGGGCACTATACAAAAATCCACAGAGCTTGAGCTTTTAAAAAGAACGGCAGTCATTTTTTTCCATTGACTTTAAATATGTATGTAAGTTCTTCGCTCCATGTGCTTGCCTTTCATCACTGTTTCTCTTTTTTTCCGGGAATTACACAGGCTTCCGTTTTTCGTGTCTCAGAACATTGCCTGTTTACATCAAGTGGCTGATTAAAGAGCGTATGTATTCTATTTTTAAGTTCGTAATAAGATTTTGGACATCTCTTGAAGAGCTCCACGGACGCGTCAAAGAGTCCTCATTGTAATGTGTACTCATGAATGCCCGATGAACAACCAAAGAAGTATGTACGAATTTCGGGGATTTTCATGTATGAGGGTAGAATTATTCTTGAGGTGGCCGCAATCACTCATCAAGTTGTTCTTAGGAGCCTCTTAAAGCTTTTTTTGTATGAATGCGGTACGAACAGGGGAGATTTATACGAGGTCAACGCTTCCATGAATGGGTGAGAGGATCGTGAGGCGGCATTAAAGTGTTCCTTGGGCTAAGCATTAGTGGCACTGTCAGAGGTAAGCCTATAAAACTGTAAGCAACTTGACCGGGTCAGCTTTATTTTCACCCATCTTTATATCCCTCAGGCTCATATAACCTCATATCAAGGCTATATTCCACCCTCCCCCCCCCCTCATTGCTTATAAAATATGTTATCTATTCAATGTTGTTAAAAGTTAAATTGCAATTGTTAGTATACTGTTAAGTAACAATGCCAGATTAGTGGCATTGCTAAAAATTGCATTGGTAAAATATGCATTAGCCTCTAATCATCGTTTAAAGGGAATATCATTTGAAAATAATATTTAACCATAACCTATATAACCATTATATATCATGATCATTTATTACAAATTAGTCAATGACGGCTATTTTTAATTTGACAGAGTAATTTTTTAGAGCACATCCCTCCCTGAAACCACACATTTTGTTCTACAATAGTGTTCTAGCTATCTGGCATGGTTTTCCAGATATTACGTCTATTAAAAGTCAATGATGGTCGCAAGTCGCCATTTTTTAATTTGATCGAGTTGACATTTTCTAGGGTATATTCCTCCCTGAAGCCGCACATTTTCTTTTATAGTTCTATAGTAACGGTCTAGCCATTTAGCATGGTTTTCCAGATTTTACGCATATTAAACAAATTATTGCCGATAGACCATGACCTAGTTTTTTTACCGATGCGCGTCCATTCTCGAACTCATCTAAGCTATTGGTGAAATTGATATTATGGTATACATTTTGGGACGATACATAGAAAAATTGTTCAGTTAACGATAAATTTGCCAATTGGAAAAAAATCAAGGCCATGAAGGTCACAGAAAGGTTAAATGTGAACTCAATCAAGGTTTAGTCATAATTAACCTATATGATATGACGTTTATAAGACGTGCATTCCAGTAACGTAAAACAAGTCATAGTGCTAGAGCCTAGAAGTGACGAACAGACGGACGAACGTAAATGTAGGCTACCCGGTACAAAACTATGCCTTTTGAACATAATTATACTACATAATTCTGGCATTTCCCCCCCCCCCCGCTATCTGGGTCTATAATCGTATTATCAATGTCCCCCCAAGTCAATATTTGTTGTTGCTGTTTTTGGTCTAAGCTTTGTTGATCAATAAAATTATCTTGGTCAAAATTGTATTGCAATCACATATAGATATCATAATTTATTACAGCTGTATATAGCTTGTGTGTGGTCAAGGTGGGAGCAGTTAAAATACACAGGGGTATTCGGAAAGAACATAAACTATATGTGACTGTTTTCGGCACAACAAACATTAAAAGCATCCCCGTTACATGACTGAAACTTGGAGATTGTCCTCAATCAGCTATCTTGTTTTTAATGAATTATGCCCTACAGAATCGTTGCATCAAATTTGAATTCGATCCAACCAACATGTTATAAGATATCACACACACACAAACTTTTCGGGTGGCTATTTTTTTCAAAATGTCCACAGTCAGCCATCTTTTTTATGAACTATTCCCAAAAGTCAAAAGATCATCGGAAATGCCCAGAGAACCACTGCATAAAATCTGAATGCGATCCACCCAACGGCTCATAAAATATCGCGCCCATAAGCTTTTCGGGTGGCTATTTTTTTCAAAATATCCTCCGTCGGCCATCTTGGTTTTAATATATTATTCCCAAAAGTTAATCAGATCATCAGAAATACCCAGCGAACCACCACATCAAATTTGAATGCGATCCAACCCATGGTTCATAAGATATCGCGCCCACAAGCTATTTGGGCGACTATTTTTCCAAACAGCTATCCTGTTTTTAATGTTTTTTTTGCCAAAAGTTAATCAGATTATCAGAAATACCCAGAGAACAATCACATCAAATTTAAATGCGATCCAGCCTCCAGTTCATGAGATATCGCACCCACAAGCTTTTCCCAAATGTATGTACTTTGTGGACTTATCTAAAAGTAGCATGGTCAACGTCAACAGGAGTGGTGTCTGTCACGAAATAAATATTTTGGTTCAGTGAAGCATAACGACACAACTACTTTAACCAAGTATTGGCAGCTTGTGCTTTAAGTTGGGTGTAGATACAAGTACCTTATAAATTCTTTAAGTTTTTGTAGTGTAATGAAAGTTATGTTTGGTTGATGATTTGTGGACAACAATAAACCAAAAAACTATGTCAGTGACAAAATTAATTGGAAAAATAGTTATGATTATTTTACAAAAATCAAATACTTTTATTTAAAATTCTGGAATTTTTTAAAGAATTGTTCCTCGTTTTGGAAACAAATATTCAATAACTGTTAATAGTAAACGTATAAATCTATGTTGCGGGTGCAGCAATTCGCTTCTTAGACGTTTTCACAGACAAATCCCTTGGGATTATACCTAGCAAAAATGCGCAGTATAGTGCTTCTTGCACCAGCATTTCATCCCTTACGGCGACGCTGTATCACGTCCAATTTTACCAGGTAACGCAATAACTCAAATGACAAAATTATGACTAATTGGTATTTTCAAATCCATTTCCTAAGACAATATATTATCGGTCAATCCTAATTCATATATTTTTATCCGCCTGACCGTGGGGTACTGATATATACCAGATAATTGTAGAGATGCAAAGTTATTTATGCCAAAACACAAAAAAGTTATCTTTCTGAGATCCGAGAAATAGGTACATTATACATTATATTTTATGACTAAGGATGACTTCAGCATTTTTCACGGATGTGACGCATTCGTCACCACGCAAAACCATATACAGCACCAATTAGATATAATGAGACGCAGATGACATGTCACAAAGGTATAAATTGCAGCATGCGCTGAGAAAATAAGGATAATAATAGACCGGTCTTCGGCTGGCACCATTGTTCCGTGATCTACTCAGTTTGCGTGGCCACTGATCTCACACAACATACTGTCTGTGCTATCAAGAAGGATGAGAATGCAGCACAAAGAATGTTTTGTAGGAATAATGGGTCTAATATTTCAAGACAAGCTGACATACAATGACAACACCTGACTTATTTATAAATTGGTTTGCCATGACTTATTGTCAGTTTTAAAAACATAAACTTCTTAATTGACACAAAACAAAAACATTTAATGAACTTTTTAGAACAACACTAAGTCCCCCCGCTCTGTAAAATGCTACATGAATTATTTTTTTTAAATAATCCGAGATCATTTCTCAGCTGAAAGTGTTCATAGCTTTCCACAAATCATTGTAGACATGGGTCATTGCACATATATATATCATAATATAATCAATGATTCAATGATATTGCTTACCGTAGGATATAGATAAGTCTTATAAATTAAGTATTACTATTTGGGCGGTTATACAACTAAGTTGAGCAAGGGAAGGTCTACAATAAACCTCGATATGATGCTTTTCTCTGTTCTTTTCGGGATGTCAACAATAACTAGAAAGAGTTGTTCGGAAACGAACACGAAAGCAGCCCTCCGTTATCGCCAGTCGGCCATTTCAAATTTGATATAGATCAGCAAACTTTCTCAAAGTGTTATATTATATTACCGCTTTAACTAATATGCAAGATTTCCGAGATAATGAGAAAAAAAAGTAAAAAAAAGGCCGGCAGTCGGCCATTTTGGCTTTCATTTCTGCGAAATTTGTCATGTGTTATCCTTGTGTGAGTCCTTATATTTTGTTCTATATGCATGGTGCAGCTATTTTGCGTAAATACTCAAATTCAAAATGACCGCTAAACCGCCATTTTGAAATTGTATGCTCCCAAAAGGTAATCAGGTCATTGGCTGACATTGCTGTGCATATTTGCCAAATAAAAAGAAGATCTGATGTAAACTTTTTCCTGCGACGCGCTAACAAGAATTTCCTTGTTAGTGGCCCTAGTAATTAAAGGGCTGATTATATGGAATCAAAATGTCACTAAAATCCCCCGGTGGTATCTTATGGCTATGTGAAGTATGAGGAAGTAGAAGTGCATAGATCAGCTATCATGCAAGATTTCCAAGATAATGAGAGGTCATTTTGGATTTTATTAGTGCGAAATTTGTCATGGGTTATTCTTGTGTGAGACATTACATTTTGTTTTATATTCATGGTCCAGCTATTTTGTTTGTTTTTTGAGTTACGTAGATATCACAAAATAATTAAAATTCAAAATGGCCGCTATACGGCCATTTTGAAATTGTTTGCTCCCAAAAGTTAATCAGGTCATTGGCTGTCATATATGAACATATTTGCCAAATTAAAAGATGATCTGATGGGAATTTTTTCCTGAAACGCGCTAACGACCATTAAAAAAGATAATCTTGATAAGATAAGATAAATTTTATTTTCAATCGGCATGGTACAGTTAACCATAAAACATTAGCCTGAGGCTATTCAACCGATCTGTGGTAATAAAATTCAACAAAGAATAACATTAACAATAACACATAGTATGCAACACATAGGCCTATTCAAAACCTTATATTAGGTTTTTCTAGTCCTGTATTAAAAATATCACCTTCTCTATATTATTTTATTACTAATATTATATCATAGTCAAATTATCAAATACTATATTATTGTTAATGTTTAAATATATAAAGTAAATCAAATTGGCTTTATCACAGAGTTAAGATTATGAATAAAATATCACTGTTACATTATTTAAAAAGTAAATTGAATTAATGACGTCCTGCATCAATGCATAACTATGATTAAAAGCAAAGATGGATTAAATAATTATCATAGGGTATTTTAAGATCTTTGACATAGTTTAAAATATAATATAGTCAAATTATCAATTACTATATTATTATATATACTTATATATATATAAATTATAGCAAAATGGTTTTATCACAGAGCTAAGATTATGAATAAAAATATCAAAGTTACATATATATCAATTAAATTAAGGACGTCGTGCATCTATGTATAAATATATTTAAAAACAAAGATAGATTAAATAATTTTCCTAGAATATTTTGAGATCCTAGACATAGTTTAAAATAGCATGATAAAAAAAATTATAACAAAAGAGCTATTTTATTTGATGTCACTAGCAATTTTCACATTTGTGCTGGCTTCTGTGTATACCTGACCACATGTTTATTCGCGACTTGAAGTTTTGCAGATATGTAGCATTGTGTGTGCATTCAGGTAGAGTGTTCCAAATCCTAGGGGCCATATAAGCAAATGAATTTAGACCATGCCTTGTTGATTCGAGGCGGGTGACATTTTGAATTTTGTATTGGTGTTATTAGTTCTTTGAATTAGTTCTTGAATCGCAATGTTTCTTTCCCTCCCCAATTTCAAGCTTGGCATTTTGGATTTGCAAAGAAGAGAATCATAATCTGAAGTATACTCTTCGTTAGTAATTAAAGGGTTGATGATATGGGGATCAAAATGTCACCAAAATAATTCACCAGTGGTATGTGAGGGCTTTGTGAAGTATGAGGAAGCAGAAGTTGATAGATTAGTAAGTGTCTTGAAAACAAATAACTTCGGCATCAGCGGACCGTGTGGAATAAAGTAAGCAGCCCGCCTCGGCGAAGGCTGATGATATGGGGATCAAAATGGCACCAAAATAATTCCCCAGTGGTATGTTAGGGCTATGTGAAGTATGAGGAGGCAGAAGTTGATAGATTAGTAGCTATCTTGAAAACAAATAACTGCGGCGGCGGCGGACCGTGTGGAATACAGCCCGCCTCGGGCTGCTTAATTAATGAATTAGGTCACTTTACTTTTCTGCACATAGAAGCTCAACTGGGCCAGGATAACCTCCTGAGGATAGTGCGACAAATCAGATGACACTGCCTTCCATTTCACAGGTCTTAAAATTCGACACTGGCGGCTTGCGATTTCTATAGTGCAAGCGGTCAAACACGCGACGTTGACACAGTGCTGGTCTAATGTTGGTCCACCGTCTACGACGCTAACCCAACATTAGCCCAGTATTGAGTTAACGGGGGGTCGTGTATGGTGTCACACTGAATGTGGCCCATCGTCACAGACGGCGGGCCAACGGTTCAAAGCATCGTGCTGGTATAGTCTATGCTACACAAGCCCACCATTGACCCAGCAATATGTCCAGCACCGTCGACGCTGGCCCAACATTTAACAGAAATTGGATCTGTTCCAGCTTGTGCTCTGTGGACCCACCACCGCCAACAGAAAGCACTGTCCAGTGTTGAATGGTTGATGGCCAGAGTCGGCGACGGTGGACCAGCGTTAAACCGGCATTGGGTTGACGTGTCGTGTTTGCTGGGCATCGTGTTGTAGACCAGTTGGCCGCTGATACGGGACCACTTAGCTATCCAGAAACACGGGGTATTCACACAATGCTGTTTCAATGTTGGCCCACCATCTTCTCAACCTTTTGGCTGCAGAAGGGGAGACATCGCCAGTTTTTGTTGTGCGAGGGATAAGTCATCTTTCTTTAAAACCTGAATATTGTTTTATGATTGTGGATATACATAACTGATTGGATTGAAATTTGTTGTGCATTTTTGTGTGCAAATCGCGGATACTATGATACTATGATACCCTAGACAATAGAGTACAAGGACAGTATATAGCCCAGATCCCCCATCCCTCTCTCGGAAGCTGTCTATCCTTGGGTTCTAGTATCCTTGATACAGCCTACTTGGCCTTACCATTAGTCCTGGAGCCAAGGGGTGTTTGCCTACAAAAATGGCCCCGAAATCGCCCACCTGATTTTGATAGTAGACCACCTGGGGCACATTTTTAGCGAGGGTGGACATTCTGAAACCTGGCAGCAAGTGATCAGATCAGATTGATTTTCGGTGGTATGCCATTTTGAATGGATAAAATCGTCAATTTTGCGGGGTTTTAGTGTTTTTTATACAAGATTTTGAATATCTCACTTCCTGTCGGGTTTCAAAATGTCTATTCTTTGTTTATAATTGTTTGTAATAATTGTGATTTGGGTTTTTAATAAGCTGGGGTTAAAAATGTACGATCTTTGGGGCTCGAGGGTACCCTTGAACATCCCTTAGTTTTATTGCTTTGCTGCCACGGGAAACTTCGATACCCACCCTAATAATGTTCCAGGGATATTTCCCTGCCATATACACATATCAGACCTTTGCCACTTTCTGGGTAAAACTATAACTAGCAAGACTACATAAGTCCAGGAGCTCCCGCTCCGAATTAGAATTTGATTTAAGCAATTTTGTGTAGGGTTATTAATGTAGTCCTAGGCTAGGTCAAAAATCAAGACGCAAGACAACTAGATCTAAGAAGCTCAGTCTAAGAGTAAGATAAGAACTAAACATTCTGTCAGAGATTGCAAACCTCCATTGACATTAATGATCCTAATCAGTATCCCAGTAATGGTCTACCTATCCGGCACGGTTTACCCGATATCAGGCCAATCGAGGTAACTAATAGCTGATTTACAGTCACTTTGAATTCGATATAAACTAGTTAAAAAATTTAAGGGTGCATCCTCCCCTGAAACCTTAAATTTTGTTTTATAGTAATGGACTAGCATCTAACACAGTTTGCGAAATATTGGGCATGTGAAAGTAGATAATGACCAATAGATGATCTAGCCATCTAGCACGGTTTACCAAATAACGGCCTTGTGAAAGTGAATAATGGCCTAAAGGCGGCTATTTTGAATTTGATCAAGTCGAAATTTTCCAAGATGCATCCTCAGCTGAAATCCCACATTTTGTTCTATAGTAATGGCCTAGCCATCTAGCACGGTTTACCAAATATCGGCCATAAAGTGAATAATGGCCGATAGGAGACCATTTTGAATTTGATCAAGTCGAAATTTTTCAAAATGCATCCTCTCCTGAAATCTCACATTTTGTTTTATAGTAATGGTCCAGTCATCTAGTACGGTTACCAAATAACGGCTATGTGAAAGTGAATAATGGCCGATAGGCGGCCATTTTGAATTTGATCGAGTCAATTTTTTTAAGATGCATCCTCTCCTGAAATCTCACATTTTGTTTTATAGTAATGGTCCAGCTATTTAACACAGTTTACCAAATATCAGCAATGTGGAAGTAAATAGTGGTCGATAGGCGGCCATTTTATATTCGATTGAGTCGAAATTTTTTAAAAGGCATCCTCTCCCGAAACAACACATTTTGTTTTATAGTAATGGTCTAGCTATCTAGCACGGTTTACCTGATATCAGGCCTATCGAGGTAAATAATGCTGATTGTCGGCCATTTTGAATTCGTAAGTTAAAAATTTTCAGGGTGCATCTTTCCCCGAAAACTCACACTTTGTTTTATAGTAATGGTCTAGCCTAGCCGTCTAGCACGGTTTACCAAATATCGTCCATGTGAAAATGAATAATGGCCGAAAAGGCGGCCATTTTGAACTTGATCGAGTCAAATTTTTTCAAGATGCATCCTCATCTGAAATCTCACATTTCGTTTTATAGTAATGATCTAGCCATCTAGCGCGGTTTACCAAATATCGGCCATGTGAAAGTTAATAATGGCCGATAAGCGGCCATTTTGAATTTTATCGGGTCAAACTTTTTCAAGATGCATCCTCTCCTGAAATCACACATTTTGTTTTATAGTAATGGTCTAGCCATCTAGCACGGTTTACCAAATAACAGCCATGTGAAAATGAATAGTGGCCGATTGGCGGCCATTTTGAACTTGGTCGAGTTGATTTTTTTCAAAATGCATCCTCCCCTGAAACCTTACAATTTGTTTTATAGTAATGGTGTAGATATCTTGAGCGGTTTTCATGATATTCGGCAATATCAGGCCTGTCGAGGTGAATAATGGCCGATAGGCGGCCATTTTGAATTTTATCAACTTGAAATTTTTCAAGATGCATCCTCTCCTGAAACCTCACAATTTGTTTTATAGTAATGATGTAGCTATCTTGAGCGGTTTTCATGATATTCCGCAAAATATTTCAGTCGGATTTACCGATGTTATAAATTAGGTCAAAGTGCTGGGTCAACTTCAAGGTCAAGGTCCAAAAACCTGAAAAGGCACAACTAGGGACCTTAGAGAACATGTATGTGCAATATGACTGTCATCGGCCCAGTACTTTTCGAGATCTGCTCCGGAAACGAAGTGTGCGTCAAAACGTCTAAATAGGTCATAGTTCTGAACCAAAAGTAGTTCAAAGTTCATATACCCCAAAAGGCACAACTAGACACCCTAGGGGTGTTGTGTGTAAAATTTGAAGACAATCGGACAAGTACTTTCAGAGATATGCTCCGGAAACGAATTGTTTACGGACGGCCCAGCGGCCCAACGGCCCAACGCCGTAACATCATCATTTTCTCCTCTGCGACCTTCCGTATTAAATTAAAATTAAAAATATTTTAACCTGTCCATTAGCCACATGAAAGTAACCCACATACCAAAAATTGTTATCCTAGCTTATTTTCTTACAAAGTTATAGGCAAAAGAAGAGGTAAAAAAAACGGAGGCGGAATCCATAGCTCCCTCCGTCTCACCTACGGTGACGGCGGGAGCTAAAAAAACTAGCAGCTTTTTGAAAATTGGCTCCAAGACTATAGTACACGCAAATGTAACGTCAGGCTTAGATATTACACCTTGCTTTACGGCCTACAAGCTAGTCAGTAAATTGTCACTACTGTTTATCGTTCCCTACACAGTCATGCCCGAGATTATTTGAAGAACAGTCATGTTAAGTCACTATCATCCCTATAGGGCATTGCGATCAAAATCTTGCAATAATCTAGATGCCTACGGCGCCAGAGCTTTTTCCATCTGTGGACCTCGATTGTGGAGCAAATTGCCTTGTCCTATGAAGAATGCCACAACGCTGGAAACTTTTAAAAAACACCTGAAAACACACTTTTTTAAAACTTGTATAGCTAATATTTCATAGACTGAATTTTCTATTACTAATATATTGGTAGTTACCTCTATACCATGTATACTAAGAATAATCAGTTGACCAAGTTTTAATTAAACACAACGGTTTTTAATTGTAAAAAATTGTGAAGCGCACTGAGTACACAAGTGGATTTTAGCGCTAAGGGCCTATATAAGAAGTATCTATTATTATTATAAATAAGAATGATTTATTAAAATTCATAAAATAAGATGGTAGTACATGAACACGGACAAATGTATACTCACAGACCTATATAGCCTACCAGGTTTAAAGGCACTATTGTGAATTCTAAAACAAAGTCGCCAACTGGCGGCCACTTTGATTATCGGGGGAAAGCTGAACATCTAACCATGCAGGTTATATCCTTATACTCAAGGGTGACTTCACATATACAATTGGAGAGATCCAATAATTATTTTTCAAGTTATCGCGTTAACAATAAATTTTCTTGAAGCTTTGACCTTTGACCTTGACCTTCGGTCAACAAAATTGCCGGAGGGGTTGAATGTTTGTAAAAAATACCGTGCAAGCACTCAAATACCCCTCGGCTCATGCAGTGACTCTATATATGCCATGTTTCAAGGCAATTAATTGAAAATAAGTTACTCATGGGTAATTTCACATAAAAAATTGGAGAGATACAATAATTATTTTTATCGCGCTAACAAGGAATTATTAAATTAAAAAATCAAGATGGCCGCCATAGCCTCGTTTTCAGTCGCACACTAAAACGGACAGTGCTAATAGACTCGCGGACCCCGAAAACCTATATATACCAGGTTTCGAGGGAAATCTGGAAAAAAAAAAAAAAAATTAATCGCCAGGTGGCGGCTATTTTGATTTTCGGTTGAAAGCTGAAAATCTAATCAGGTCATCTCCATACTCATGGGCAACATCACATATGATTACTCTAGTAATTTTGAGTTAGCTTGTCCGCATAATGGCCTCAACAGGGTGTTCTATTCAAATTACCTCTGTGCAAGACTGTTTAGTTCCAATGTACTTATTATTATCGCACTGCTCGCTTATGGAACACTTTACCTTTTGTTATCCGAGATGCTAGTAGCTTGCAGATTTTTAAGAAGAACCTGAATGAATTATATCTCGCCATGGTAAACTTATTTGATGTAAATAATCGATGTACCTGGAGCCTGGCTTGTGCTTGTGTAAATTGTCGAATATAGCGGAACATTTTGTGTCCTAAACTACCTGTGCAATTTGAATCGGCTGTGAGACGGCTATTTGAGCTGTCACCAGCCACTCATGACTAGCGACGGAGGGCTCCGTTGTCGATACGCATGTGTTGGCAGATGACAAACCGCCCCGACTTACTTATACTCGTGTATTGAATATATATCTCTATATTTAGCACAAATGGCACCTTAAGTGATCGACCTATGAACGATAATCTGCGAATGTTGCATTGTGTTGTCTGCCTGCCTCGAATTCAGGCCGGAGACAGTCTCTGATACTGTTCGGAGCAGACCGACATCACTCTACATGATCACGCTTGTCATGATCTGACTTAGAGTATTACCACATGGCATGGATGGCTGTTCCCCTCAAAATTATTATTTGTTTTTTTTCTGTTTTATTTTTAAGTTAAGTGATTTTTCAGTAGCCTTTGTTTCCAGACCAGGTGGGTCCTTATGCTGAATTTCAAAGATCTCTAATCAACTGATTTACTTCTTGAGTTTGGGATTGTTTTTCCTCCAGTCTAAAATTGCATATGTGGTACTACTCAGCATGTTTCGGCTGCGCGACGGCTATATGAGCTGACGTCAGTAGATGTATTCTAGGTTTATAGTATTACTTTTATTTAGGGATGTATGTAGGCCTATGTTAAAATTAAGAGTGCCATCAGTTTTTACTGTTTTTGCTTTTCACATATCCTAGTTGTATGTCCTTTGATATAATAGACAACTAAAGCATTTAGAGGTTTTAATTAAGTTTCTACGCTTTCCAGAGTGTCCTTTTTTGCTACACGGTGTAGAGCACAGTGTAGCTATTTTATCTCTGGTTTTGGTGCGGGAAGCAGATGACAGACAATTGTCGGTTATTTTATTTTATGTGTACAAATAGTAAACTTTTTAATCTATACTATGTACAATTTTAAATTGCTATTGCTATTTTAAACAATGGATATTATTTTATTCTATAATTTTATTTCACTTATATGGTTGACAAGCATTGTAGAGGTCGTCTCGACCTGTTCCCGTCAACAAAAGTTAATAACATGTTCAAAAAATGATAATAATAATTATAATGTACTATTTTTGCATGTTTTTAACTGGAAGTCAAATAAACATAAACATAAACATAAAAAATTGGAGAGATCCAATAATTATTTTTCAAGTTATCGCGTTAACAAAGAATTTTGTAATTAAAATATAAAGATGGCCATAGCCTCGTTTTCGGTCGCACGCGAGAATGGATAATGCCAACAGACTCGCAGACCCTGAAAACCTTTATATGCCAGGTTTCGAGGGAATTATAAAAAAAAAAAATTAAGTCAAAAAAAAAATGTAGTCGCCAGGTGGCATCCATTTTGATTATCAGGGGAAAGCTGAAAATCTAATCAGGTGATCTCGATACTCATGGTTAACTTCACGTAAAAAATTGGAGAGATCCAATTTTTTTTTTTTTTTATTTTTTAGACCTTGACATTTGACCTATGACCTTGACCTTATGTAAAAAAGATGCAGGGAGGGGTTGAATGTTTGTATGAATTATGAATTTAATCTGTTGCACCATGTTGGTGTAGTAGCCAAAAGAGTGTGTGCGGCGGCGGCGGCGGCGCACGAAGGGGACGACAATACCCCTTTGGGCCCAACGGGCCGAGGGGTAAAAATTATGAATGCAATCTGTTTGATCATATTGGAGCAGTAGCCAAAACACGAAGGGGACGGCAACGAGTCGTGGACTAAAAACCTAATATGACTAAAGAACAATATCATGAATATATAGTGTAGGCCTTGGTAATTTTGTTTTGTAATTGCACGAATTTACAATTTGCACAGCCTACCACGGACAAAATAGCTGACGAGATTTCCGTGCCCGAAGTGTTAATTCTCCCATCATCCAGGGTGGCGTGGATTTGCTCGCTGGTGCGTGCTGAACCGGGATCAATTGGAGGTTCTTGGCGGGGGTAGGGGGGTGTAGTAGCAACGCTCGGCGTGGCAAATTCAATGGGAGTCCCGCGGAGGCAACCAGAAGCACCCAGAGTACATGAGCCAGAATCCAATCTTCCCGGTGACAATCTATGCCTTAGAATTTTCATTTCACGTCACTTCGAAAATGAATAAAAGTTGACCAGGTTAGGTTTCCAATTATTTATCATGTTCAAAAGAGAAATAGAGTACTATTTTCACCAGCACCAACGTCTCAATCGTACCAGCAAGTCAGGCATTTGCTGTCGGTCAGACTTTAATAAACTAGAGTAGTCTGTATTTCAATGGTTAAGTAGTGGATACCAGCGATGCCAGGCGGACCATAAATGTCCAGAGACTGGTGTTTATGGTAAGACTGCAAGGAATAATTCCCTTTTCCTGATGTGATGGACAGCTTCAAGAAAATAAAAGCACCATGCTAAAATAAACCAATGTTACACAATCGGATCATCATGTAACCCAATACTAAAAGTCCGTTCAGCATCCATATTGTTACAAAATCTCGGATTTGCCTGTACACTCCCGTGATTTGACCTGATGACAGTACATTCCCCACTTATTTAAGAGTAGTATAAGGCAAAATAATTTAGTAGATTTGGCTGTGTTATTATCTCGATGTTGTTGATTACCATGTAAACACCCAAGAAGGCTCCCCCTCCCACTTTTCAAATAAGAGTTATACATTAATTATAATTTTTGCAAATAATCAATTTGTACATGTAATTATCAAGTAATATTATGAGGCAGAGGCTAGCAGCTTTAGGCTAGGGTGATAAGGTTCTAATTTGACGAAAAAAGACTAAAGATGGCCGCCATGACCCGGATATTTCCCCAAACTTTTTGAAAAATTAATGCAGTCTAGGAAATACTACTACTATGCACTATGTTGAATATTGAGTATATCGGATGAGTGGCTTTGAAGTTATCAGGGTGACAAGGTCCTAAATTGAAGAAATATTTTTTAAAGATGGCCGCCATGACCCAAATATTTTCCCGAACTTTCTGAAAAATTGATGCAGCCTAGGAATTATCACTACTATGCAGTATTTTGAATATTGGGTATATCGGATAAGCGGCTTTGAAGTTATCAGGGTGACAAGGTCCTAATTTGACGAAAAAAGATTAAAGATGGCCGCCATGACCAGAATATTTCCCCGAACTTGCTTAAAAATTGCTGCAGCCTAGGAATTAATAGTTTGCATCCAGTATGTTTAACACAAAGTGAATCGAAAAAGCGGTTTTGTAGATATCAGGGTGACAAGGTCATAATTTGACGAAAAAAGATTAAAGATGGCCGCCATGACCCGGATATTTTTCCGAAGTTTCTGAAAAAGTGATGTAGGCTAGGAATAATACTACTATGCAGTATTTTGAATATTGAGTATATCGGATAAGCAGCTTTGAAGTTATCGAGGTGACAAGATTCTAATTTGACGAAAAAAAAATTAAAGATGGCCGTCATGACCCGGATATTCTTCCGAACTTTCTGAAAAATTGATGCAGGCTAGAAATTAATACTACTATGCAATATGTTGAATTTTGAGTATATTGGATAAGTGGCTTGGAAGTTATCAGGGTGACAAGGTCCAAATTCGACGAAAAAAGATTACAGATGGCTGCCGTGACCCGAATATTTTCACAAACTTTCTGAAAAATTGATGCAGCCTAGGAATTAATATTTGCATCCAGTATGTTGAACACCAAATGAATTTAAAAAGCGGTTTTGTAGATATCAGGGGGACATGAATGAGAGGCGGTGTCCATGCGTGGCGCCGCCGCCCGCACGCGCTGGCGGACGAAACTGTACAAAAACTAAAAGCCTCCCCCTGGTGCTCACTCCTTATTGAAACAATCTATGATATTAATTAGTATGAGGTAATAATTATTGTTATTACTCTTGTCATTGCAAGATATCCATATATAGGTTACAAATAAATGATAAATAAATAACATGCGCCGTATACATTGAATGGAGAGACAGATTGACTGTCGCTCTTAGATGATTCAAACATTGTCGTCCCCAATTGCTTGTTTTTGTAATCAATCATCTCTATTAGTTTGTGGTTCACCATTTTTTTGATTCACCAGATAGGCAAAATAATGCTTTAGAGTCGCCATAGAAGATACAATACCATTAGAGTCGCCATAGAAGATACAGCATCATAACTAAAATAGTTGATTTCCACATCAACATCCATGGTCACTGGTTCTATATGTTTATCACTCGACCAGCATGTGACTTGATAAAGATTGCGTGTTCATCTGATGGTCTATTTGATCATATGGCATTTATAGCTGACGTTGGTGTCGAACACCTCCTACAGCAATGTCACACGGTCACGAGATCTATTTTACAAAAGTACGTGCCGATCAAGTCTAAGAAAATCACGGCTTCGGGCTTTCTTCTGTCGTGATATTGCCATGATTGTGCAGAAAACGACGTAAAGCAATACTCGCTCACCAAAATCACACCTAAACCCCCAAATCCATTGATGACAATGGAAATTCAATCGGCTAAACACATTCGTCAAAAGTTAGAACGAGTTTCGCGAATGACTCGGATCATGCCTAGATATATATCGAGGTACAGAAATCAGGCAAATCTTTGCAATACAATAATGAGGGATGTACGGCGTAGATATTATACAGATTGTATCAATGAAACCTCAGATAATCCACGAACACTTTGGAAAACTATTAACAATATTCTTCACAGAACACAGTCTCCATCTATCCCAGCTTTTTTGTTATATCAAATCACTTTCTCAATTGCTTTCGAAATTCTTCATTGACAAAATTCTGAAAGTACGTATGGATTTCAGCAACGGCGTTCATGGTATACCAGAAAGCCAATCTCTGACAGTAGAATCACACATGACATGTTTAGAACCTACTACATGTGATGAAAGTGAGGATAATAATTCTAAATTCACCTATCAATACTTTTAACCCCACTGAATTGTTAAAATCCTGCGTATTAAATGTTCTGCTGCTTCCAAACACAAATAGTTAATTTATAATTAGTTTCATGAGTCTTTCCAGACATCTTATAAACACAAGATGTCATGCCGTTACTCATTTGTCATAGTAATATATGTTCATGTATATACAATCACATCTTGAAAGAAACAATCGATCCAATCAGTATCAGTCAGCATACAAAAAATTTCACTGACTTATCAGTGAGTGCCACAGTACGTCACCCACAGATCTTTTTCGTAGCTTTTGCTATTATCCAACACCAGGGGTCTCTCTGTCGTCTGTTACATCACCGTCTGCCAACCAGCAGCCAGCAATTCATAACCAATTCGTAATTGGTCACCGTCAGTTGTGTTTAGATGCACATTTGTCAGAACGCGGAATTCAGTACACGCATTGCGAGCCATACCTGCTCCAGCCAGAGGGTATCAAAGAGTGTCCACTTAAAATTTTATATTTATTTTTAATTATTTTAATGTATGAACTAAGCACCATTTTTACTAAATACAGTATATATCAGTGTATATTCAGCATAGATATTTTTTATCTCATTCTCAGAAGCGTCAGTGCTAATAACATGAATCGGGGTATTTTGCACTCTGTGAGGCCACCATTCTGAAAGTAGTGGGGGGGGGGGGGGTCCACACACCTAGACGCGACAGTATAAGCAGTGGCTGGAAAAGCTGTAACCCCTATTACATGGTTTTAGCTTTACTGTTTTCGTGGTTTACTGTTTAGACTACCTCCCTTAGCTATGTAATTTAGGGACACGTTGTCAAACATCATCTTTACGCCGACAGCCATTCTTACAGAATGCCTTCAAGACGTGCCCTCATGGTTGTAAACAAAGAAATTTTATTTCGAGATGTTTTCCAACAACATTTTTGGCACAGGACTGACTAGTTGCATACTTTATGATGAAACCAGCTCAAGAGACGTCTGACATTCATACAAAATGCCAAATAGTACAGCAGCAGATGGACCAAATGTTTTAAGTACCTAAACCGGCGGTACAACATTTGTCCACATGTCTAGAATTGTGCCCAGGGGTCTCTAGATACAGAATCTGGTTGATGACATTGTCGGAAATGGGGACGGGCTGAGAATTTGACACTTTTGCACACCAACATGACATCACGAAGCGCAAAAAACACTAAAAAATGCAGAAGGTGATAAGTACAAATACACGTAGGCCTACATCAATGACGATTTGACATCCCTACGAGCAAAACTATTTATCATCGCCCGTAACCAGCCAAGTGTGAAGAACGCTAATACAAGCAATGGAAGAATCGTATGTTGGATGAAAGACGAGAGCAGAACTATTGACACTCCTGATGACTTGTTTCTTCTAGGAATAGACTTAGTGAACTACAAGGAGCTCGGGCTCGGTGAGCTTATGTTCCCCTCCCCTAATGAACAAAACTTTTAGGACAGGCCAGGGGCACCAAACCCACACTTGAACTCTACTGACTCATGCACCTGTAAATACCAATTTATCTATTAATTAATGTAAATACCAATTTTTCCACTGTGTCCTGCTCACATGTAAATACAATTTTATGTACTGATATATGTTCACCTGTGAACACAAATTTACCTACAGATTTATGTTCACCCAAAAATACCAATCTACCTACTGATTCATGTTCACCTGTAATTACAAATTCATCCACTGATTCATGTTCACATGTAAATGCCAATTTATCCGATGCACTGAATGACCACAATTATGTAACTTACTCTCCCAGCACAGTCTACGTTGGTATGCTTTAAATGTATGTGGTTTCAAACAGAAAATTCAGTGCTCCGACTTTCAAAAAAAAATACAATTTAGAGATTTTGTCATACTAACAGAAACTAAACTTGATGACATAGATGTGGACAATATTTCCAAGAAATTATCTGACTTTGGATATTTTATTTTTTACTAAAAATAGATCTCTTTGTTCAACCCATCGTTCAGGCGGGATACTTGTAGCTATACGCAGAATTCTTTACATAACTATTGTAAACAAATTGAATCAGATTGTATTGCTTGTTTATGGTTTTCTGTTGATAAATGTGTTTTCGGACATGAAAAAGATTTACTTTGTGGAGCAGTATATTAACCGCCAGAGGGTACCAAGTATTCAATATAAATCTATTTGATGATTTTGAAGGCGACCACTTATTGCATATTAATGCTAATAAATCATTTCAAGTTTTAATGACGGGTGATTTCAATTCACGTATAAATAAACTAATTGAGTGTGTCACATTCGACTATGAATCCATACATGAACTACAAATTGATGAGGCTATAGCCGACATTTTATCAGACAAAAAAAGTTTAGAAAGATTAGATATTCCAGTTGTTCGGAAAACAGAAGATAATGTATGTAATAATTATGGACGAAGGTTTATTGAATTTTGTAAAATGTCTACACTATATAATTATATTTAATGGAAGAGTTGGAAGTGACAGATGCATATGTTCTTATACAAGTCATTGATATTGACCCTTTATTTTCTGACATACACTGTGCATTACAATTTAGTCTTGGATCAAATAAAACTGATACATGTTCCATATCTGAATCTGATGTTCCAATTAATGTTGATGAACCAATCATTCGTAATGCTAAATTGGGTTATATTTGGGATTATACCAAGAAAGTAGATTTTATTCAGAATATTAACACTGAGAACATTGAAAACATCATGACTGAGTTAAATTTAAGAGATTGATAATATTGTTAGTGATATAAATAAAATGTGACAGGATAGTGCGGCTTGTGTTCTACGCGGAAAGTGCCCTAATTTACAAAGACATGATCGAGACGGAGGTAATAGCAAGTGGTTTAACCAGGACTGTAGAGTATTATGCATTAATTATCTGAGAAATAAAGATGGATTCAGAAGAAACAAATCTTACATAAATAAATCTAATTTAATACGGACAAGTCGAGAATATAAAACGTGTATTTCAAAAGCTAAACAACAACCTAGAAAGAAATTTGAACAGAAATTGCGCACATTAAAAACCACAAACCGCAAATCGTATTGGAAATTATTAAACTCAAATAAAAATAAAGCTAAGAAAATCGTTTCCTAATATGGGGTGATTGGCTGTCATGTGACCCATGTGAGGGTCACAGGATAGCCGATCACCCCATATAAGGAGACAATTATGCCCCATCTTGTGGCAACTTTTATTTATTTGTCACACAATTATTCATACCATATACGGGGTGATAGGTCACCTTTAAAACAATCAACACCGACGTGTATGGTATCCCTTATCAATTTCAATAAAATGTACAATGATATCATATTGGTCAAAACTATTATGTCAAAACGAAAGTAAGTTATCAAATATTATGTATAAGGTTATTTACCAATATAATTTGCAAGGTGTTTATACATCCCCATGGTCATCGGAAATTAAGAGTATATTAGACAATACTGGTCATAGTTTTATATGGTTATCGCAAATGCATCCAGAGAATATTACCATAGCCCACGGCAATTTTTTTAAATGGCTGCGGCAGCCATTTTTTTTTAATGGATTCATCCCAAAAGGTAATCAGATTATCAGTAATACCTAGAGAACAACCATACCAAATTTGAATGCAATTCAACCAACGGTTCATAAGTTATCTTTTTAGGCGGCCATCTTGGAAAATGGCCGCTTATGGCTTGGTGCCAAAAAAAATATATGGGAAGAATTGCCCAGGCACATAGGTCATGTCTGTAAAAAATGAACAAAATTCATCAGTTAACTTTTTAGTAAGAGCTGAATTTCTGACCGTCGCCCGCCCGACCGCCAGGCCGCCCACCTCTGGTGACCACTATACCCCACATCCTTAATGGCTGAGGGGTAAAAACGTACTTACCTATGTATTGCCAATATAGACCTAACCTTCACAAATTTTAAAACATTATGTCCATATCCTATTAATATAAAATTAGCTCGCTATATTCGTCTAGCCTTTAAAAGATTTAATATGTATATTTGGTTTCTTTGTATATTTGAATAGCATACCTTGCAACGCTACTTGTGACAGCATTGTGTCCAGACCTCGGTCTGAAGCAAGCGTGCGCAGTACTGAGGTGAAGCGAGACAATGATGTCACAAGCATTGAAATTGTAATTTGTAGTTTAAATATGGATTTCTTGACGTATATGGTATATTTAAAAACAATACCTATTGATGATTATTCTGTTTCACTTGAATTCATTAAATATGATTGACTTGATCAACCTGTTTGAACGCTGTTACATTCGCTTAGCATTTAAAATATTTATTATATATATTTGGTTTATTTGTATACTTCAATAGTATACCTTGCAATGCTACTTGTGACCGCATTGTGTCCAGACCTCGGTCTGCAGCCAGCGTGCGCGGTACTGAGGTAAAGCGACACAAAGCTGTCACAGGCATTTAAATTGTAATGTGTTATTTAAGTATGGAGTTAAAATTGTCATAGGGCCTACATAGTATATTTAACAACTATATTCATATTGATGATTTATATGTTTCACTCTTGTAGTCATTAATTCGTGATTAACCTGATTAACTTGTGTATATTTAAACAGTATCACTTGCAACACTTTTTTAATATGTATATTTAAACACTATACCTGATTGTCTGTTTGTCTTGTTTTCATTGATTTATGGTTTACTTTCAAATGTTGTTACATTGTAATTTTGCTTGTGCCCCATGCCTTCAATGGGCCAGAGCTAATAAAAAAAATTGTATCCTTGTATCGCACCAACAGGTATATATGACATTTATAAATATAAGTAACACCTATTCTAAGCATACACACATGCAATATACCATATAAAAGGTAATTAAATTTCCTTTATAAATCAGTGGATCAAAGAGTTATCTCTACAAATACGTTGAAACATGTGTTCATTACAAAATAATCAAAATCGAAAACAAAAGCTAGCCAACATGGCCAATGGAGACGATTTAATCAAATATACTTAATAACCATAACTATAATTGACCTATGTTTTCTGAACCCAGATGTGTATATGCTTAAAACTGAGTGATATTTAGATCGGTACATGACATATATTTTTTATATGTGGGAATAGTGTAGCCTTTTTGTTAAAATGTCCGTATTTATCCTGAGCTGAAATATGAAACATTGAACTTTGCTCGACATTTGAGTGCAGATTTTTTTTTCGCTTGTTTTTACATAATTTGGGTGTGCTGAGTTCGAATCTGTCGGATAACATTGTATCTTTGGTGTCCTTCACCTTCTAACATGGTTCCCGGACTTTTTCAAATACAAAATTCAAGGACTTTTCAAGGACCTCTCAAGGACTTCTCAATATTTCTCAAGGACCTTCTTTGTGCATGTTAAAAAAGTGGTTCACGGATTACAAAAATAAGTTTAGGCCAGAAGGTATGAAAAACAGCAACTTTTGAGTTTTTATTACTCTTTTTAGCAAATTTCAGACTATGCATATCAGTGTAATTTAAATATTGTGGAAAATATGAAATGTAGGCCTACCTTGTTTATCGCTATTTGTCTTTTGCTTTTTATTAATAAAATAGGGACACTACATTCCTAAACCACATTGTCATAATTTGAGTGTAGCTTTTTCTTTCATTGTATCACTAGTTGTCGCCGCTGCCGTTTTTTAGAATCAAAAGCAAGGCATCACAGGTTGATATGAAAATCAAGGACTTTTCCCGGTTTATTTGTGTTTTTACAAAAATCACGGAATTTTCAAGGCCTGAAATTACTCTTTTCAAATTCAAGGACTTTTCCCGTTTTCTAGGACCTGTGGGAACCATGTTCAAAAAGGCAAAACAAAAAATCACATATTTTCTACATTTGTGTTGCACATTAGCGGTTTCTGCATGATATGGAGTTGATCAATTTATCTGTCATAAATGACCTATATTTGACCTTCAAATTTAGAATTGTTACCGACAAAAAAATGCGTTTTTTATGCATCTGAACTATAAAATATTATTTATACGGAATACGGCGTTCGCTCATCGTGGTTGGCTCTATCATAGAAGTTAAGCAACGTCGCGCCCGGTTCTTAATTAGATGGGTGACCGCCTGGGACTGCCAGGTGCTGTATACAGTCGTGGCGCTCAGAGAACCACGTAAATCAGATGGCTCGTCTGACTGACCTAGAGTTGGACGTAAAAGAACCTCAATGGACGCAGACGCAGTTTCAATCCGGCGAGACCCCAGAAAATTCACAATGTGTGAGTACTTGGCACATAAGGCGAATTTGCTTGGAATGAAAATAGCTTGATGCGCCTCAATGGCAGCTCAGCTGTATATCTCCCAGGAGACTGAGTTGGAATTTAAATGATAACAGGCCTTGCTAAGTTACTCTCGAAGTTCAGCGCTCTGAACAGCCTCCGGCTGGATACATGCGCTATATAAGATTTCATTCATTCATTCAATATGAAAAACAACATTTGTTTAATAGAAATCTAAAAAATAGATAAGGTTATACGACATACGGCATTCGAAACTCTGTTTAAGCACAGTATTTTTCAACATGCTTTGGTGTGCTTAGTATTTAGAATGACATCATTATTTTTATTGTAGATAGATAGATAGATATTTATTGACGAAGGTAAGTCTATGCAGACTTATGCGTCATTAAAAATGAACATATGTACAAGATTATATACAACAGGATTAGTTCGGTAAAATATTCATGCTAAGTTAACTTAAACATGTTAAAATCAAACGACATTATATACTAAAACAAGCACAGGTTAAATAAAATATGCATCAGAACTATTTAAAATAACCTACAGTTAAACAACATTGGCATGATATTTTTAAGTTTCCCGCACCAAAACCAGAGATAAAATAGCTATAGCACATAGCAAAAAACCCTCTGGAAAGCGTAGAAACTGAGTAATTGCATATTAAGTGAGAGTATGTATAAAGAAGAAAATAATAATATTAGTTACATTTAACATGTTAAAAAACAATCTAAAAAATGCATTGACTGACGTCAGCTCGAAACACCAAGATAATTAGAGGAATCACCAGCCGCACCAGTCGCTGATACCACAGTGGTGATCCCCCGACAGCAAGGATGTTTTCATGAGTGGATGATTAGAGGAATCACCGGCCGCACCAGTCGCTGATACCACAGTGGTGATCCCCCGACAGCATGGATGATTTCATGAGTGAATGATTAGAGAAATCACCAGCCGCACCAGTCATCCTACGTCCCAATCGTTTTATAAAGCGGAGGTACGCGACACGCTTAAGGTGTGAAAACAGCTATAGGTGTATTTTGCTAAGCATATTACTAATGGTCGATGTGTAGATGACATAATACATATAAATTTGTCGTCGTTTGAGAGTGAGTCAAATTCACTGTTCAGTAGTTTGCTTTCGGCAAGTAAACTTGTTCGCTGCGTAGCGAAGTAAGAGCAAGTAATTGAAAAATGAACTTCGTCATCAACAGAGTTTAATGTACATCTTTGACATGTGCGCTGTTTTAGTGGTATTTTTTGCGGCTTGACATGCCTTCCTCGTTCAATTTCTAGCATATGTGAGCTCATTCTCAATCTTGATAGCACCTTTATCCACCTTGTGTCGGGGATGTAAAACAGATATTCTTCTAGCGAGTGGTCGAATTTAAACTTTATGTACGTTCGCAATTTTATGGAGTTTCGTGCTTTGTTAGAACAATCAGCTTTATATATATTAATCAAACATAATTTAACTTGTTTGATGAGACGATTGGCATTTTTGACCCTGTGATTTTTCCAAACATCGCAGTGGTTTGTTCGGAATAATAATGACCTGATGTGAGAGCACCAATTAGTTTCACCAATAAAATCAATATACGCCAGTGGGTTGTACACGATACTCAAATAACAGCTTTTAGGCAAGGACATCAGGCGAATCCAGTATTTCAACGCTAGAATTTGTTGTTTTAAAAAGAGGGGATACCTTCCTGTATCCCCATAAATAGTAACTGATGTGTTTTGTTGTTTGACTCCCAGCATATTTTTCAAGAATGATAAATGAACCATCTCAAAGTCAGATATTTCTTTACCAATAAATAATACCTCGCTACTATACAGCAATAAGGGTTCTATTTGCGCTTCAAATACTCTTAAAGATAATTTAGGAGTGAGGTGTCCTAAGCTGTGACTGTAATTTTTTATTGTGAAAATTGCTTTCCGAGCTTGTTCAGCCAGATACGAATGGTTTTTTACAAATATATTTTTATTATTACTACACCAAAGACCTAAGTATTTATATTTGTCCACTATTTCTAGGGCATTTTCGCCCAGTGTGAAGGAAAAAGAATACTTGGCATATATTTGGTTGTATATCACAATTTTTGTTTTAGCGATGCTTATTATTAGATTCCAAATCTCACAGTACTTATAAAATAATTCAATTTGTGCCTGTAGGTTCTCCGCAAATTCTGAAAAGAGAACTATGTCGTCTGCAAATAGGAGATACGCAAGGTATAGGTCTCCTATCTTAAGACCATATTTGGGATTTAAATATTTTCTGAGATCCTGTAGAAATTCGTTGAAAAGTTTGGGGCTTAATACACCTCCCTGCATAACACCATATCGGTTGTTAATAGGCTTGCTAATCTTTCCATTCCATTTAACAGAGAAATGGAGAAATCAGAGAAACTTTTCGGTAGTTTCGTGCATCTGATTTATTGCCTTTTTTATGAACTTGGTAAATCAACCCCTGCGCCCAGTCTTTTGGGTAATCTGCCGAATGAAAAATGGTATTAAATAAAGTTGTCAGTAAAGGTGTAAAATATTTTATGTCATTTTTACGTCTATTCTCGATGCTTTACCTTTTTTTATTTTAATTGGAGCTTTCTCTACTTCGTCCATTTGAATTTTACCATTGAGAATGTCATTGGATAAGTCATATTTATATGTATCGATAGGTATTCCTTTTTGAATAATTTTGGGTTTCATACCAGCGTTTTGGCCCGTAGGTGGCACACTTTGTTTTAAAAAACAATCATAAAATTGGTGTAATTCAATTGTTGTATCGCGTCGGTTTTGACGTTGCAGACGTTTCCAGAAACCCCAATAATCTTTAGGATTATTACTACACATCTTCTCAAGATTTAATTTCAAGTTTGTATTATAGTTTCGTTTTTTCTTTGAATCATGCGTTTGTAGTCGTTGCACAAGGTATGGTAGTAATTGTTGTTATCTGTGTCAGTTAGGCTAGCTCGCTTAGCATACGTATTTATAGTTTTTCTAAGCTTATTACATTCGTAATCAAACCAGGCATTGGTTGGCAATTGCTTCTCTGAGCTGTTGTTGGTGTTAATGTTGATTTTTTTTAGAATACCAAAAGATGCATTATTAATCAGATCTTGAATGAGCTCACATATATGATCACTTGATCGATCGGAGGTGGCATTTAAGGTCAAATGATCTATTATCTTAATGCACTCATCATTTCGTAGAGATAACTTATATTGGTCAATTCGTGATACATTCCAAATATATTTATGATAAGCTTTATACTCAGCCACATGGTCATAAGCTTTTATAGATTTATTTGTATTGCAAAATGGCTGAACTTTGAGGCTAAACTCGATTGGGCAATGATCAGATTCGACTAATTTAGGAATAATTGCAAAGTTTTTTATCATACTAAGACAGTTTGGTTCAAATAGCATGTAATCTATTACACTACTCCCATTTCTATTAAAAAATGTAAATGAGCCTCTGTGTTTATCTGGTAAAGTCTACCATTTGCAATAATAAGACCTGTATTTTTACAAAGTTCTAATAACAGTTTACCGTAGGTATTCGCCTTGGTATCCATGTTATATCGCTGAGAATCAGCTAGGATATCAGAGCTTACAAAGCTTGGCTGACTACCATTAAACACAGTATATTCATCTGTTATAAACATGATAAAGTCCGGTAGGTTACTAGTGCGGGCATTGAAGTCCCCACAAAGAAAAATGTCATGATTGTTTACATATTTACTATATTCAAGTTCAATAATGTCAAAAATATCCTGCTTGATGCCAATATAACTGGAATCTATCGGTGGCACACAAACTACACCAACCATTAGTTTTTTGTTGGTATTTATATTAATACAGTCTTTAAATATGATCCACACCAAACACTCGTTAACTCTTTTGGTTTCAATACGTTTGTTTAACCAATTAGCAATTAAAATAGCAATACCACCAGAAGAGCGCTTTGCTTTTTTATGTCTCACTGTCCGCGCAAAATTATAAAATGTATAATTTGCGAATTGAATAGACTTCTGTGGATCTAACATACTTTCAACTAAACAAACAATATCTTGCTGACAAATGTACTCACATAAATGTCTGTTTTGTAACTTATCTGTTATTCAGCGAATGTTCCAGAACAGTATGTTAACACAATGACACTGTGACGAATTCACAGGCACGGGATTGTTTGAAAATGTTGGATTGTTCATTAACTCCGTTGAGTGTCGTTGTATTTGTGAAAATTTAGTGCCATTTCAATATTACGTGCCATCAAGTCTCTCCCTTGGTTGTTTAAATGCAGTTTGTCAAAACTATAGTGAGTTTTGCGGCATCGAGTGAAGATGTTGTTGTTTATATAATTTATTCTGTCTGTCCTTTTTGATTTATGTTCAAGATATGCATTGAGGTTTAACATATTTTCATTTATTTCCGGTTTGTCCCAGCGCAGAGGTAAACCGGCAACATAAATCTGGGCTTCACGGTTGAGAGACAACGCCTGGTCTAGTAGATTGTCATATGAAATAATAGTCTTCCCATTGTAAATAAGTACAAGAGCACACTCGACAATAGCCCGTCGCCATTATTGAACTTCAAAGTTATTTCGCCCTGGCCCACAAGGTCAAATTATCGACGTAAAATGCGAAAATTCTCAATAAATCAGCTATTTTGAATTTTGTTTTAGCCATTATTGAACTTGTCCGAGAAGTGGTCATTTGTAACATGCACAACATATTTTTCAAGTTATCGCCCACACAAGGTCAAATTATTGACGTAAAATACAAAAAAAGCGCAATAAATCGGCCATTTTGAATTTTTTTTAGCCGTTATCGAACTTGTCCGAGAACTGCTTATTAGTATTAGCATGCATAACGAATTTGAACAGGATAAATGAAAAACTTCGCGCCCACAAGGTCAAATTATTGACGAAAAATCGCAATAAATCAGCCATTTTGATTTTTATTTCAGCCATTATTGAACTTGTCCGAGAACTGGTCATTTGTAACATGTATAACAAATTTGGAAAGGATACATGAAAAACTTTTCAAGTTATCGCGCCCTCAAGGTCAAATTATTGACGTAAAAGGCAAAAAATCGCAATAAATCAGCCATTTTGATTTTTTTTCAGCCCTTATTAAACTTGTCCGAGAACTGGTCATTTGTAACATGTATAGCAAATTTGGAAAGAGTACATGAAAAACTTTTCAAGTTATCGCGCCCACAAGGTCAAATTATTGAAGTGAAAATAATGCAAAAAATCACAATAAATCGGCCATTTTGAAAACAAATTTCAGCCGTTATTGGGCTTGTCCGAGAACTGCTTATTAGTAATATGCATAACAAATTTGAACATGATACATTAACAATTTTTCAAGTTATCGCGCCCAGAAGGTCAAATTATTGACGTAAAATGCGAAAAATTGCAATAAATCGGCCATTTAGAATTTTTTCAGCCATTATTGAACTTGTCCGAGAACTGGTCATATGTCACATGCCTTACAAATTTGGGAAGCATACATGAAAACTTTTATCGTGCCCACAAGTAAAATTATGTTAACGCCGACCCTGACGTCGACGCCGACGACGTCGAACTTCAATTGCAATTTATCCTACCTTTTAAAATTAAAATTAAAAGGCGGGTTAAAAATGACGTCCATCTTGGATTTTGCGATAAAATATAGGTCCGACGATAAAAAATAAACATCAGAAATGTGTGTTTCAGATTTCACCCTATGCTAAATATAGGCCAGATATGGATATGTCCGAAAATTACGTTTTAATAAATCGTTTCCTATCGTTTCCTGTCATGTCATTAAACGTCTTTGAAGTCGGACGTAGCAGTGTTAAATACAATGTAAAGGAGAAGGGGTACATATAAATAATTATTGTGAAACATCTCCAACAGGTGGCCTATATGCGATTGCTTGATTTAACTTCACAGCTTCTTGGGGCTCTAAGTCAGAACGTCAAGAGGATGATTGGGTACTTATTGTTTACACATATGGCTACACCTCCTCTGATTTTATCACCCAAAATATCATGTCTGTCTCGTATGTACACACTATAATTTGTTTTTCACCTTGCCATCTAGCCAGGTCTCGGTAATTAATGACAACAATGTCAAATTGAGAGCCTTTCAATTGGTGAAGCTTATTTCTGTTCGCGCATTATGGTATAATACAGAAGGGCGATTATAGTACTATTTTTACATTTATTCTTCTCCTTTGACGATTGCGGAAAGGACATATTAAAGCTGAAGGGTGTACTACAAAACTGTTTTTTTTGTGGATTGTGACCAAATCTCCGCGTTTTTGTCACATATATATATATAAGTCCTCTCCAAACATGTCTTAAAGCAGTACACTGGTTACCTGTTCGATGCAGAATCAAATTTAAAGTATTTTCGCTGTACTATCATGACTATGTTCCCAGTGTGTTCCCTGTCAGACCTACCAGGCTCTGACCAGTGCAAAACCAGCACAAAAGGCACCACATGATTGTCAATGTGTGGTGGACGTATCAAACAACAAGTAATTTATTTTGTATAAGCAACAAGTAATTTATTTTGTATGGTCTTCTAGTTGCCAGGAAAGCGTCAGCACAGCACTACAGTATACAATATTCACATTTTGCTATATTAAAATTGTCACACTATTAATTTGGAAAACAAAGCCAACTTTTGTTGGTTTTCATTCTTAGCCTGTTTACAAAGCTCTCGTAGGTAAAAGGTTGAATGTCTTATGTATAACAAGACAAAGTGATTTCATATATGCCATGAAAACATTCGCTGTTAACATGGTTAAAAATATTTTATTTAAACAACATCTGATTGAACGTTTGTACACATTTTAAATAAACGATGTACGTGGTTGGTACACGGCAATTTACAAGTGTTAGTTAGTAGTTTTAGTTGCCCCCAGGCCTTCAGATTAGGCGTGAGTGATTGCTAACGCACACCATAACTCACGCAGTTATAAAGTCAGGAGAGTGAAATACAGCTCACCTCATTTTTATCATATTTACTTTTTTACCTGCAAATTTATATATTTAACTTTAATTTCATTAACCAGTTTGGCATTGTGGTTAATTGTGGTGAGTGATTACTCACCTCACCTTTTTCAGTTGTTTTACACCCGGCACAAATCGTCAAATTTGAAGGCCTGCAACTCGCAATTATTGAGATGAATACAATGATTAATGTTTCATCCCAACATGAGTTTGCTTACTGAATCTTAAAATAGCGTGTTTCCACGCCATACAACATGATGGTCTTTTTTGTATAAATGCTAAATCCTGTAACGTGTCTGATGCCTGCCTGGGGTTTTTATTAATTACTCTGCCCAATAGAGTTGAGTTCACATTATATTAGGAATAAATCGATTATATTCAGATATATGCAGGGCCAAGCAGAATTGTATGGCACATGCCATACTTTATTTGAAAGTAAAGTAATACTGCCTGATAATCATGATATTATAATATTACTTTTTAACATGAAATACATGTATTTCTTAAAAAAAAAAAACGACTTTTCAGAATGTTCACATGAAATTTAGTTCGTGTACTTTATATATATTAATCAAACATAATTTAACTTGTTTGATGAGACGATTGGCATTTTCGACCCTGTGATTTTTCCAAACATCGCAGTGGTTTGTTCGGAATAATAATGACCTGATGTGAGAGCACCAATTAGTTTCACCAATAAAATCAAGATACGCCAGTGAGTTGTACACGATACTCAAATAACAGCTTTTAGGCAAGGACATCAGGCGAATCCAGTATTTCAACGCTAAAATTTGTTGTTTTAAAAAGAGGGGATACCTTCCTGTATCCCCATAAATAGTAACTGATGTGTTTTGTTGTTTGACTCCCAGCATATTTTTCAAGAATGATAAATGAACCATCTCAAAGTCAGATATTTCTTTACCAATAAATAGTACCTCGCTACTATACAGCAATAAGGGTTCTATTTGCGCTTCAAATACTCTTAAAGATAATTTAGGAGTGAGGTGTCCTAAGCTGTGACTGTAATTTCTTATTGTGAAAATTGCTTTCCGAGCTTGTTCAGCCAGATACGAATGGTTTTTTACAAATATATTTTTATTATTACTACACCAAAGACCTAAGTATTTATATTTGTCCACTATTTCTAGGGCATTTTCGCCCAGTGTGAAGGAAAAAGAATACTTGGCATATATTTGGTTGTATATCACAATTTTTGTTTTAGCGATGCTTATTATTAGATTCCAAATCTCACAGTACTTATAAAATAATTCAATTTGTGCCTGTAGGTTCTCCGCAAATTCTGAAAAGAGGACTATGTCGTCTGCAAATAGGGAGATACGCAAGGTATAGGTCTCCTATCTTAAGACCATATTTGGGATTTAAATATTTTCTGAGATCCTGTAGAAATTCGTTGAAAAGTTTGGGGCTTAATACACCTCCCTGCATAACACCATATCGGTTGTTAATAGGCTTGCTAATCTTTCCATTCCATTTAACAGAGAAATGGAGAAATCAGAGAAACTTTTCGGTTGTTTCGTGCATCTGATTTATTGCCTTTTTTATGAACTTGGTAAATCAACCCCTGCGCCCAGTCTTTTGGGTAATCTGCCGAATGAAAAATGGTAATAAATAAAGTTGTCAGTAAAGGTGTAAAATATTTTATGTCATTTTTACGTCAATTCTCGATGCTTTACCTTTTTTTATTTTAATTGGAGCTTTCTCTACTTCGTCCATTTGAATTTTACCATTGAGAATGTCATTGGATAAGTCATATTTATATGTATCGATAGGTATTCCTTTTTGAATAATTTTGGGTTTCATACCAGCGTTTTGGCCCGTAGGTGGCACACTTTGTTTTAAAAAACAATCATAAAATTGGTGTAATTCAATTGTTGTATCGCGTCGGTTTTGACGTTGCAGACGTTTCCAGAAACCCCAATAATCTTTAGGATTATTACTACACATCTTTTCAAGATTTAATTTCAAGTTTGTATTATAGTTTCGTTTTTTCTTTGAATCATGCGTTTGTAGTCGTTGCACAAGGTATGGTAGTAATTGTTGTTATCTGTGTCAGTTAGGCTAGCTCGCTTAGCATACGTATTTATAGTTTTTCTAAGCTTATTACATTCGTAATCAAACCAGGCATTGGTTGGCAATTGCTTCTCTGAGCTGTTGTTGGTGTTAATGTTGATTTTTTTTAGAATACCAAAAGATGCATTATTAATCAGATCTTGAATGAGCTCACATATATGATCACTTGATCGATCGGAGGTGGCATTTAAGGTCAAATGATCTATTATCTTAATGCACTCATCATTTCGTAGAGATAACTTATATTGGTCAATTCGTGATACATTCCAAATATATTTATGATAAGCTTTATACTCAGCCACATGGTCATAAGCTTTTATAGATTTATTTGTATTGCAAAATGGCTGAACTTTGAGGCTAAACTCGATTGGGCAATGATCAGATTCGACTAATTTAGGAATAATTGCAAAGTTTTTTATCATACTAAGACAGTTTGGTTCAAATAGCATGTAATCTATTACACTACTCCCATTTCTATTAAAAAATGTAAATGAGCCTCTGTGTTTATCTGGTAAAGTCTACCATTTGCAATAATAAGACCTGTATTTTTACAAAGTTCTAATAACAGTTTACCGTAGGTATTCGCCTTGGTATCCATGTTATATCGCTGAGAATCAGCTAGGATATCAGAGCTTACAAAGCTTGGCTGACTACCATTAAACACAGTATATTCATCTGTTATAAACATGATAAAGTCCGGTAGGTTACTAGTGCGGGCATTGAAGTCCCCACAAAGAAAAATGTCATGATTGTTTACATATTTACTATATTCAAGTTCAATAATGTCAAAAATATCCTGCTTGATGCCAATATAACTGGAATCTATCGGTGGCACACAAACTACACCAACCATTAGTTTTTTGTTGGTATTTATATTAATACAGTCTTTAAATATGATCCACACCAAACACTCGTTAACTCTTTTGGTTTCAATACGTTTGTTTAACCAATTAGCAATTAAAATAGCAATACCACCAGAAGAGCGCTTTGCTTTTTTATGTCTCACTGTCCGCGCAAAATTATAAAATGTATAATTTGCGAATTGAATAGACTTCTGTGGATCTAACATACTTTCAACTAAACAAACAATATCTTGCTGACAAATGTACTCACATAAATGTCTGTTTTGTAACTTATCTGTTATTCAGCGAATGTTCCAGAACAGTATGTTAACACAATGACACTGTGACGAATTCACAGGCACGGGATTGTTTGAAAATGTTGGATTGTTCATTAACTCCGTTGAGTGTCGTTGTATTTGTGAAAATTTAGTGCCATTTCAATATTACGTGCCATCAAGTCTCTCCCTTGGTTGTTTAAATGCAGTTTGTCAAAACTATAGTGAGTTTTGCGGCATCGATTGAAGATGTTGTTGTTTATATAATTTATTCTGTCTGTCCTTTTTGATTTATGTTCAAGATATGCATTGAGGTTTAACATATTTTCATTTATTTCCGGTTTGTCCCAGCGCAGAGGTAAACCGGCAACATAAATCTGGGCTTCACGGTTGAGAGACAACGCCTGGTCTAGTAGATTGTCATATGAAATAATAGTCTTCCCATTGTAAATAAGTACAAGAGCACACTCGACAATAGCCCGTCGCCATTATTGAACTTCAAAGTTATTTCGCCCTGGCCCACAAGGTCAAATTATCGACGTAAAATGCGAAAATTCTCAATAAATCAGCTATTTTGAATTTTGTTTTAGCCATTATTGAACTTGTCCGAGAAGTGGTCATTTGTAACATGCACAACATATTTTTCAAGTTATCGCCCACACAAGGTCAAATTATTGACGTAAAATACAAAAAAAGCGCAATAAATCGGCCATTTTGAATTTTTTTTAGCCGTTATCGAACTTGTCCGAGAACTGCTTATTAGTATTAGCATGCATAACGAATTTGAACAGGATAAATGAAAAACTTCGCGCCCACAAGGTCAAATTATTGACGAAAAATCGCAATAAATCAGCCATTTTGATTTTTATTTCAGCCATTATTGAACTTGTCCGAGTACTGGTCATTTGTAACATGTATAACAAATTTGGAAAGGATACATAAAAAACTTTTCAAGTTATCGCGCCCTCAAGGTCAAATTATTGACGTAAAAGGCAAAAAATCGCAATAAATCAGCCATTTTGATTTTTTTTCAGCCCTTATTAAACTTGTCCGAGAACTGGTCATTTGTAACATGTATAGCAAATTTGGAAAGAGTACATGAAAAACTTTTCAAGTTATCGCGCCCACAAGGTCAAATTATTGAAGTAAAAATAATGCAAAAAATCACAATAAATCGGCCATTTTGAAAACAAATTTCAGCCGTTATTGGGCTTGTCCGAGAACTGCTTATTAGTAATATGCATAACAAATTTGAACATGATACATTAACAATTTTTCAAGTTATCGCGCCCAGAAGGTCAAATTATTGACGTAAAATGCGAAAAATTGCAATAAATCGGCCATTTAGAATTTTTTCAGCCATTATTGAACTTGTCCGAGAACTGGTCATATGTCACATGCCTTACAAATTTGGGAAGCATACATGAAAACTTTTATCGTGCCCACAAGTAAAATTATGTTAACGCCGACCCTGACGTCGACGCCGACGACGTCGAACTTCAATTGCAATTTATCCTACCTTTTAAAATTAAAATTAAAAGGCGGGTTAAAAATGACGTCCATCTTGGATTTTGCGATAAAATATAGGTCCGACGATAAAAAATAAACATCAGAAATGTGTGTTTCAGATTTCACCCTATGCTAAATATAGGCCAGATATGGATATGTCCGAAAATTACGTTTTAATAAATCGTTTCCTATCGTTTCCTGTCATGTCATTAAACGTCTTTGAAGTCGGACGTAGCAGTGTTAAATACAATGTAAAGGAGAAGGGGTACATATAAATAATTATTGTGAAACATCTCCAACAGGTGGCCTATATGCGATTGCTTGATTTAACTTCACAGCTTCTTGGGGCTCTAAGTCAGAACGTCAAGAGGATGATTGGGTACTTATTGTTTACACATATGGCTACACCTCCTCTGATTTTATCACCCAAAATATCATGTCTGTCTCGTATGTACACACTATAATTTGTCTTTCACCTTGCCATCTAGCCAGGTCTCGGTAATTAATGACAACAATGTCAAATTGAGAGCCTTTCAATTGGTGAAGCTTATTTCTGTTCGCGCATTATGGTATAATACAGAAGGGCGATTATAGTACTATTTTTACATTTATTCTTCTCCTTTGACGATTGCGGAAAGGACATATTAAAGCTGAAGGGTGTACTACAAAACTGTTTTTTTTGTGGATTGTGACCAAATCTCCGCGTTTTTGTCACATATATATATATAAGTCCTCTCCAAACATGTCTTAAAGCTGTACACTGGTTACCTGTTCGATGCAGAATCAAATTTAAAGTATTTTCGCTGTACTATCATGACTATGTTCCCAGTGTGTTCCCTGTCAGACCTACCAGGCTCTGACCAGTGCAAAACCAGCACAAAAGGCACCACATGATTGTCAATGTGTGGTGGACGTATCAAGCAACAAGTAATTTATTTTGTATAAGCAACAAGTAATTTATTTTGTAAAAATGAAATGAAATGAAATGAATCGGGCTTTAGGCCACCTTTGTGCACATATAGGCTAAACTGGGCCAGGAGAACCTCCTGAGGATGGTGAGATGATTGAGATGACACTGTCCTCCAGACACAGGATTCGAAATTCGAGCCCTGGCGGTCTGAGGCCGAGCACGCTACCTCTCGGTCACGGAGGCTCCCCACAATACTAACTTTCACACGTGGATGGGGAAGAAACATTTTTTGTTTCTTTGAAACCGCCGAGACCGGGAACCGAACCCCGAACTCTGGCGTGAAAGGCAGCGGTGCTAACCACTACCCTAGGGCCCCCGCCCAATTTATTTTGTATGGTCTTCTAGTTGCCAGGAAAGCGTCAGCACAGCACTACAGTATACAATATTCACATTTTGCTATATTAAAATTGTCACACTATTAATTTGGAAAACAAAGCCAACTTTTGTTGGTTTTCATTCTTAGCCTGTTTACAAAGCTCTCGTAGGTAAAAGGTTGAATGTCTTATGTATAACAAGACAAAGTGATTTCATATATGCCATGAAAACATTCGCTGTTAACATGGTTAAAAATATTTTATTTAAACAACATCTGATTGAACGTTTGTACACATTTTAAATAAACGATGTACGTGGTTGGTACACGGCAATTTACAAGTGTTAGTTAGTAGTTTTAGTTGCCCCCAGGCCTTCAGATTAGGCGTGAGTGATTGCTAACGCACACCATAACTCACGCAGTTATAAAGTCAGGAGAGTGAAATACAGCTCACCTCATTTTTATCATATTTACTTTTTTACCTGCAAATTTATATATTTAACTTTAATTTCATTAACCAGTTTGGCATTGTGGTTAATTGTGGTGAGTGATTACTCACCTCACCTTTTTCAGTTGTTTTACACCCGGCACAAATCGTCAAATTTGAAGGCCTGCAACTCGCAATTATTGAGATGAATACAATGATTAATGTTTCATCCCAACATGAGTTTGCTTACTGAATCTTAAAATAGCGTGTTTCCACGCCATACAACATGATGGTCTTTTTTGTATAAATGCTAAATCCTGTAACGTGTCTGATGCCTGCCTGGGGTTTTTATTAATTACTCTGCCCAATAGAGTTGAGTTCACATTATATTAGGAATAAATCGATTATATTCAGATATATGCAGGGCCAAGCAGAATTGTATGGCACATGCCATACTTTATTTGAAAGTAAAGTAATACTGCCTGATAATCATGATATTATAATATTACTTTTTAACATGAAATACATGTATTTCTTAAAAAAAAAAACGACTTTTCAGAATGTTCACATGAAATTTAGTTCGTGTACTTTATATATATTAATCAAACATAATTTAACTTGTTTGATGAGACGATTGGCATTTTCGACCCTGTGATTTTTCCAAACATCGCAGTGGTTTGTTCGGAATAATAATGACCTGATGTGAGAGCACCAATTAGTTTCACCAATAAAATCAAGATACGCCAGTGAGTTGTACACGATACTCAAATAACAGCTTTTAGGCAAGGACATCAGGCGAATCCAGTATTTCAACGCTAGAATTTGTTGTTTTAAAAAGAGGGGATACCTTCCTGTATCCCCATAAATAGTAACTGATGTGTTTTGTTGTTTGACTCCCAGCATATTTTTCAAGAATGATAAATGAACCATCTCAAAGTCAGATATTTCTTTACCAATAAATAGTACCTCGCTACTATACAGCAATAAGGGTTCTATTTGCGCTTCAAATACTCTTAAAGATAATTTAGGAGTGAGGTGTCCTAAGCTGTGACTGTAATTTCTTATTGTGAAAATTGCTTTCCGAGCTTGTTCAGCCAGATACGAATGGTTTTTTACAAATATATTTTTATTATTACTACACCAAAGACCTAAGTATTTATATTTGTCCACTATTTCTAGGGCATTTTCGCCCAGTGTGAAGGAAAAAGAATACTTGGCATATATTTGGTTGTATATCACAATTTTTGTTTTAGCGATGCTTATTATTAGATTCCAAATCTCACAGTACTTATAAAATAATTCAATTTGTGCCTGTAGGTTCTCCGCAAATTCTGAAAAGAGGACTATGTCGTCTGCAAATAGGGAGATACGCAAGGTATAGGTCTCCTATCTTAAGACCATATTTGGGATTTAAATATTTTCTGAGATCCTGTAGAAATTCGTTGAAAAGTTTGGGGCTTAATACACCTCCCTGCATAACACCATATCGGTTGTTAATAGGCTTGCTAATCTTTCCATTCCATTTAACAGAGAAATGGAGAAATCAGAGAAACTTTTCGGTTGTTTCGTGCATCTGATTTATTGCCTTTTTTATGAACTTGGTAAATCAACCCCTGCGCCCAGTCTTTTGGGTAATCTGCCGAATGAAAAATGGTATTAAATAAAGTTGTCAGTAAAGGTGTAAAATATTTTATGTCATTTTTACGTCAATTCTCGATGCTTTACCTTTTTTTATTTTAATTGGAGCTTTCTCTACTTCGTCCATTTGAATTTTACCATTGAGAATGTCATTGGATAAGTCATATTTATATGTATCGATAGGTATTCCTTTTTGAATAATTTTGGGTTTCATACCAGCGTTTTGGCCCGTAGGTGGCACACTTTGTTTTAAAAAACAATCATAAAATTGGTGTAATTCAATTGTTGTATCGCGTCGGTTTTGACGTTGCAGACGTTTCCAGAAACCCCAATAATCTTTAGGATTATTACTACACATCTTTTCAAGATTTAATTTCAAGTTTGTATTATAGTTTCGTTTTTTCTTTGAATCATGCGTTTGTAGTCGTTGCACAAGGTATGGTAGTAATTGTTGTTATCTGTGTCAGTTAGGCTAGCTCGCTTAGCATACGTATTTATAGTTTTTCTAAGCTTATTACATTCGTAATCAAACCAGGCATTGGTTGGCAATTGCTTCTCTGAGCTGTTGTTGGTGTTAATGTTGATTTTTTTTAGAATACCAAAAGATGCATTATTAATCAGATCTTGAATGAGCTCACATATATGATCACTTGATCGATCGGAGGTGGCATTTAAGGTCAAATGATCTATTATCTTAATGCACTCATCATTTCGTAGAGATAACTTATATTGGTCAATTCGTGATACATTCCAAATATATTTATGATAAGCTTTATACTCAGCCACATGGTCATAAGCTTTTATAGATTTATTTGTATTGCAAAATGGCTGAACTTTGAGGCTAAACTCGATTGGGCAATGATCAGATTCGACTAATTTAGGAATAATTGCAAAGTTTTTTATCATACTAAGACAGTTTGGTTCAAATAGCATGTAATCTATTACACTACTCCCATTTCTATTAAAAAATGTAAATGAGCCTCTGTGTTTATCTGGTAAAGTCTACCATTTGCAATAATAAGACCTGTATTTTTACAAAGTTCTAATAACAGTTTACCGTAGGTATTCGCCTTGGTATCCATGTTATATCGCTGAGAATCAGCTAGGATATCAGAGCTTACAAAGCTTGGCTGACTACCATTAAACACAGTATATTCATCTGTTATAAACATGATAAAGTCCGGTAGGTTACTAGTGCGGGCATTGAAGTCCCCACAAAGAAAAATGTCATGATTGTTTACATATTTACTATATTCAAGTTCAATAATGTCAAAAATATCCTGCTTGCTGCCAATATAACTGGAATCTATCGGTGGCACACAAACTACACCAACCATTAGTTTTTTGTTGGTATTTATATTAATACAGTCTTTAAATATGATCCACACCAAACACTCGTTAACTCTTTTGGTTTCAATACGTTTGTTTAACCAATTAGCAATTAAAATAGCAATACCACCAGAAGAGCGCTTTGCTTTTTTATGTCTCACTGTCCGCGCAAAATTATAAAATGTATAATTTGATAATGTAACAAAGCTAAATGCTCTTATGAAGCAGGCCGTCCGTCCACTGGCTAAATATATACATAAAGCATTTCAAAAACGCCGAGAAGCACTGTATGTTTCATAAAATGTTCAACAGATTATATTGATTACGAATTTTCATGTTTATAAAATTTATAATAGCAATGTAATATTGTATATATATATACTATATATATGTCTATATGAAATATTATATCAATACGCTGAGGCGCGGGGTATTGCTACTGCGTCTCAGTGTGTTGCCAAATCTGTATTTTTTACAAGTACACAAAGTTATAATTATATTTTAAAGTGACTTATAAGCCCATTGGGCTGGGTGTTAAAACTGTTTAATTTATGCTTGATGTAACAAAATCATTGTAACACAGGTCACTATAATAAAAAAGTTCGTTATCGTTATCGTTATATTAATACAGTCTTTAAATATGATCCACACCAAACACTCGTTAACTCTTTTGGTTTCAATACGTTTGTTTAACCAATTAGCAATTAAAATAGCAATACCACCAGAAGAGCGCTTTGCTTTTTTATGTCTCACTGTCCGCGCAAAATTATAAAATGTATAATTTGCGAATTGAATAGACTTCTGTGGATCTAACATACTTTCAACTAAACAAACAATATCTTGCTGACAAATGTACTCACATAAATGTCTGTTTTGTAACTTATCTGTTATTCAGCGAATGTTCCAGAACAGTATGTTAACACAATGACACTGTGACGAATTCACAGGCACGGGATTGTTTGAAAATGTTGGATTGTTCATTAACTCCGTTGAGTGTCGTTGTATTTGTGAAAATTTAGTGCCATTTCAATATTACGTGCCATCAAGTCTCTCCCTTGGTTGTTTAAATGCAGTTTGTCAAAACTATAGTGAGTTTTGCGGCATCGAGTGAAGATGTTGTTGTTTATATAATTTATTCTGTCTGTCCTTTTTGATTTATGTTCAAGATATGCATTGAGGTTTAACATATTTTCATTTATTTCCGGTTTGTCCCAGCGCAGAGGTAAACCGGCAACATAAATCTGGGCTTCACGGTTGAGAGACAACGCCTGGTCTAGTAGATTGTCATATGAAATAATAGTCTTCCCATTGTAAATAAGTACAAGAGCACACTCGACAATAGCCCGTCGCCATTATTGAACTTCAAAGTTATTTCGCCCTGGCCCACAAGGTCAAATTATCGACGTAAAATGCGAAAATTCTCAATAAATCAGCTATTTTGAATTTTGTTTTAGCCATTATTGAACTTGTCCGAGAAGTGGTCATTTGTAACATGCACAACATATTTTTCAAGTTATCGCCCACACAAGGTCAAATTATTGACGTAAAATACAAAAAAAGCGCAATAAATCGGCCATTTTGAATTTTTTTTAGCCGTTATCGAACTTGTCCGAGAACTGCTTATTAGTATTAGCATGCATAACGAATTTGAACAGGATAAATGAAAAACTTCGCGCCCACAAGGTCAAATTATTGACGAAAAATCGCAATAAATCAGCCATTTTGATTTTTATTTCAGCCATTATTGAACTTGTCCGAGAACTGGTCACTTGTAACATGTATAACAAATTTGGAAAGGATACATGAAAAACTTTTCAAGTTATCGCGCCCTCAAGGTCAAATTATTGACGTAAAAGGCAAAAAATCGCAATAAATCAGCCATTTTGATTTTTTTTCAGCCCTTATTAAACTTGTCCGAGAACTGGTCATTTGTAACATGTATAGCAAATTTGGGAAGAGTACATGAAAAACTTTTCAAGTTATCGCGCCCACAAGGTCAAATTATTGAAGTAAAAATAATGCAAAAAATCACAATAAATCGGCCATTTTGAAAACAAATTTCAGCCGTTATTGGGCTTGTCCGAGAACTGCTTATTAGTAATATGCATAACAAATTTGAACATGATACATTAACAATTTTTCAAGTTATCGCGCCCAGAAGGTCAAATTATTGACGTAAAATGCGAAAAATTGCAATAAATCGGCCATTTAGAATTTTTTCAGCCATTATTGAACTTGTCCGAGAACTGGTCATATGTCACATGCCTTACAAATTTGGGAAGCATACATGAAAACTTTTATCGTGCCCACAAGTAAAATTATGTTAACGCAGACCCTGACGTCGACGCCGACGACGTCGAGCTTCAATTGCAATTTATCCTACCTTTTAAAATTAAAAGGCGGGTTAAAAATGACGTCCATCTTGGATTTTGCGATAAAATATAGGTCCGACGATAAAAAATAAACATCAGAAATGTGTGTTTCAGATTTCACCCTATGCTAAATATAGGCCAGATATGGATATGTCCGAAAATTACGTTTTAATAAATCGTTTCCTATCGTTTCCTGTCATGTCATTAAACGTCTTTGAAGTCGGACGTAGCAGTGTTAAATACTATGTAAAGGAGAAGGGGTACATATAAATAATTATTGTGAAACATCTCCAACAGGTGGCCTATATGCGATTGCTTGATTTAACTTCACAGCTTCTTGGGGCTCTAAGTCAGAACGTCAAGAGGATGATTGGGTACTTATTGTTTACACATATGGCTACACCTCCTCTGATTTTATCACCCAAAATATCATGTCTGTCTCGTATGTACACACTATAATTTGTCTTTCACCTTGCCATCTAGCCAGGTCTCGGTAATTAATGACAACAATGTCAAATTGAGAGCCTTTCAATTGGTGAAGCTTATTTCTGTTCGCGCATTATGGTATAATACAGAAGGGCGATTATAGTACTATTTTTACATTTATTCTTCTCCTTTGACGATTGCGGAAAGGACATATTAAAGCTGAAGGGTGTACTACAAAACTGTTTTTTTTGTGGATTGTGACCAAATCTCCGCGTTTTTGTCACATATATATATATAAGTCCTCTCCAAACATGTCTTAAAGCAGTACACTGGTTACCTGTTCGATGCAGAATCAAATTTAAAGTATTTTCGCTGTACTATCATGACTATGTTCCCAGTGTGTTCCCTGTCAGATCTACCAGGCTCTGACCAGTGCAAAACCAGCACAAAAGGCACCACATGATTGTCAATGTGTGGTGGACGTATCAAGCAACAAGTAATTTATTTTGTATAAGCAACAAGTAATTTATTTTGTATGGTCTTCTAGTTGCCAGGAAAGCGTCAGCACAGCACTACAGTATACAATATTCACATTTTGCTATATTAAAATTGTCACACTATTAATTTGGAAAACAAAGCCAACTTTTGTTGGTTTTCATTCTTAGCCTGTTTACAAAGCTCTCGTAGGTAAAAGGTTGAATGTCTTATGTTTAACAAGACAAAGTGATTTCATATATGCCATGAAAACATTCGCTGTTAACATGGTTAAAAATATTTTATTTAAACAACATCTGATTGAACGTTTGTACACATTTTAAATAAACGATGTACGTGGTTGGTACACGGCAATTTACAAGTGTTAGTTAGTAGTTTTAGTTGCCCCAGGCCTTCAGATTAGGCGTGAGTGATTGCTAACGCACACCATAACTCACGCAGTTATAAAGTCAGGAGAGTGAAATACAGCTCACCTCATTTTTATCATATTTACTTTTTTACCTGCAAATTTATATATTTAACTTTAATTTCATTAACCAGTTTGGCATTGTGGTTAATTGTGGTGAGTGATTACTCACCTCACCTTTTTCAGTTGTTTTACACCCGGCACAAATCGTCAAATTTGAAGGCCTGCAACTCGCAATTATTGAGATGAATACAATGATTAATGTTTCATCCCAACATGAGTTTGCTTACTGAATCTTAAAATAGCGTGTTTCCACGCCATACAACATGATGGTCTTTTTTGTATAAATGCTAAATCCTGTAACGTGTCTGATGCCTGCCTGGGGTTTTTATTAATTACTCTGCCCAATAGAGTTGAGTTCACATTATATTAGGAATAAATCGATTATATTCAGATATATGCAGGGCCAAGCAGAATTGTATGGCACATGCCATACTTTATTTGAAAGTAAAGTAATACTGCCTGATAATCATGATATTATAATATTACTTTTTAACATGAAATACATGTATTTCTTAAAAAAAAAAAACGACTTTTCAGAATGATCACATGAAATTTAGTTCGTGTACAAATAAATTTGTTGCGTTAATTTTCGATTGTAAGTATCGTTTGTTTTAGGAATCGCAGCAAACGCTCATGACATAGTACGTTTCTCAGATACCACTGGATACCGGTGATCCTTTCAGTAATCGGTATGCTTTCGACCACCTCGTTTTCTCCAGCAAATTCATGCATATAATTATTGTTGTCGAACAGCCGCCTTTCATTGGTATTACCAACTCGGTGAGGTGACTACAATATTGCGTGCCCAGCGCCACTATGATCAAATAAAATGGCGTTTGTCATCAAATCGGCATGACGTCAGTATGGACAATATATTTAGACAACATTTTATTGCATTAACCAATTTAAAAACTACTTTAAAAAGTATATTTAAAAACTTAGGCAGGCAGCTAGTTGACGTAGCGCGGACAGGCGAAATGTCAATTCCATGAAAACATATTTTATCGCAGACAACAACCATATTTAATAAATGTCAGTGCTGTTGGTGATGAAATATATGCTAGCTTGTTAAAATAAATGATGTTGGTCAGCTCACGGATGGTTGAGAGTAGCCTGTTCCATTGGCGGGTGCCAGTTCAGATGAAAGAGTGCGGGTGTACCTTACTCACAGAGAAGTCACCAGAGATGGATGTAATTTGGGGTTGCTTAATTTTTTAAATCTTTAAAACTTGGCCATTTTAGTTCAGAGATCATGTCAGATATGTGTGTGGTGACAGTTTAAAATGTAATAAACTAGGCGGGGAAGCACTAATTGTGTTAAACATCAATTTGCGTATTTCTGAAGGGATTAAAGAGGCAGTATATGCTGACAACTATTGATTGTTAAGCTGTATAAAGGAGTCACACTGATTTAAATATCGCGTAAGTTTTAATTAAACAGTAGTGAAGATACATGTATCGTGTGGATCATAGAATGTGAAAAATAATTTTAAAACAGACCAATCTATTATAGTTGTCAATTAGCGAAACAAATTTTATCTGTAGAAACTACGAGAATCACCTTGACCTAAACTTATGTTTGGACAATAAAGTTTGACAATTACACATGATGATTTTAGTCACATATGCTGCTCCTAACCATGCTAATGGGCGGGTCTGGTGTCACTTGTGGTTTAACTAATACAATAACTCAATCTTTATTTTATAATTGATTAATATTCAGGTCCCAGATTGCGAGAGCGAAAAACACCTTTCTGATAATATGAAATATTACAATAATCAACAGCCGGATGACATCTAGCTTCCACGAACTTATTCTTGTAATCTGGTAATAGGGATTATAAATATTTCGTAATGCCAGATATTAAATCGTTACACATTTACCTGTCTACGCAAAAAGGTTAAAGAATATTTTAAATCACATGTACATTTTATCTGCAATAGATCGATGTGATTATGTAATTACATATTCCTATTGGGTATTGAAAGGTATTATATGATTTTCATCACAAATTTGTTTTGGGTTTGCATTTGAATTTTGGAATATTATGTATTACATCGTTCCCACACGTCCACAAAATTATGGCTGTCCGGGAATGTCCTAGGTGTTATTATTTGCTCGTTGTACTCCACTGACGCCAAGTTCGATACCATCAGGGGTTAATGTATGCTACTATTATGCAGGAGAACCATACCTACCCACATCAAACCAAGAGTCTTAAATGGGAAGCAATTGGTAAATACTTTTTAAGCCTAGGAAATTCTGTGTTCCAATCCGAGCATTAGCCAGTCATTACATTATTCATGTGGAGAGGCTTTTAGTCATTTAAAGGCGCCAGACGTCTGTAGTTTGCCTGAAACGCCCTGAAAAAACAACACTCTGCCAACTTCTCAACAATATCCGTGAGCTTGTACTGCATACAAATATCAGTTCTCCAATCTTAATTCGTGTGCTGCGATATGTCAAATCATGTCTGAGAAACAATGATAAATTATGTTTATCATGTTTATGATCTATCAAGTCAAATTATTTTCATACTAAACAATATAAATAACCATCGTTGCATAGAAGTCTATTTTGGTATACTACGATCCTTTAACTTTGGATATCTAGTGGTCAGTTATTCATCTGCCATAGTCTTCATGTTATCTTTGAAAGGTTCTCATTCTGTCGTCTTAGGACAGTCAATAGCATTGGCACAGCAGAAAGAAATTCAAGGCACGGAATATATCAAGGTGAATGGTTCCCGGTCTCAGTCGTCAAATGGCCGCTCTTAATTCCGCCCCCATATCAAAACAAATTGGGTTTATCGATTGGTACCCATGGGTCCAACCTTTGTACATACGTCTTTCAATCCCAAACTTACAGCCTCTATACATTCATACACGCTCTCGTGAAATATGATATGCCACAAGTTCGTCAAAATTGTCATTTTCTGTCATCTAGATCACTAAGTGACGGGCATTCACTGGGTTTTGATTAAAGGCCTAATCATGCTAATAGTGAAAAAGGACCCAATTATAATGTGAATTAAAAGAAAATAGCTCAATATAACATAACTGAAGTCATGACTGCTCAGGGTGAGGTCTAAGACACGATAGATACATGTAACTTCGAAATTTACCGCAGATCAGTGAAGAAAACGTTAAGTGGCCTAATTATAATTGTCCGTCACCAGCTCACAAGATAATGGTTATTATAGGGGAATCTACAGTAGTCTCCACCATCGACCCGAGGAGCTATCTAGAGTAAGATAACTTAACACTGCTTAATGGCACTTCTGGCAATGGGCATTGTTTCGTCTGGTGGTAACTATTTGCATAGCTTTCAGAAAGGAGGGAATGATTGGCGTTGTCCAAAGTGATGATTGTTCTCGTTATTCATCGGTCTGAATAATTTCAGTATGGCTTGGATCTAATCTCTAAGATATTCTCATTGGCCATTTATAACTTACATCCGAGATATAGATATAAAAGACCTGTAGTGCTTACAGTGGAATTTTCAATCTATTCATACTCATGATAATCTATATTATATACTTCATGTAAACATGGTAAATCATCAAATCTATACTATATTAATTTGAGGTTTTATTTGGAGAAACATATTTAGGCGTTTGGCTGTAGCATGCATAGAAAACATTTAGATAGGGTATGTGTGTGCTGCCATAAAATGCATAAAGGATACTAAGAAATTATATTTCGATGGGAAATAAACATAACTCGTAGTACTGGGACTATTGTTGTATGCCATTAATGGCTTAATACATATTAAACATACCACTGGCCACTGCTAATCAGGTGATTTGGCTTAGAACCTTGATGTTGATGAATTGTGTGAATTAAAGTCAATAATGGCCTCTAAGTCAAAGAGTAAAAATTAGGTGAAAGGTCATAGCCCCCAAAAGGGCACATCTACACCCTATAAGGGATGTGTGTGTGCAATATGAAAACAATCCAGCAAACGCTTACCGAGATATCGTCCAGAAATTGAACTTATCATCCGCCACCAATTAAAGTCAATAATCGTCTCAAAATCTAAGTCAAAGGTAAAAAATTAGGGCAAAGATCATAACCCCCAGAAGGCACATCTACAGCCCCTAAGGGACGTGTGTATGCAATATGAAAACAAACTGGCTAACGGTTTCCGATATATCGTCCGGAAACGAAACACTGACACAGAGACGCAGGGACTAACATGGTGATCATGTTGATGACAATATTCCCCGCACCTACTTCGTTGGCGGGGGATAATACAACTTTTTCTGATGTGGCCGCATATTTTCAAACGAGCGTGGGGTGCTTAATGAAGCTTACGATCATGTGTTTTGTTCAACTAATCATCTCTTAAATGTATTTGAGAATTGTTTAACATGGTTGGCCTCTCTCAGATATCACATTTCAACAGTTAATTGTTCCACTGTCATACACAAATAAAAAAGTTTATTACAATGTATAGACCTATAGTTGTAATTCGAGGCTTGAAACGAATAGTAATCATGGTTAATTATTTACTTACTCAAAGAACAAGGACTGTGCGAGCTAAATGAGTCAATATTACGTATAGGGTAAAGCCGAGGAGCTCTACATTCTTATTAGCTGTGAAAAGGGTCGAGGTCACAGCTAAGATTGTAGAACTCCGAAGGTTTTAACTGACTTAAAACACATCCGAACATAAAGAGGATCCCTCATAATCAACAGCTCACACCTGACTGATCATAGCACCAGAGGCCTATCATGATAATTGGTCTGTAGTAGGTCAACAATAACTCTCCATTCCCGGCTTAGAATGTAGTGGTCGGACAAAAGACAATAATGTAGTGGTGTGTTTTAACAATACCAGAATACACTCAACTGGCAATGCTGCTTTGCGAGGCGGTGCAGAGAAGTATTTGTGGTGTCCTTGCACATGGGGTGCGCAGCATCGATGAGCTATTCTAGCTTCGGTCTTCTGCCTTGCATAATAATATTATATCACACTAGGGTGGAAAATGAGACGTAGGCTAAGCTGGTGAGGGCCCATTACTCAGTGAATACTGTAGGAACAACGGATACCCCCTAGACCCACAACCCCCTCGACCCACAACCCCCTTGAACTTCAACCTACATTTAAATTACATTCTCGGCCCACAACCCCCTAGACCACCATTACCCCTTCGAACTGTCTTCAAAGGGTTGTTGCTTGATAGATAGATTTTATCTAGAAGGCCAGCAACGTAAATTATGAGAAGAAGCTAAACGACTGACTGGAAAGTATTGATTAGCAAGAAGTTAAAATCAGCCGAAAATAAAAAACAAAAAAACACGACCATATTTGGGCCGAAATATGCTCTATAATGCCTATTTAAAACCTTAGATTTAAAAATTTCCGCGGGAGCCTGCCCCTGGAGCATTCTAGAGCATAAGTATATGAGAAGCTGGCTGTACCAGCTGTGGTGTGTATAAATTGTACATATAGTAAAACATCGGCATCCCCGTACGTCTTTCAACTGCTGGATCCGACACTGTTAGGAGTAGATCGACGACGACAACGACGCGTTTCAAGATGATGCCAAGAGGATTTCACAGATCTTTAAATTTGCGGGCGCTATGGAAGGGTAAAGAAATTCAGATAATTCCAGATCCATGAGCCGGAACGCTACAAAACTTAACAATGTTCTTTAGGTCTCGGGTGGGGAAACATGTCAAACGTTAGGAAGATCGGTTGGAAATTCAGTGAGATAATGATTCGAATATTCACTGATATATTTTCAATGGGTTATGTAAGTGGAGGGTCGAGGGGTTGTGGGTCGAGGCCCAGGGGTAGCGTAAGTCGAGGGTTGTGGCTCAATGGCCAGATTATTATCTGTCATGTGGCCCTATTTAAAGCGGGTCAGTCGTTTCGCTTACCCAATTCATAATATTTATTAAGTAATGTAACGTTGGAACAACGTCACAATATCCGAGGTCAGTAGCTAATCAGGAATCATAATTAATTACAGAAGTTGATCACCCCACATGTCTAGAAGTCGTATTTACCACCTAGCTTAGCAGGGATACGACCTGTTAATTGTAGTGGGTTATAACGAGATTCTGCCAGATAGTGGTTATGACTATTAGTCACGTCATAGACAGTAATAACACGGTCGTGGTAGTCACATCTAGGCATTGATTTTACCAAGGATTACTCTTTGCCTTGGCAGTCTAGATTGGATGGCATACTAAATATTCGCGTTCCAACGGCTATAAATCCAGAGATTTCTGAGAGCACATATACCTTCATTGTGTGTATATGGACAGCAATCCTGTATTAAACGTGGATGTGTCACGCCAAGTAAACGTGTTTAGTGCATAGGCCTGTATGTACTATACAGTGCGAGTGCCACGTGAGCAGTGGTAAGCATGGTATGCTAATTTCATATTTTGGTGCAGTTTTATTCCGAAATACAAACGTTTACGAAGCGAATGGTTGCCTAGATACGGAATAATGATTGTGACCTTTTCATCAGTTTAAAATCTGAATGGGCCATCAAAAGGTGTGAACATGTAATCAACAGAACAGAGCGTAGGTCTAGTGCTCGTCATATACTGCAACTACCTTAGTATATATAGGCTATAATATTTTTATTTTTAACCTTTACGACATTATGCTTTCTAGTTTTAATTTATAATGTGTTTCTTTTACATACCATATATATATCACTTATTTATACGCCTCCAGCAGAAAGCTTCAGACACAAGACTTCTAATTAGATAATACACTTATTTATATTGATCGCTCATCTCCCGATCAATGACTAAAGATAGACTACACATCACTTTCAATGGTGAAAATGAGATGCCAGAGTTCAGATAACATTTTCGAAATTCACACATTTCTTTTAGCCTTTTTTAATGTATTTTTTGCATACCGGTAATAAACCATTTTTAGGCCTGACGACAAATTCCTCAGATAATGACATAATAATATCATGTAATCACAAAACAAGTCTGGAAGCATATCATTATAAGCAACATACAGTGTATAAATTAGCAGAATGCATGTTTTCAACCAGAATTTGTAAATATATGATGCTTCTATCCCATTATACAAAAACATTTGATATTTGTTTAAGCGTCATTAAAATGAACAATACATTATATTATCATAATATGATAAAATAGAAAATGGTGTAAATATATGTACAGTGTTAATCATGTTAAATGCTTTAAAATAATTAAAATAACTAGAATGTTAGTGCTACTATATATATGTTCCCCACACCAAAACCAGAGATAAAATAGCTGCTATTACTATAAATACATGTATAGCAAAAAAGACACTCTGGAAAGCCCAGAAACCAATAGGATAAATAAAATTCGATATAATTAGAGTATTAAAGATAATCATGATACATGTTACTAGCTATTCACGCAGGACATGGCACTGACACAACCATATTACAACTAACATGATTAGTGGTTAATTCATTCCACTATCCCTCACGACCTGCCACACGAATAGCACATAATCAGAGTTGCCATGGAACAAAAACATTCCCGACGTCATAGAGAAAGTCAGCTGACTTACGCAGTAGCATCACTGAAATTCTCCAAAGGCTCCACCTCGTCTGATAACAAAGGCGACGGAAACGTTCCTAAACGGCCCTAACGGCCAAATAAAAATCCCGGGACAACAGCTGTCATGCTATGTGGTAATAAGCTAAGTCAGATCTACAAGTTCTAGGTGTAGCAAGGAAAATAGGGTGTAGTGAAATATGACAATGCAAAATACTGTCACATATTTGTCTGCGTTGACGCGATATTGCACCGGAATAATTTGTCTGAAGTTTATGTTGCAGCTGTGTTAAAAATAAAAACAGTATTATAAATGACAGCACATTACCCAACCAGTCTACTCAGCATCAGAGCAGCATCGAGATAATGCTAACGGTACATGGTACCATTACATGTATGAGATGAGAATAAGACCTACCTGGACCTTTCTGGGTTTTGGTTTGATCCGAATCCGTGAATGGCGGTTTTGATGTATGGTGAGCCATACCTTGGGATTTGTTCACGACAAAAAGATGGTCATTTTTGTCGAACTGATGATGTGAGTTTACCATCTCTATTGACTATTAAGGAGGATTTTTTTGTAATTTAATCCAACTCTTTGTTTATCTCAAACTAACTCATAACACATTTTCAAATCTAATCGGTAGTTCTAAAATATCCACAGACTAGCTTTGAAATATCAACAGTTTACAAAATCACTGAGTCAGTAGTGTGATGGCTTGATAAATTTCCCATCACCATAGCATATTATATTCCTGTAGGCTAATTTTGATGATTAATCTCGCAATTCACTTGATCTCGTGATGCATTACTTCACGCAGGTTTCTTGACGTATATATATCACACTGAAGAACAGCCATTTGCACGGCTTCGTTACGATGAGCACTGTGATAAACAGAACTTGTTATCATGTCCACAAAAATCTCGCAATTCACTTGATCTCGTGATGCATTACTTCACGCAGGTTTCTTGCCGTATATATAGCACACTGAAGAACAGCCATTTGCACGGCTTCGTTACGATGAGCACTGTGATAAACAGCACTTGTTATCATGTCCACTAAAATCTCGCAATTCACTTGATCTCGTGATGCATTACTTCACGCAGGTTTCTTGACGTATATCTGTATATATATCACACTGAAGAACAGCCATTTGCACGGCTTCGTTACGATGATCACTGTGATAAACAGCACTTGTTATCATGTCCACAAAAACAAAGGCAAATGGGCAGTGTGATTGAAAGCAAACGCCGTTATGCTGTTACAGCAGACGTGAATAGCCCGCGGTTGTAGTAGACGAGTTGACGGGTTTGTTTCCTGTGGAAATCAGTGCTCTGAATCACAGTGGCTGTCGTCTGGATGAGACATGTACTCGCCTGGTGCCACTGTGGCAGCTAGTATTAGTAGACATTTAGATGTGCACACTATCTGGGCTCTAAATATATCTGTTCAACTTGTCGCTGAGCTTGTGGTATTAGGGTTATGCCTAATTACCTTCGTGACACTCCTGAAGACAAATTGTTTGGCAGCCATTTCACATCCTTCTCTAGGCCTGCTATCCTTGATGTCCAATCATAAAGCTGTATTCTTTTTGGTTTGCCTGTGAGCCTACCATTATAACGTTAGAGCAAAGAAGCCGTTCTCTGTGATACTGGGTTCCTGTCAAATAATGACCCACTGTGAACGACCTAAGCTGAGCTGTCTTCTTCCTGCTGTCCAACCGCAGACTGACAGACCCACCTGGTGGCTGTTTTTTGGCGCGGAAATCACATTTTATCTGCAAAGAACAAAAAGGCATCGATCATGGCCAGTTGCATGGTAATATAATGCCTATGTATTCATTGAAGACCCTTCGAACAAAAGCGTTCTTGTTGCAATGCATGTTGCAAAAATGTTTGCCAATATTTCTAGAAAATGGAGCAGGAGTTACCTGGTTACCATGGTTACAGTTTCTTCCTGTGTCAACTATCTATTCTTGTTGGAAAACATTCGAAAATATTTCAGGCTTCACTCTAAATAAAATTAACAAAACATCTGTCTTATCAGGGTTAAGTTTAAATGTCCTTGTTGATTCCAAGAAGACACGTCTTGAATGTATTTTGTAACAATTTACAATGGAATTCAAGATTTTTCTATCGAAATAGATAAATATATCTGGGTATCGTCAGCGTAAAGATGATGTTTGACATTATGTATCTGAATTAAATAGCTGAGGGGGTAGTGTAGAGAGTAGACAACAATGGGCCGAGGAACCTTACATGTGACTTCAACAGGACTGGATAAATAATCCATACAAGTTTAACCTTCTGTTCACCATGTTCACGACCTCACAGGTAAGACACAAACCACTGAAGTGCGATACCATTGATATCATAAGTAGTATAGCTGGGGCTTTCCGGACACCAGACCACCTCACCTTCCCGGACCTTCCTGAACCTCAATCATCGCTAAGCGGACTTCCACCCCTCCCTCTAGAATTGTTTGTATGATGGTTGTCAAAATCACACCGAAACAATGTATTGTACCTGCCCCAATGTGTAGCATATATTTTAAAATACCTTTTGAGCTGGAGAATCATCTCAAATTACAAAAAAAATACCAGAAATGATTTTTTTAGACAAAATCACACAATCACAAATTCCTAGCTTCATTTGTTAAAAAAACATATACCCGCTTACCTGACATTGAAATTGAAAAACTGGCTTCTATTCAAAATGAACTTTAATCATCAAAATAGTAGCAGAGATGGATTATTCAGTCGAAATTAGGCTACATCAAAAAGAGGTACTTCTTTTGCTATTTTTGTTCGTTCGCAATCAAATTTTGACATTTTCGGAATTGACTTTTTGATGACATTGAATTGAAATTGACCTTGAAGATGACCTTGAATCACCAAAATAATACTATAATTGGATCTTTAAGTCAAAATCCCAGTCAAAATCCCATGAAAAAGCGGTTTTACACATAAAAATGAGGTAATATTACAAAATTATGTTCCTAACTTTATTTGTGAAAATAATATATTTTTGCTTAAACTTGACCTTGAAGATGAATTTTTGACCTTGAAGATGACCTTCAGTCATGAAAATATTACAAGATATAGATTGCCCAGTCAAAATCACATGAAAATGAGGTATTGCACATGTTCCTATACTCTAGAGTTGGTTGCATGATGGTTGTCAAAATCACACCAAAACAATGTATTATACCTGCTCCAATGTGTAGCATATATATAGGGCCTATATTTTAAAATACCTTCGACCTAGAGGATCACCTCAAATTACAAAAAAAAGTCCAGATATGGATTTTTTTAGGCAAAATCACATGATCACAAATTCCTAGCTCAGATTAACTTGCATCGCATGTTTTTCGCCTATTTCTCAGTTAATTCTCAACCAATTTCAATGACATTATGCAAGTCACTTTATTTGCAAGTCACTTGTATTTTCTTGTCACCGTGAAATTTTCATTAAAAAATATTCTATTTAGCTCTATAGCTAAATTTAGACCATCTGGCATGTAATGCAATTCAGGGCTAAAAACAAACTTTAAATTAACCTAGTTTAATGGGTTTATAGAAGGACGTCGTAATTAGTCCTACAGAAATTTCATGAGAATCGGTTGATAGTCCTTGCGAAATTTCATGAGAATCGGTTGAGAATGGACTGAGAAATCGGCGAAAAACATGCGATACAAGTTAAGGCCTGTTTCCATTGGTGTCTGTCTGTCTGTCTGGTGGACCGCACTCGTACCCGCGCGGGTGCCATATTATCTAGCCTTCATTAAATCCTTGTATCATTTCCATTCACGCGGATCCCGCACGGGTGATTTGCCGCTCGCGCGGATTGTTGGATTTTTCCGCACCGCATGGCAAATCCACATGTGGAATTCTAGAAAATGACGTCACACAAATGGGTTCTCCCGTGTATCGCCGCGTGTTTTTTCAAAATTTGTGTTATCACCTGAAAATCTGCGACTATGGCAAACGAAACCCCATCTTTAACACCATTAAAGATGGAAGAGGTCATAGAGCCTGTTCGGTCGAGTCCCGGTTTGTACAACCAAACAAAAAAGATACACAAAGACCAAATCTGGACAAGAAATGTGTGGTAGAACATTTCTAAGAAGCTAGACGTGGAAAGAATGACAGGTTGGCCTATTTATATAGCCTACCCAAGTGGGCAGGGGTCGAAATTAACGCTATATCGTGGCTGAAGTGTTAGTCTCGCTACAAACCTATTACAGATAATTTGACACAGTATCCACAGACAGGAGCTGGTCCAGTATTGAAAAATATATTTTTTGGCAAATTTAGGGGACTTTTAAAATTATGTGGCAGAAATGAAGGGGCGTGCACCCGCACTGCCAGACACTCGTGCGCCAGATAAGGGCGCCTCGGCCACCATCATCATCATCACCATCAACACCATAATAATCACCACCACCACCATCGTAATCACCGCCACCACCAACACAACCACCACCACCATCAACACCATCAACACTACCATCAGCATCACCATCATCACCATCAACACCAAAACCATGACCACCACCACCAGCATTGTCATCACCGCCACCACCATCAACACCAGTGTCACCATCATCACCACCATCACCCCTACCACACCACAACCACCATCCCCACCACACCACAAACACCATCGCCATCATCACCACCATCACCACAAACACAACCCCCATCATCACCACCATCTCCACTACCACACCACAACCACCATCACCACCACACAACAAACACAACCACCATCATCACTACTACCACACCACAACCACCATCACCACCACACGACAAACACAACCACCATCATCACCACCATCACCACTACCACACCACAACCACCATCACCACCACCCCACAAACTTAACCACCATCACCACCACACCACATTGAACCACCATCATCACCACTACCACACCACAACCACCACACCGCAAACACAACCACCATCATCACTATTGTCATTACCGCCACCACCATCAACACCACCATCATCACCACCACCACACCACAACAACCATAACCACCACTACCACACCACCATCACCACCACACCACAAAGTTAACACAGCCACCATCATCATCACCACACCACAACCACCATCACCACCACAAACACAACCACCATCATCACCACCATCACCACTAACACACCACCATCACTACACCACAACCACCGCTATCACTACCACACCACCAACACTACCACCATCACCACACCACAACCACCATCACTACCACACCACCAACAATACCACCACTATCACACCTCCAACACCATCATCACCACTATCACCACCACCATCACAACCACCATGACCACCACCAACAAAATCACCACTACCATCACCACTACCACACCACCAATACAACGACCATCACTAACACAACCACCATCACCACCACCATCAATACTACACAACCACCATCATCACCATCACTACCAACACCATCACTACCACTATCATCACTACCTGTTCCACCACCAAGGAGATTACTTTTATCTGCGCGGGTGTCACATGCGGATTTATATCAACACCGCACCAATGGAAACAGACGACCCGCGCGGCCAAAAAACCTTACCTCATGCATTCCATGAGAAAGGGGACATTTTGGTCAAAAAAATATTTATGACCAGTGTGATGGTGAGCTGTAGGACACAATGTCAGGTTTCATTTTCCACCATAATTATTAGTGAAACTGCCTCCTATTTTTTGTACTGTGACGTCACTTGGAGCACTTGAAAGCATTCTGGATCACAGGATTCAGATTCGTCTAGAACAGTGTGTGCCACCATTGTAAAATCGCATTTAATCCGTATTTTGGTGTGTCCATCGGTAATTTTTTAAATGACATCGTAAATCTACATAGTCTTGTGGAGATTTTGAAGGCAAATCAAAACTTGCAACAGTGAACGTCTGCAATATAGGAAGGCTGAAGCAACGCCCATTTCCAGGTAAAAAATCACACGTGGTGGCTGTCATTCCGTCACGATTTTTGATCATTTTTTGAGATTTTATCTCCAATAAGCCTACTAGACATCTTTTGTTTTTTATTCACTTAACATGCATATATATTGTATTTTTAAAATAGCAAGTGTCATTAAAAACGTTGTATTTAAAAAAAAAATTGCGTGACAGAATTACACTTTTTGTTGTGACGGAATGACCAGGTTGTGAAGGAATGACAGAAACGTAAATAATGATAGTCTAGATCTGTGTTGCAGGGGAGACCCGGGCATGATGAGCCCCCTGACTCCAATAATTAAAAAAGTGAATATTTATTGTATGCTCATATGCTGTAGGGCTTATCTATATTTTCTCATCACCAAACAATAATTTCTTTGATTACATTGTTTTTGAATAAAAAAAAAATATTCTTTTCAACCAAGAAAAATTACGCATCGTTGTTGTACGTCATTCCTTCACGGTGTAATTCATTCACTTTTTGGAGGTTGTATCTCTAATAAACCTTTTCTAGGCATACTACACAACCACCATCATCACCATCACTACCAACACCATCACTACCACCATCATCACTACCTGTTCCACCACCAAGGACATTACTTTTATCTGCGCGGGTCTCACATGCGGATTTATATCAAAACCGCACGAATGGAAACAGACGACCCGCGCCGCCAAAAAACCTTACATCGAAACGTAGCCTTAATGTGACGGCGAGTAGGCATATATAGATTTATTTGTTAAAAATTGATAGTTTTGCTCATTTAAAGCGACACAATCAGACTAAAATCGTCAAAAAATCGGTAATTTTATTTTGGCTTCTTTATATGACCATGCCTATGATGTAAACATGTCCATAGACTGGAGCTGCAAAAGTTGTTTAATTTTTGTGTGGCGCATTTACAAGTTAAGCGAGATATAGACACTAAAGTCCCGATTTCTTATTTCGGACATGCATGTCCAAAATAAGAAATACGGGAGTTTCGTGTCGATATCTCGCTTAATTGGTAAATGCGCAGCGCAAAAATAAAAAACAAAACTTTTGCAGTTTTAGTCTATGGACATGTTTGCCTCATATGGTCATATTAAGAAGCCAAAATAAAATTACCGATTTGTTGATGATTTTAACCTGATTGTGTCGCTTTAACCTAACGCGTTAGAAATTGACCTTTTTACCTTGAAGGTGGCCGCGAAAGGCTTTGTGTACTCGACGCAGACGCACACGCAGACGCACACTCAGACGCATAATCTGACGCACAATCAGACGCAGACGAACGCTCCCATGTTTCGAAGTTCCCACGTTCTGATAACCATGATAAAGTTCCTCGGTCGGTTTGCCCATTGACGTGTAGCTAACTAGGCCACCATATTTAGCTGAATTAAAACAGTAGGCCTATTATGTTTTTTTGCTCCAGAGGTATAATTGTTAGGTCTAGATTGTAAGACCACCTGGTGCAATTTTTTCACTCTTGAGCATTTATTTTTATTTTTCGGACTTAGTGGTCATTGCTGAAAATCTTGTTTTTATTCGTAACAGTTTGTTCCGGCAACTTAAAGCTCCGAAATTCTGAAAAAAAATTTAGAACACCTATTGACATCACTGCCGCAGATGGCAGCCAATATCAGAATATGTATGTCTAGGCCTAGCCTAAGCATGCTAAATGTCGGCTATAGATCACTCTAATATTTTACATGAAAGTTAAGGTAATAGGAGGGGGGGGGTAAATATTGAAAAAGGAGGTAGGAACTCAAGCTCGATCAGCCCGCGATGTTGTTGTCACGAATGCAAGATATTCATCCTATGATGACTCAATGTTGGTCCACCATCTGCGATGTGATGCTGGCCTATAGGCCTACTGAAGCTGAATAAAGTAGCCTAAGTTTACTCGTGCTTCCATATGTTTGTTGTTTTATTGTTGGTCCAGTAGCCTATCGTAGACGGTGACCCAAGTTGAAAAAAAACCGTTTGGTCAAAATAAAAATAGAACCAACAGGAGGTCTGTTTTAAAAATTACGGATGTGAGAACTCCTTCAGTCCTTTCCATCAAAAATCGACATAGTATTCAAACAACGAGAGTCATTTGTTATATTAACAGCCTTGTCGTAAGCAGGTAGGCTAAATGCTAGGCCTAGGTCTATAATGACCCACACCCCGCTTTCGCTGGGTCAGATGCTATCCCCACCACAATGTTGTTTTAATCTTGGCCCACAATTTACGACGCTGGCCCAGCATTCAATCACCATTCTGCATCAAGTACATAAAGCCCAGATTTTATGCGTCTGAGTCTGCGTGTGCGTCTGCGTCGAGTACACAAAGCCCCGCGAAACGGCCCCCATCGGACAATATTTTGCATGGGAACATCAAAATTCGTTCACCAGGCACCCTAAGGGTTACACAATTATAAGTAAAAAAAATACATCTTTGGGGTGGTCGGGGAGCTTCCTTCCTGCCCTACTACATGTACTATAGGTAGGCCTACCGTAAAGCGGGGATAGCCTACTTTGGCCCAATTTTTTTGTTTTCTATTTCATTTTGTTACTTACTGAAGGAAACGCTGACAAAAGAGGTGGACAGTGGTAGGAACCTGGTCACCCCTTTATCAGGTGGAGGCTGACCGCAGATTAACGTACGTACTTTGAAGGACGTACGTACTTCGATCTAGCTAGACCGTACGTCCATTGACGTACACCTACATTTATAATAGGGCTCCCCTTCAGCGTGAGATTGCATCGTTCCCATTTATAAATAGAAATAGCTTGACATGGGAAATCTTTCATAGAGACCTCACGCGTCGATTGATACCAAAACGAGGCTAGGCGCATGTTTATACTTCTGGCAAATTTACAAAGAAAGAGAGCCTGTGATTTTTGGCAACATTCTTCATTGTTTTTCGGTGAGTATTGTCATGAGCCAACGTTGGGAATTACTTTTTTATACAGAAAAATATGTATGCTATCGTAAGAGCCGAAATTTGTGTAGTTCCTATGTTTGAGTTTTCAACATTTTAAGATTATTTTAGGGTGGTGTACATCCGTACGTCGATTGAAGTACGGACACCAGCCATACTTTGATCGACGTACGACAGTGATAGACGCCAAACGACGTACGTACTTCAATCGAAGTATACTTTGAATGAAGTACGTACTTCAATCGAAGTACGGTATAGGCCTCTAAGCTAAGGCTAAGCCTTAAGCACAGCCAGGCCTGGTCTGCCCTACTTAGCTACTAGACTAGTAGGCCTAGCCTAGTAGGGCTAACCCAACAAACACAAAATATTTGTATAACATGTATACAACGTCGGCTCAACGTTGGTCCAACACTGTACAAAAGTAGGTTGACCGGTCCTTCCGATAAGTATTGATCGCTCACACCCTAACACTGTATTTTAAATATGCCCAGCACTGGCACAGTGGCAGCACAACGCAGAACCAATACTGGTTTAATGTTGGATCGCCATCTGCGACGTTGACCCAACATTACCATCATTGTTTTATGGTATGGTGTTTAAGTAGGCCTAGTGAGGAAGGTCTTTAAAATATATTCTAGTGATATCTTACTAACGTTCAGGGCCGTCATTTGGGGGGGGGGGGGGGTCGAGAGGGTCCCTCCCCCCCCCCCCTGTGACCACAGAATCCACCATATTCCACCAATTTGCACCTAACAATAGAATAAAATTCTAGGGAACATGCCCCCAGACCCCCTAACCTGCGTTTCCCATTCGCTCAATGCCAGATATCAATTCAAGCAGTAAATACCCCAGCAATCCAAAATTGGACCCCCCCCCCCAAAAAAAAAAATGGGCACGAACCTGCTAGCTAACTATTATGTGTTATTATTTGTCAGACCCCATTCCTATAGTATAGGACTATAGGCCTACTGTTGTTTCGTAGCATTATTAAAAGACTAATTTCAATAATGAGACTATGAATGTCGCTGCCGTTATAAAAATGGGGATGTTGTTGTTAGTAGTGTCCCAAAATATTTAATCAATTTTATTTGGTTTGAAAAGTTATCAGATGTGGCCCTGGCAGTGCAAGGGTTTATAGTTAGTAGACTAAGTAGGCCTAGATAGGGTTATAATTGAATTATCAATAAATAAAAAAATATGTCAGCCTTAATTAACTTATACGTCACTGAAGTACCAGTAGACTATCAACATTTACAAATACATGATTTGACAAATTTTGTTTATATTTCAGGTAACCGCTTACCAAATCATTTGACAACATACCTTCAGACTGGAGATGAAACTCAATCCCAAGATATAAGCACTAGTGTAACCCAGAAAGCAAACCGCTTCCTGTAGCATGTTTGGACACATTATAAAAGGGATTGTAGTATTACCCCCACATGCATCCACAATAGAGAGAGAGCGAGAAAGAAGACAAAAAAATATGTTCTCTCCTCTCTCTTTTTTTCATTTTAGAACTCTCTTTCTCACTTTCTCAGTCCTCTTTTTCTCTTCTCTCTATCTCTCTCCCCACTATCTCTTCTCTCTTTCTATCTCTCTTTACTCTCTCTCTCCTATACTCTCTCCTATTCTCTCTCTCCCACTCTCTCTCCTACTCTCGTCTCTCATACTCCCTCTCTCTTACTCTCACTCCTACTATCTTTCCTACTCTCTTTCCACTCTCTCTCCACTCTCTTCATCGCATTCTCTCATCTCTTGCTCTCTCTCCTATCTCCCTCTCTTTCTCCTACGCTCACTCCTATTCTGTCTATCTCCTATTCTGTCTCTCCTACTCTCTCTCGCTATCTATCCTACTTTCTCCTACTCTCTCTCCCTCCTGATCTCTCTCTCTCTCCTACTCTGTCTCTCATACTCTCTCTCCTCCTCTCCACACTCTCCTCTATTTCTCTCTCCCCGTTCTCTTACTCTCTGCCCTCTCTCTCCCTCTGTGTGTCTCTGTTGTGGGTTTCTGTGGGGGTGATACTACAATCCGCTTTACCGTACATTCCCTTTATTCGTGTCATTAAAACAATAAAGGACTACGCAGTAGTATAAGATGGAAAAGGAACATGCTTCTGGTATGGCCTGCTGCTGCTTTTTTAAGCATCAAACATTTTGGATCACTATAATATCATGCACTGGTGTAGATATTGCAATAATAAAATATTCTTGTGTCTGGAAGTCTGTTTTATGTGTGTTTATAACATCATGTAAGTTAACCACCAAGAACAAAAACGTAAAAACGAGCAGAAAAATAAATAATATCGAAAAAAATGAAATATCGATAACTCAGCTGATTTTTCACCTAGGCCATACAGCATCAAAAGAAATGTCTATCTAATTGTTATGGCAATAAATTTAATTTGGTATACAGTATATATGATATTTTGAAATTAAAAAAATGGCCTGACCACCCTAAGGGGCTGTTCAACAATTACGTAAAGCTTTTTTGAGAGATTTTTCACCCCGCTCCCACCCTTCATAATGCTTTTAACGTTGTACGTGTTGACTACGGTCCGTAACACATCGCTTAACCCCCCCTCTCCCTTCTAGGCGTTATGTAATTATTAACCCTTATGCTGCCGGGACCGAATATATCCGTTTTCAAACAACTTTCAGACCAATACATTCAACTCAAAATGCTAAAATGTTTTGTGATAGATGCTTAGTTAATCTATTAATTCATTTTAACGATGTATTTGTTCATAAAAATAATTATTTTTCGACATTTGGAGCTGGAAATTGCGTTAGCAATTCCAGCTTCAAATGAATGAAAAATTGTCTGAAAAAATCGGCAACATAAGGGTTAAACGGCCCCAAACACTGGCATTGTTGATAAATAATATGATCTCAGCGATCTCGCCAACAATCTAAATTGTACAAGATAGACCTACACATAATCAGGGAGATACTATTTTTCATTGTTTTTTTACGTCGATTGACGTACGATAAGTACGTCAATCGACGTACGTACTACAATCAAAGTATTAAGACTGAAGAAAATTCACAGTTCACTAAACCCCATCGACAATTTAATGTCAATATTTAATTTTACAAACATAGAAATCTTTCAAAACAAGTTACAATCGAAACTTGAATAACACTTCTCCGAAATTATAATGTAGTTGTGATTGGCAATGTTACTATTTCTGCAAAATAAGCAAAAATGATGTAGTATTTGAAAAGTACTAACTTTGAGCTATCATGTGTCCCTGGTGAAAGCACATTGGGAATTCCCCGCCAACTAGAATGGTAGGCTATCTACCATTGTGCAATCCTCAACCAGGCTAACCAATGACAGGAGGCGACACAAGCTACAGGACATGATATTTATAGGTACCCCTAAAGCCAGTTGATGACGAGAAGCGTACGTCAATGGAAGTACGGTCGACCTAGATCGAAGTACGTACGTCCTTCAAAGTACGTACGTTAATCTGCGGTCGGCCTCCACCCCCATTAGACCTATCATTCACCTAATATTATAATTATTGGAAGGAATATATTTTTTAATCTAAGGGTGGGCCAAAGCTGGAGATACTTTGAACCATATTTTTTGATCGGCTATAAGTCAAACTAGACCCGTTGCAAGGGTGCATTGGCCCACATTTTGGAGCTTTAAAAAAGAACAGTTTATTTTGATATAAAATAACACAATAGTCTATACATGACATAGCCTACTTCATTTTCTGTGGGCCTGGGACAAAGTAACCCCCTTGTAACTTGTTGTGATGGGCTAAAGTAAACCCACTTTAGATCTCAGACACCACGACAAAAATCTATAATCAGATAGGGGGCCTAGGCCTAGACTCTACAGATGGTGCCACATTGAACAGCTTTTCTGGATTCAAAGTAGACTATCATTTCACACCATTACATTCTCACTTGGCGACCTCTATTTTGAAGCCAGGTAAAAGTTTGACAGGTAGTCTAGGCCTATCTGAATTTGAGAAATATAGGCATATCTAGGCCCTATATTATATATCATGTATATATAATATAGGCCTACATATCGCGCGTTTTGGAGTTCCAAGGAGTAGCCGGATCTATAGGAGGTCTGTGCGATGTCAACGTCGCCAAGTTAGGAGGAGAAAGGGCTCGACTAGGCCTACTGCATGACGTCACATTATCACACTCTGTGTATAGTAGTGGTTTTCACCATAAGATGTAGGCTAGGACTAGACTCTATATATAGGCCTAATATCGATGGCCTATCAGCCCATATCGCACTCTCATCTAGCTCTAGATAAGAGTGCGATATGGGCTGATAGGCCTATCGATATTAGGCCTATATAATATAGAGTCTAGGCCTAGCCTACATCTTATGGTGAAAACCACTAGTCTACTATACACAGAGTGTGAGAATGTAACGTCATGGCCTATCAGCCCATATCGCACTCTTATCTAGAGCCTAGATATGAGTGCGATATGGGCTGATAGGCCTATCGATATCAGGCCTGTGGTTTGAACTGCAATCTATGGCAGTTATGTCATGTGTGACGTGATCGTGTGAGAAAATACAAACGCTGTTCATCTTTCGTGCGATATGGGAAAATACAGCACATATCCAATAGGCCTAAATAAGGTGTTTGCCTAAAGCCTCAGACCTAATTCATTAGACGAGTGCTGTATTTCCCCATATCTTGTTGAGAAATTCGCTAGGAGTAGGACCTACATAGCCATAAGCCTACCATCATAGACTACCGGTAGAGTCTTCAATTACTGCTCTGCAATGCCAACTTTCCGTATTTCTTATTTTTGACATTTGTTGGCCAAAATAAGAAATCAGGAATTTCTCTATATCTAGCCTAACTGGTAAATGCGCAGAACAAAAAATAAAATAAAATTGCAGCTCTAGTCTATGGACATGTTTACATCATGGTCATATTAATATGTCAAAATAAAATCACCGATTTTGTATGCTTTTAGCCTGATCCAGTCCCTTTAATCAGGGGCGGATCCAGAATTTGAAAAAGGGAGGGGCGCAGGGGGTTCGGAGGCTCGCCTCCACAAATTTTTTGGACATATTTAGGCCAACTTGGGGGACTTTTTAAAGAATTTGGCACAAAAAGGGGTGGTTGTGCGCCCCCCCCCCCTGGATCCGCGCATGTTAATTGCCAATTGGATAAACTTTTGTTTATAAATAAATTATTGTACTCGGAGCCAGATTCAGTTCTTTCTGGGAATGGACTATACCACGATTCACATTCACCGTGGTGGATGAATTTCGCCGATTACCCCGTCAATTCTCAATCAATTTTCATGAAATTTTACACACACTATTTTCCATTCATGTCGTGACTACCCTGAATGTTTCGCGGAGTCTTGATAAGTATTTTGAAAGTTAGACCATTTGACATAAATAAAAATGTTGCCCTCTATAAAGCCATTAGCTTCGTCTCAGAATTTTATTATATCGCGAAATTTTCAGGGTAGTTACGACATGGATGGAAAATAGTGTGTGTGACATTTAGGAAAATTGGTTGAGAATTGACTGAGAAATCCGCGAAATTCAATAATCCTGGTTCATGAATTTAATGTGAATCTGACTATAGTAATACCTGTTGTGTAGTCTATAGAATAAAGCCCGAGGAGCTCTACATTCGAGGCCTTTTTCACAGCTAAGAATGGAGAACCCCGAGGGCTTTAACTGACTTAAAACACATCCGACCATGTGGAGGATCCCTCATAATAAACAGCTGGGTCACACCAGACTGATTGTAATACCATAGGCCTGCCACGATAATTGGTCTGTACTTGATCAACAATAACACTCCATTCCCTGCTTAGAATGTAGGCTAGTGGTCTTAAAAAGAGAATAATTTAGTGGTGTTTTTTAAAGAAAAAACACTTCGACAACGTGCTCTAACTAATACTAATCAGTGACAATAGGTCTACAAGCATCACCTTATAGTTGAGAGTCTCAGTCAACAGTGGTCAAAGTGCTATATATGGGCCTATTGGGGACATCATAATCTGAATTGAAAGCTCTGTGACGTCAGTAGACTAAGTCTTGTGACGTCACATAATTGAAGTTTCTCGGTGCCCAGGGGTATCACAGCATGCAATTTCGAGGGGAACAGTTTCTAAGAAAACGTGTAGGGGCCTAGGTCCTATACCATGTATACCGCCGTCAGATTAACTTGTATCGCATGTTTTTCGCCGATTTCTCAGTCAATTCTCAACCGATTTTGATGAAATTTTGCGAGGACTATTTTTATTTACGCGGCGACTACCGTGAAATTTTCATCAAAAAATATTATGTTGTTCAAAAGTTAGACCATTTGACATGTAGTAAATTAGACATTACGACGTCCCTCTATAAACCCATTAAACTGGTTCAATTAAAGTTTGTTTTTTAGCCCTGAATTGCATTACATGCCAGATGGTCTACCTTTTTAGCTAAACAATTTTTTTTGATGAAAATTTCACGGTAATCGTCGAGTGACTCGCAAATAGTCCATACAAAATTTCATGAAAATCGGTTAAAAATTGACTGAGAAATCGGCGAAAAACATGCGATACAAGTTAATCAGGAATTAAAATACCTGACAGGAAGGACTTAGGTACACAGCCTCTATTGACGACATTTGAGTAGATAGGCGACAATATTTCACACAATGCGGGGCCATTCGCATGGATGAAATCTGTAGGCTAAACTGGGCCAGGAGAACCTGTTGAGAGTGTAGGGTGGTTACATATCACTTTCTAAATACGACAGAACAAAAATTCAATAAGTCCTACCACACAGCTGTCGTGTGGAGAAATTCTTCAAGAAGATCGATATAAAACTGAGGAGGTATGATGTGCCACCGCAGGGTCATTATGTCACTGTGGGGGATCAGTGAGTTGGGTCAGAGGTCAGTCTGATGCACTTCCTGCCTCGACAGCTCATCATTTGACGATAACACTCCTCTGCATGGCAAACACGAGACGTTGACGCAATGTTAGGCTAATCTTGGCCCAGCGTCGTAGACGATGGGCCAAGATTAGCCCAGCATTGGGTCAACGTGCCGTGTTTGCTAGGCGCTCCACTGTGTAACGAGCACCGTGCCATACCGAAGCAAATAACGCCAGGCTGTTCCTCGCCATCACGTCTCAGCCAATCAGGAAGCCACGCAACAATAGCAGGAGATCCATAAATTGCAATTTGCACCGTTTAGTACCAAGTCGTTCTTCCTTGCCGGGAGGCCAGAGTAACGGTAATAATTCAAGAGGTGGTGATTTCGGCAGAATGAAATAGCGTGGGTAAAGCTCATTCAAAGAGGCCATATTTCAACTAAACTTGTTAACCCTCTCTATTTTCATTATATTTACAAGTATATCGTAAGTGGAAAATAATATACATATGTCCACTGTAAATTACTAGTAGCGACTTTATATGTGATACAAAGAGAGAACCATTTACAACTATATTTCCCTCTACTATTACTGGATCATGATAAGAACAATTGTTAGAAAGCTGGGATTCATTTTCGATTGTGATTTTAATTAGAATCGACAAATCTCTCGGACATGCAAAATATGTATGTCTTATCATTTCCATGATTTGCGGCGTATCAGGAAGTACCTAAACCTTGAGACATCGAAAAGCTGCAGCATGTTCAAAACTGTCTGGCACGGGTAGTCTGGAGGGCTTTTCGTTTCAGCATCTTCTTGGATCACTTGGCTGCCAATAAAATGTCGCATAACTGAGTACCATCAGCCTGGCCTGGTTCATCCATCAACCTACTATGCATATATCATCATTCTTTTTAACTTACCTTTTCCACCCTAATTCAACCTGAGACACCGGGCCTGAGACCCTGTAAAGTCTGAAAATATACCCCCATCCCAGATTATACCCGGGTAGATTGTGGGCGCCCCATAATCTACCCCGGGGTAGATCCTGAACTATGCCCCCTGGGTAGATTACGGTCGCTCCCAGAATCTACCTCTCCCTCCCAGGATCTACCCCCCCCCCTTTTCAACAACTATGTGCGACCCTCTCATAATCTACCCCCCCCTCTCAGAATATACCCCCCCCTTTCAACTATGTGCGACCCTCCCAGAATCTACCCCTCTATACTCCCTCCCAGAATATACCCATCTTTTCAACAACTATATGCGACCCTCCCAGAATCTACCCCTCCCTCCCAGAATATACTCCCCTTTTTTCACCAACTATATGCGACCTCCCAGAATCTACCCCCTCCCCCCCCCCCCCAGAATATACCCCCTTTTCAACAACTATAATATTGTGCGACCCTCCCAGAATAATACCCCTCCCTCCGAGAATATACCCCTTTTTCAACAACTATAATATTATGCGACCCTCCCAGAATATACCCCCTTTTTGAACAAATTGAGATGTGTGACCCTCCCAACATCTACCCCTCCCTCCCAGAATCTACCCCCCTTTCCAGAATCTACCCCTCCTTCCCAAAATATACCCCCCCCCCCTTTACAACAAATGCACATGTGCGCCCCTCCCAGAATCTACCCCTCCCTCTCAGAATATACCCCCCCTTTTCAACAACTATATGCGACCCTCCCAGAATCTACCCCTCCCTCCCAGAATATACCCCTCTTTGCCACAACTATAATATTATGCGGCCCTTCCAGAATCTACCCCTTCTTCCCAGAATGTACTCCCCTTGTCGAACAATTTATATGTACGACCCTCCCAGAATCTACCCCTGCTTCCCAGAATCTACCCCCTTTTCAAGAACTATAAGATTTTGCGACCCTCCCAGAATCCGCCCCTCCCTCCCAGAATATTTTCCAATTCTGAGAGCGAATGGTAGATTCTCACACAATTACATGTAGTTAATAGAAAAGGGGTCATATTCAGTGGCTGAGGGGTAGATTCTTGGAATATCATATACAGTTGTAGAAAGGGGACGAGGGATATATTCTGAGAGGGAGGGGGGAGGGCATATAGTTGTCAGAAAAGAGGGGAGTAGTCTCTGAGGGAAGGGTACTTTGTGGGAGTGTCGGGGTATATTCTGGGAGGGAGGGGGAGATTCTGGAAGGATCGCACACAGTTGTTGAAAAGGGGGGTATATTCTGGGAGGGAGGGGTAGATTCTGGGAGGGTCGCATATAGTTGTTGAAAGGGGGTATATTCTGGGAGGGAGGGGTAGATTCTGGGAGGGTCGCACATATAAATTTGTTGAAAAGGGGGGTATATGCTGGGAGGGGGTGGAGATTCTGGGAGAACCGCATAATATTATAGTTGTTGAAAAGGGGTATATTCTGGGAGGGAGGGGTAGATTATGGGAGGGTCGCATAATATTATAGTTGCTGAAAAGGGGGGTATATTCTGGGAGGGAGGGGTAGATTCTGGGAGGGTCGCACATACACATTTGTTGAAAAGAGGGGTATATTCTGGGAGGGAGGGGGGGGAGGGGTAGATTCTGGGAGGGTCGCACATATAAATTTGTTGAAAAGGGCGGTATATTCTGGGAGGGAAGGGTAGATTCTGGGATCCGAAAACACTTCAACAAATCACGAAAGGGGGGGGGGGTAGATCCTGGGAGGGAGGGGTAGATTCTAGGGGGCACACCGGGGTAGATTCTGATAGATCCCAAAATCTACCCGGGTATAGTTTCAAGGGGGGTAATCTGGGGTGTTAAACTGGCACTTAGTTGACGGCCTCTGGACATCGACATTGACTCTGATTGATTGATTGATTGATTGATTGATTGATTGATTGATTGATTGATTGATTGATTGATTGATTGATTGATTGATTGATTGATTGATTGATTGATTGATTGATTGATTGATTGATTGATTGATTGATTGATTGATTGATTGATTGATTGATTGATTGATTGATTGATTGATTGATTGATTGATTGATTGATCGATCGATCGATCGATTGATTGATTGATTGATTGATTGATTGATTGATTGATTGATTGATTGATTGATTGATTGATTGACTGATTGATTGATTGATTGATTGATTGATTGATTGATTTCAATCATTGATTGATTGATTCCTCAGTTATAATGACGCGGTTACTGTACAAACAACGAAAACATAATTTGATTTGAAAACTAACAAATTAACCAGATTAGATAAATTGTCTTAAAATGTTTAGCGAAGATCGTGAAACTCAGCGACTGTATAGTGTTCATGTCAAAGAAGTGTTGTTGTCGCCATGTTGGATATGCCATTGGCCAATTTATAACTTAACATGGATCATCATTAAGAAGAAAGTCCGAGAAAGTTTGGCAATAATCGGACAAATATTACAAACATAGGTGACTATCCACTTTTACATCGAATTGTCTAAATATAATAATAACAAGGATAAAAGACCGTACTTAAAAACAATAAGTCTCCATCACATCTGCACATAGTGGGTAGAGAATTAGTTAAAATGATTTGATGAAAATGCTTGATTGCAAATAAATTATATTTATTAAAATAGGCGTTACATGAATGTAAATTGATAATCTGTTGAATTAATAATCAGTTTCTTCTCTTTTTTGTAGGTATTCAACCACATTGGGATGTTCTGCTACTTTGTTTAACAAAGTTTGTAACTTTTTGTGTGGTTTTAGAAAGTCTTCATTTTTCTGCAGTATAGTCTCAATCACTGCAAATAAATGTAGGTCAGGATACGTCATCTGCAATTTTAAAATTCAATTTATTTGAAGCTATGTAGCATAGTGGTCATGATCAATACTGTTTTTCCATCTGAAAATATTAAACACAGAAACAGACTAAACTAGCTAGTTTGATTTTCAATTCGTATATTGCCAAGTGAACAAAACTGTGTGCATTATATACATGTACATAGACAATATTAACCAGTGTTTTCAGTAGGCTCTTGTATTTCGTTGGGGTGGCGCGTATTTTGTCGAGGCTGGAGGCCGAGGCAAAATATGCGCCACCGAGAGTAAATAATATGGCCAATATTGAAATCACAAGTGTAATTTTGTAACAAAATGTATGTGTTGTGCTTACAAAACTATATGATGTATATGTCAGTATAATAAAATGTATTCTTTATATACCTTGTATTTTTTTCAAAATCACTGGTGTATGTAATGTCACAATACATTATCATGTCTAATCTCAGCAAAAAGTTACGGTACGTAGGTCTATACTAGGTCTAAAGATAATAAGGGCTATATTAGGCATAATGTGCAGTAAGTAATAGAGAATTAGTTTTGGATGTTTTTCTAGATTTCAGCAAGGCTTTGATACAGTGGACCATAGCATATTGCTAAAAAAATTATATAAATATGGTGTGAGAGGTTTGTCTTATGAATATTTTAAATCTTATGTATCTAACAGAAAACGATATGTAGCTTTTGAAGGCGTAGTATCATCAGAAACCTCAATTACATGTGGAGTCCCTCAAAGGTCATTTTTAGGGCCATTGCTTTTTACTATATGTAACGATTTAGTGAATGCAACAACTTTGTTGTCGCATTATTATATGCTGATGATACTAGTTTATTTTTAATAGACAAACATCAAGTTGATTATTAAAGCTATGAATAATGAGCTTGCACATATTGTAAGACGGGTACAGCTTAAACAAATATCACTAAATGTTCTAAAAATAAAGCCAGCCTTAGGTGCACAAATAGTTTATTTAATTTTTCGCTGGATTATTAGAAACGTAAATTACCCAAAAAAAAGAGTATTTAAAAATCATGATGATAAATTACTTAATACAGAACTAACTATATAAGGGCCCATATAGCGGTTTTACCATCAATTTTATGTTTATTGATAATCCTTCCTCTGATGAATGATTTTAATTGACGTTATTGTATAGCATAAAACAATTTAACAGTTTGTTATAATAAATGTATCTTGCTCACTTTTTGGCCCGTAAAAAAATCGCCTTGTGTATTACGTGCTTCCATCTCAAGTTGTCTCATTATTGTTTGAGCTCTCTCATAAACTTTTGGAAGTTTCTGAAACAATCATGAAATCGTAAGTGATACATCGATCTACTACCAAAATATCCTTAGCTTTCTGAAACTGTTGATAATAATTAGTGTTACATAAATATTTCCTGTATGCCCTAATTGATACCATGAATGATATTTTTTCAGATTAGTTTTGGCAATAAAAAAAGTTCGTTGATAGACATGATAAAATAAAGGATATTTTTTTATATGAAATTGTGTGCGTTCTAAAACAATTTTCGCAAGAGTTCAATTTTCATTATCATTATGGACTCCACCTGCTGTTTTATCTGTTGGTCTTGTTCTTTCTCAGCCACCATAATTGATTCTCTTATATCAGTAATAATTTCAGCCAGGCTATCTAGTCGTAACTCCTCCAGTGGTGTTGTGCCGGTCAGACCTACAACCAAATCATATCAACCCGTCCTCTTTTTAACCACATACAATACCATTACATATACGGTACACAATAATAGCCTATATTTTGTAACATTTCGTTTTTATCTTTCCTTTTTATGAGTGATAGTAACGTATATTATATACCACGTTCTAGTTTAACATTATTACAAAAATCCGTTGTCAGTGGAGATTTGTAGGATACACAACAATTTCTGACATGCAGAGTAAACACTATATTACTTTTTGCACTCAAGGTCTGCAACGTAGTTTGACACAATATTCAAAATTATCAAAGAAAAAAATGCCGAAAAAATAAATAAATCTCCCACTGTCATAAACAAGTAGTTTATTATGATGGTATTCAAGACAGGTAGCCAGGAAGGTGTTAGCTTTACAATGTATGCAAAGTTCATTTCTAGAAGTTAAAAATTATTATTTTGGACAAAATGGCCAACTGTTTAAGCTTTTCGCCCTTTACCTTTTTAAAAAGTTCTTGAAGGTAAATAGTTAAAGGTCTTATGTAGTATTTTGAATCTATATATTTTTTACGTTCTTTTTTGAAATTAGCCCAAGTAAATAGTGAAATTCATCTCATATATCCAGGGATATCTGTTTTACAAAATTGGCATACCAGTATCATGCATTTCTGCATACTGTATTATGCATTTCTGCATACACGACTTGGGACCAGACTCCGACCTCTATGTGCAAGCGTCTAAAATACTTTCTCACGAGATCTGGTAATTTATTTAAATAAAGCTAAGCGTTGTTTTAATGATACGATGTATAGTGCATTTTCCTTCTTGTGATATTGATTCATGATATAAATAAACTGATCCTTTAATCTCAGCTTAGCTGACTGTTTTAATGATTTAATAGAGCATAAAGTCCCATTAAAATCATATCAACAGCAGTGAGCAGGATCGAAGACCGAATGCATGCTGGCTTGATGATACAATTTAACACATTATCCAAAATTACCACAAAAGACAGCGGGATCAAATAATTATATTAAATGATCTATGACAAATAATAAGACGTGGGTGGTGATATTTTACTACAATAAATCCTCGCACAGAATATTTATAACACGTTCAAAATTTATTGTCAGAATATAATAATAGTCAATGATACAAACCAGTATGTTTGGCCACGTATCTCAATAAAGCTCCACTTTGCGTAAACTGCTGGTCTCCAACTTCTAACACGGGAACCACACCATAGGGCATTTCTTACGGAACATAAAACAGAAGAAATATATATATGATCAACCTAAAACAGTCTAGAGCAGCCGTTAACACGCCTAATATAGTGAACACAAAACGGTAATTTTGTATAACATTTGTACAATGTTGGACCAACGGCGAAAACGTTGGGCCGACGTTGTACAAATTTTTTTTTGCGTTTGCCGGGCGATGTTTGCAAAACTATGAGTAGCGTGTGACAGTGATATTATGTATTAATCTACATACATGATGGTTTCTGTCAAAGGTAATACAGTATGTATTACTAACTTGGTTTGTGTTGTGACCATTCTGATCTTTCGAGCCTGATGTCTTCATATATTGTACCAGATGCAGCCAGTACTAGACGTATTGACTCAGCCCGACCCTTCAGGTTAAAGTAGATTAGCTTCAGCTTAGACATGACAGCAAATCCGTAACATAGGAGGTCACTGCCGTGGGAGATAATATAACAATTATGATACTTTAACGTCCAATTATGCATTGTAAAGTGATAATATTGTATTGGAATGTCAGAACATGACATTATAATACAATGATATGGTATTATAATATTGGAATATGACATTAACATAGAGGATGTTACAGTATAAAATCACGATATAACATTTCTGTATCAGGATTTTGAATTATAATATCTGGATAACACAATTTAACAACATGAAAAGGTATTAAAAAATGGCTTTATAATGTCGTAATATAGCATTCTAAAGCCAGGATATATTGATTAAACATCTCGTTGTGTCACTAAAAAGACAGAATATGACACAATAGTGTCAGGATATGGCTTTATAATATCAGGATATGGCAGTTTAACATCACGAAATGTAAATTTAAGGTCAAGATATGGCACTTGAATATTAGAATATTACATTTTTTTATAAAAAAATAAAAAGCTATAAAGTTGTTATGTGACACTTGAACGTCAATATGTGGCATCAATATAGAATGATAGGGTAATATAGTGTCAAGAGGATTGTATTATAATATCATAGATATAATGTCATGTCATTGTATTATAATGTCATCTTAAAATACAAGATGTAGCATTTGAAGGTCCTGATTTTGCATATTTGTGTAAGGATATTGGATTGTAATATTAGGATGTGACACTTAAAGGTTATGATATAGTATTATAATGTCCAAATATGGCCCTTAACATCACAAAAAAAAACATTTTAATTTTGGGATATGCCATTTTGATGATATGATATACCATTATAAGATGCACATTTTGATTATACAATTACGGCCATCTTGAATTTATGCAAATTAAAAAGGAGGGTTTTTATCCCCCTACACAAAATATGACAAAGATTATTACGAGGAGTCCCTGTGCCAAATTTCGTGGGTTTATACCATTATTCATATCTTGGTGAAAGAGTCCATGGACTAAAAGTGATGACTTCTTGAAATTTTGGGTGGGTGTACATTTGTCCCGTTTTAGCCTTTTTCTGACAACTTTAAAAAAAGTACTCCGGTCTAGATATAATATAGAGATGATAAGCTTTAATTTGGTGCCAAGAAACCTAATTATTATACAGGTTACACGAAATTTGTTTTTAAAACCTTTTGAGAAATAGCTTACAGACTAAAAGGAGTGGTTTCCTATTTTAAATTCTAATATTATTAAAAAAAAAACATTTTTATAATACCACAGCAAAAACTATTTGATCAAAAATATATAGTCTTGCAAATTATAGATGCATAGCTATAGACTATCAATTTAATAAAGAAGAGAGAGAAGCATAATATGTTGTATCTTGTCTTTTGTTTACATTTCTGGTATTTCTGTGCAATGCTACTGATTACGTGCAGATTGGTTGCACAGGATATTTGTTATATATTGCCGGTAGGAAATCCGATCTAATAAGATCAGAACCTTTGGCCCAATATTATGACAAATATCTACGGGGACAGACAAAAGCCACAAGAAGAGATAATGAATAATTAGGAAAGATCGAAGATTACATAGCTTAACTATTCTGTTATTTCCTGTCTGCATATAGCATATATCTGCATATATCTGCATATAGCCTATTTTTTAAAGATACATTATTATAGATCATGTAATTCCTAAATTAATTAATTGACACGTATCGTGACCGCAAAACAAATTTTTAATTTAATATTATATGTACATATTATATAGCAGATTACGATTTCGTAGTGTTGATGTAATAAAAAAAGTATTCAAAGTACAATTTATACCCCTATCCTTAATGTTTTTTGCCATCCTTACATTGTGTGCACACGTACGCACGGCTGGCTACGCTCCTGTCCTAAGTGACTGTTGAGAATTATGTAAGTTGCCTTGTCTTTGATTAACATTTTTGTAAGCTTGTAAGAACTTGTGAAGTTTTGTCAAACTGAATTTATCACAGTGAAACTGCTTGAAATTGATATCTTAAATACATTGTTATTGTAATTCTAATGATACTTTGAGTTTTCTTTTATTATTCTGACGTTGATCTATTCAAACTTCATAATAAATTGGTTCATTCAATTCCCTTAGACAAAACCTTAAATAGAGCCAAAGTGAAACCCGATCTGGAGTTTGTAACAAAATACTTAAGAATTATTGTAGGCCTAATATATATTCTGTAACATGAAGTGATGTTTAATTGACAATTTGTAGCTCAGTTTGAATTCAGGGCCAAACTTGGATCATAATGTCGTAAACACGAATGAACACGATTAACCACTTACATATTTATACAACTGACGCTTGAACTTTCTAGTTATGTACATAAAGTTATTGTGTAGCAATCCATTAAACATTAGACCAGATCAGCTGTTTATTTCGAACCTAGGATAGTTACATAATAACTATTCTACAGTTTTGTAATATAATGAGAAACATAAGCGTTCATATTGCTGTTATTAAACCAACAACATTTACAGCTCCCCTTATGTTTATTTGAACAGCCACAGAGTAAGAGGAAGACCAATGTTTGCTTGTCCAAAACGGCAGACATTATTTTGTGGGGCTATGATGATTCAATAGCCACTCCCATTAAGCAAAGTCAGCTACAATGGATATTATGTGCATTCACACGAAAAATTGTTCAATGTGATCCACATGAACACATTCAAGAGACAAGCATTGTGTATTTTCAGCATTATGGATATTCAGATATTCAGCATTGTGAATATTCAGGCCTGGATTATTTTGTCCAGCCACTCTTCTTGCCACAGGTAAGAATGTGGTAATATTATTGTAGGCCTAGGGTCACCTCTGACTGTGTTAGTGGGATGCGCTCACTTCAAAATTCTCTTTTGGCCAACCATTTACTTATAAATGAGATATGATTTTGTGAATGGGTGTTGTTCCATCTCTGTTTGCCTTATACACACGTACACTTGTTCTGAATCAGTGATTTGATAGGTGTCACAAATTAAGATGGCATCGACACGCTGTGCTGTGGACGTCAGTTAGTTCTCTACAAACGAAGGAACATTTAGTGATACATATTCTGCAAATATTGCAGCTCTGGCTGGACACATCATATGACTTGCTCTGAGTAAACAAATGTCGGCTAGAGAAGTGGGCTCACGTTGCCTTTAATAGTTAAAGGGGGTACTGGGATGATTGCTAGTAGTAGTACTTTTTGCCCCCATCCAGGGAGGGTCATTAAGGATCTGTTCCGTCAATTGCATGCTGTATGGCATGGTACGGAAGCACTAGTCTACAGCAATCATCCAAGGGAAGCTGCAGCCTCCTCGTATCTGGCCATAATCTTCGGGCGCTGGTGTAGGAGGTTGTAGCCTTAAATAACCGGTATCGAGCCAAATTTAATGATCAGCTAAATCTAATGACACTAATATGGCGGCGGGGTGGGGGCAGGCAAGGGGTGTACTGGGCATGCGTTAGAGCCATGACTACGCGTGGAGGGGTGATTAGAGGAAGTGTAATGTGTCTCAGCCTGTATGAATGACTGCCGATGTTTTTTTATATACGGATAATTACAAATGATTATAGTTTTAAGTGTAAAAGATAATATACATGATGCATGTTTCCAGTACCAAATATGTTGTACATAGGTTGTACATTACAAATACGTTTGACATGTATTAAGTACCAAGTACATTTTCGTAATTATCGATAAGTAATAAATATATGAACAACAAAATAAATGAAACGAAATCAACTGAGTTAAATAGTTTTGTTTTTGTCACACTCTGCTATATTATTGTTCACTGACTAATCTATTAAAACAACTCATTTAATTCTGGTAAGCTTCTTTTAATATCATCTTCGTGTGGAGGATCAGCGCTCAGAAATATGTTTGTGATAGTAACATGATTAGCTTTTGAAAGTTAACCCGTATGCTGCTGAATTGTTTGTGAGTATTTTTCATTCGTTTCCAGTTGGAATTGCTGGCGCAATTTCTAGCTTCCAATGAATGAAAAATAAAATTATTTATAAAAAGTAGACCTCTCCCAAATTAAATTATTTGATTATCTCAGCATCCATCACAAGATATGTTACATATTTTAGTGGTATTTTATTTATTTGCTTGAAAACGTATATATACGGTAACAATAGTTAATAGCTTATTGATCAACCGTTGTTTGTTCTAATAGTATGTTAAACACCGAATACGACATACTAAGAATTTTTTTGTAGTTTGTGTCTACATATTCCAGACGTGAAAAACGCACATTGAGCGTTGAAATATTCGTTCGTATTAATCAAACTGGAATTCAACTTTCCGCATATAAATGATACACAATTTTTATCACCCAAATTATTATTTTTATTTTTAACAATTTATTTATCAATTCAAAAGAAAATTTATCTCCCGTTGACGCTTCTATAATGGCGAATATATCAGTTCTTGTCACTGAAAGGGTTAATAAGAATGACCTTAGTTTTTTATCACACCTGCTAATCTGCTAATTAGTAACACGGCCCAGTGACATCGAATGCACTGAAGCGACACGCCAATTGGGCAATTAACCCTTTCACCACCAACATGTTTGAGTACGGGTTTTTTGAGTTTATTGTTTGTAATGACATATAAATTATTTTCACAAAATGAGATAACGGAATTTTCTGAAAATTTATACTATTTTTGCACTGCATTCATTCATGTTAAAGAGTGTGAGCTCAGCCCATCCCTAGTTTGATAATATAAACATACAAGAGATGTAGCAACTATAGGGTTGTATGATTACTGTCTACGGTCGACCATTGCTACATAATGATAATCTCCCCTTTATATTTCATGTATACTCCTGTGTATGTGTTTGCTAATTCCTCATGACTTGATTTTATCTGCCCGCCACTAGCGCTAACAAATATACAAATTAAGCTTGAGAGAGTGCCCGATCTAACTGATTGGAGATAAATATAAATATATAGCTCAATAACTAGAAAGCTATATCACAACTTTGTGCATGGATTAATATATAATTACATCGCTTTTTTATATGCCTGCTAGGATTGACAAAAGGGCAAGTCACCGATGTGTTATGAAGTTAATCTACGCCTAGCAGTAATTATGCTCAACGACCTGTTACGTCATTCTTTGATCTACCATTAACTGGAGCGACCCTTCTCTTGAGTGCAATAAGCAAACCTTTTTGCAATGGCATTTCACATCTGCAATTATCTAATCCTTAAATGTATGTCCTCAACAAAATACATAGTAAAAACAGTTCAAATAATTTCTACCAAATGGGCTCCATTTGCATGTCGCCCACCACGCATGTCATTTATATATGCGACATGCGGTGAATTTAATTGTGGAGATATGAAGATATTATGAATCTACATAATACAAGTTTACGTTTCCTCTTATGCTTATGGCTCACAAAGTAGGCATATACTACGTATTATCAAGGAATCTATAGGTCCCTATAGATTCCTCGGTATTATGTAAAATGTTTTTAATTTATTATTTTTCTTATTATTATTTGTATGGAAATGTCGAATTTGGGTCTTTAGACACCTTAGTATAAGACCAGTCGATATCAAGGATTAAACACTATTTATGTTACAAGAAAATGTTAAGTGAAACGAGAATACATTTTTATTTAAATACGAGGTTCAATAATATATGTAATAACCCTTTGAATCCCAAGTTGAACAGCTTGCATCATGATTGTAATATGTTACTCATAGTATTATTGCCTAAGATTAAATGTATATTTATATAACCAGTAGAACTACGGAAATTTTATGCATTGCAATATAGGCTAATTCCAAAGAACAGCACACAACTATATTTCATAGTTCGTCAAATTTTGCCAATCAGTGTTCATCTAATTTCGCCAGTCAGCTAACTATATGCATGGCACTGGTCAGTGGTCATCTAATTACGCCAGTCAGCTAACTATATGCATGGCGCTGGCCAGTGGTCATCTAATTTTGCCAGTCAGCTAACTATATGCATAGCGCTGTTCAGTGGTCATCTAATTTTGCCAGTCAACGAACTATATGCATAGCGCTGGTCAGTGGTCATTTAATTTTGCCAGTCAGCTAGCTATGTAAGGGGTGGCCAGTGGTCATCTAATTTCGCCAGTCAGCTAACTATATGCATGGTACTGGTCAGTGGTCATCTAATTTCGCCAGTCAGTTAACTATATGCATGACACTGGTCAGTGGTCATCTAATTTCGCCAGTCAGTTAACTATATATGCATAGAGCTGGCCAGTGGTCATCTAATTTCGCCAGTCAGCTAACTAAATGCATGACACTGGTCAGTGGTCATCTAATTTCGCCTGTCAGTTAACTATATATGCATAGAGCTGGCCAGTGGTCATCTAATTTCGCCAGTCAGTTAACTATATGCATTACACTGGTCAGTGGTCATCTAATTTCGCCAGTCAGTTAACTATATATGCATAGAGCTGGCCAGTGGTCATCTAATTTCGCCAGTCAGCTAACTATATGCATAGCGCTGTTCAGTGGTCATCTAATTTCGCCAGTCAACTAACTATATGCATAGCGCTGGTCAGTGGTCATCTCATTTTGCCAGTCAGTTAGCTATGCATAGCGCTGGCCAGTGGTCATCTAATTTCGCCAGTCAGCTAACTATATGCATAGCGCTGGTCAGTGGTCATCTAATTTTGCCAGTCAGCTAGCTATGTAAAGCGCTGGTCAGTGGTCATCTAATTTTGCCAGTCTGCTAGCTATGTAAAGCGCTGGTCAGCGTTCATCTAATTTAGCCAGAAGACATTTATAATTAGCTGACTGTCTCCATTCATTAAATGAATATTATTTAAAGCTTATGCATTCTATATGTGACACATTACTTATAACCTCTGACGAAATCCCGCGAGATCTGCTCCGAGACCGGAAGATCATTAGATTTCGCGTGATCATTAGATTTGGCTTGACACCGGTAATAGCGTGTTTGACATTAGGTGGGATGAATGGAACTACCCAGAGGGAGTTATCCTTCCTAATGTTACTCTGGGGACTATCCGACCCGAGGATAGCGGAGCTGCGCAAAATGCCACGGAGTTTCAGCATTAAATTGCACAGCGAAACCCAAGTCTCCGGCCGTCTGGGCATATCTGGGGGTAGATCCCTTAGACATGCCCAGAACCCCTCAGCGGGAGAGCGAAGGAAAGCGCTCTCAATGAACCACCATGCCTTATCACCCCCACAATCACATCATCATCTGTACATCATTCATCTCATCAATTGACTACAACGTTTTTATCGTATTACAATGTCACTTAAAAGACCTTTTGTGCCGAAAAGTGACGTAAAGCAATGATTTACTACTACTACTACTTTATAGTTAAAGGGACTGGCCCAGGCTTAAATCATATAAAAAAAATTGTGATTTTATTTTGGCTTCTTAATATGACCATATATGTTGTAAACATGTCCATAGACTAGAACTGTAAAAGTTTTTTAATTTTTCTGCTGCGCATTAACTAGTTAGACTAGATTTTGAGACGAAATTCCCATATTTCTAATTTTTGCCATGGTTGTCAATAATTAGAAATCAGGAATTTCGTCTCTATTTTGTCATTTCTATGTTTCATCATAGATAGCGAAGCAGCCTTTTCAGAAAATAATGGGAGGATACCAATCTGAGCACAAGGCTTGCCAGATGCGTCATCCATCACTGTGAATTAATTACATCATTTGTCTCTATTTCACTTTTCTCTATACGCTGCTGCAACATGTGAAATCCATGCTTCTATCACACTACTATAGGACGGATTGACAGCTTCTTCCTCGCTTCTCAGTATGGACACCATTGACCATGATTAACAAATAGACTTTCAGATTGATATTGAATATATGATCAGGCCAAAATTTGGTCTTCTTCTTATTTGAAAAAAACCCAGCATCAATCAATTTGAGACATTTGCTCAGATAAAGTTACACTTTCATATGGAGTTCCACGAGGTTCCATACTGGGACCACTGAATTTTACTTTATGTACTACACCACGCGCTGTGATCTTCAGTTTCGACATAAATTATCATCATTATGTCGATGATATCAAATGCGTCGGCATATATGATAGGGTCAAATCTGAAGCTTTATCTTGGCAAGACTGAATTTCCTCTCATTGGGTCCAAACTTAACAAAATAATTCCTAAATAATTTCCCATGTTTAATTATAGGTCACGACACAAATACATCTGCATCAGCCGAAAAACGTGGAGTAGTTTTCGACAGCTGTCTGAATTTTCCGAAAACACATCTCCGAAACATTCTTCTATCAGAACCCTGACCTGCGCCTACCTTTATGAAAAATGTCAAATTCACTTTTTATATCTATTTACTTTTAAAAGTAATATTATGAAGTGAATTGGAGAGTATATCAGAAAAAACACCACAAATGGATTTGCCATATTCTGACATCTACACTATACAAAAAGTACCTGAACTACATATCTACGATTTTGACAATTTTTCGTCCACTTGGCTCCCGCGAATAATTGAAAGTATATTCCTTTGGCTTTAAGTGGTCCAAATTTAATGTTTGTGGAACGATTTGAACAATCTAAATCTGACTAAGCCACCTGACTATAGGTTAATCGAGGTATTCCTGTAGTGACGTGTAGCGGCTCCTGTGAGCAACGGAATGCGGGTGACCAGTGAATTCACCAGCTCAAGTGTACCCGGAAATAAACACTGATTCGGCCGATTTTGTACAAAAAAAAGGGGGGGGTTAGCCTGTTCAAGGATAATATACAGAGCTAAAAAAAACGAGAATTAAATAACATTGTCACGGCATTATCATGTAATATATAAGGCAATCAGCAAACTTTGACGTAGGCCTATATATTTAATGCGCAATCGATCGTCCGCGCACATTCCAGCTAAGACCAAGTCTTATTAGCGATTGAGTCTAACTCGGCCAATAATAAGATGACAACCTTCAGACGTCAGGCCCTTGTCATGCGTCTCCATGAGTATCTACACAATACTCACGGAGGGGGGGGGGGGGGAGGGCTGGTTGTGGATCTGAAAAGAGTTGTGTGTGACTACTTGGTGTACTTAGGGGGGGGGGGGGGTCAGGTATACTATACCACGCTCTGGGCCCGCAGCCTACAAAACAAAACAATAAAGAGAATGATGAATTAGAACGAAGAGAGGAAGGAAGAGTGAAGAGAAGTCAGAAGAACACAGATAAGATAAAGAGACCGAGCTCAGACAAGAGGTAAAGACGCATTATGTCACGCTCTACTTACACCTCTGAACTCGGCCAGAAAAGAAGAGAAGAATGAAGGAAAGAGAAAACAACAATTAACAACAGAACAAAACAACAAATAGGACCAGGGTGAAGGTGCATTATACCAAACCCTGAGGCCTGACGCCTCTGAGCTCGTGCTTCCTCGATCCCCTTGCTGCCTCCTGCTTGCCACGGTGACATAACAGAACACATAAATGAATATGGACACACAGCTGGCTGAATGTTATCCCCTCATTGCGAGCGGGACTACCCAGTCATAAAATGCTCTCAGCGCCTACGGCACTAGTGCCTCACCTCTCTCGTCCGCGCACCGGTTTTTTGAGGCACAATTTTACGAATGACAATGATTACAGACTCTGTATCGCACACATAGTCTGTTATTACGGAATAACACAGGGCAACCCTGAAAAAATGCGGCGCAGTGCGATGAAAATGCAATTTTATCAATCGGTAGGTAGTTGCATAGCTAAATTTGAATCCACATACATTGCTTGAAGAATTGTAGCTAAATAGTTTACACAAGAAACAATATTATTAGTATCATTAACATGGATATAATATGACTCTTTCAAGATACTGCATACATTCTTGCTGGATGGACTGTATTTTTTTAATTTACCCGAACCAGAAGAAACACCTGGGGATAAAGGGTTTCGTATTTATTGTTGACAGAATAGAAATGGTCTGTTGTTCCGGTAGGGATATTTTGTAGAAGGTTACGTTGCTAAATATCTCGATGTTATTGATTGAAAGTCTATATGAAACGACCATTGACATAGCTTGCATTCAAAATCACTGCAGTCTTCTAATTATATTCTTGCAAGTCAAAAATATCTGATATATTAGGCAAAAACAAATATTTCTGTTTCCGATTACCCGAACGACACTATTTCAATTTCTAATTTTCGATAGGCCTATATCCAAATATCTAACACTGTGCAAAATGTCATGATTTGTCATCAGAAGCACAACTGTTTTACCTACTGCAGAATGGATACGGCATGCATTAAAGTAATATTACTAGTATTTACATCAAAATCGATTATACCTAGTGATCGAGTATTTAATTGAGTCACGGGAATTAATAGTAAAATGAAATGCTTAGTTTAAAGCATATTGATAAAATATATTCACCTTTCATGAATTTCAGTCTCACTAAACTCTTCATTTACACTCTCACCCTGGATATTGTAAATGACATTGCTCGCACGGAACGACATACTATATACTGTGATGAATAGGGAAGCATAGGGCGATTCAAAGTACCACGCCATGACTGTATACCGGAACAGGCGAACGTGATATCACACCAGTGATCTTATGTGTGTATTCAACCGAAAACTGCATATAATCTAAATAAAGATTTGAATTTTAATACAAAACCTTTGCAAAACCAGGCATGTATGTGAACGACAGTAGGACTCAGCAATAGTATCATATTGATTCAAGAGTTTATCACTATATATGTACACTGTGATGTAGATGATGAATATTACTTAGCAATGAAATATCTAAGCACGACTGGAAGAAAGGCGAATTCTAGGACCTACATAATCCTAAAGCTAGTATCTATCTCACCGGGCTTGCGAACATTTGGTGACTGAGATGAATTGTATTTCGTCTAATTCTGTTCTCTGTCTTATTTTAGTCTGTAATTATTCTCTGAGAAGTCAGAATTAGTACCCCATTCGCTTCACCTCGATTTTGTTCGCCGCCAGATTTTGTCCATGGCTGTCGGCCACTGAACGGTGAGTTATTTCGTTAACTTGTCTGCTTACGCGGCAAGAAGTCTTCAGTACTTCAATTTCTTTGACTTCGAATCTCGTTCTGCACAGTCGTCTTTGAAAAATGAATAATATCAGGACTGATTTCCGACCGGCGAAAGCCTGATTAATGACTCCCTTATAAATTGTGACGAATTTATTTTGTTTACTGATGTGAGACGACTAAGAACAGACAACAACATCTGTGCAACGACACAGATTCAACTACACGACTATGCACACGACTTCAAAGATTCCGTGACGACTGCTTAGATAATGAATAACGCCTACATAGCAACAGATATCTGCCTGACAGCGATGAATTAAAGGCTCAATGACGAAAGCCATGCGCCTCTTAATAGTAGATCAGCCAAACTTCCAGAAAACGTCAGCTAGAAATTGTATTAACGAAATGGAGAGATAAGAACAGGCACCCTTTGTAGATAGGTCACTCATATATGCATACTTTTAATACGTTTAAAAATTTAATTGGTTAATACTTTGTCATATGTATTATTATTCAAAAGAAGTATTGAAGTTTTAATTATTTGCAATAAAAATGATATTATTTTTTTTATATAATTATTAATCACTATTTTTAATTACATTATTCATATTTTTCATTGGCTAGTGCTTGTGTTATTTTATCATATATTGATAGTCAATTTATTAATAATTTGTTATTTGTATTATTGTTGATAAAGAATATTGTAATTATTATTATTTACCAAGTGCAGGACTGCCATATGCGATTGCTCCTATGACAATTATATAATTATTGGTCACTATTATATGATTGGCAAGAGCAAATATCTATGATTGCAGCCTACATGTAAGATATACCACAAGCAAAATAAATGTATTGACAGAGTTTAATGCAATTTCTGTGCAACAGCAGGATATTTATGATACAACAAAAAGTTTAATGTAGTTTTGTATAATATGGTTTATAGTGTGATTTCATTATTAATGTGTCAGTCATTCCTCTCTGATTTGCTACGTGTCCAGTCGCCAGGGGGCACCGGGACACGTACAAGGGACCACGTGAGATCCACGCTGGATCCTGGCGTCCATTTTGTTCAGATCCAGCATGGGGTAAAGACGTGTCCAGCATTTGCTTCAACTGTGAATATTTTTTTATTTTAACACGTCCCAGCACCATCCCCTTGTCTCCGCCATTATTAAAGTATTTTTATACTACATAAATTTGTAATTATGGTAACAGGGCGGTTTTATCCACCTCCTTTTTCCTGCATAATATTTTTAATAAACAGTCATATTTAAAAGTTGTACAATGTAGGAGTTACACAAGTGTGATAACTCATCACTCATATTCTGCGCATCATGCCCATGCTTATTTTATATGTTTGTATGTTTTTACTCTCACAAATAATTGTTTTTTAATATACGGCTCGTGATGCTTTCTGATTTTTATGTTTATATGTCATTGTCAATAAATGACCTTTTCTGTCACACTTCTTGTATATTCACTTTACGGTAAAAGCGAGCTTCGGGCGAGTTAGATTTATTGTATATAAATAAAATTTTGTTAGTAATCATAAAACATTTTACTGTCTCTTTGCATAATCTATCATATATAGACACGACACGAAACAATCTTTAGGTCAAGATGTGAGTATATCGTGAACATTGAATCAGGAGCCTGAGAAGCCAGGGGAGATAATTCATGTGACAAGGAAGAAGAAATGTTCATTCAACCATGAAAATACGTAAATATAAGATGAATGAAACAATTATTTACAGTGTGGTTTGGTAGACCTCCATTAAGACCACAAGGTCGCTAGCATGGCGACCACTCATGGTGTCATTTATATAAACATATACCGTTTTGAAACTATGAGTAGTAGGATATACATATGGTCTATTCATGTGTAGTGAGGGAATATAATGGGTTTACTATAAAAGCTAAACATATCTACGTAGTATTTATACCTGCCGTACAAAGCCAAAATCTGCCTACTATACAAAAAGGCAGATAATAACGTTTGGCCCCGCAGAGCAGAATTTACTACAGTAGTTCAAATTGATACTGCATAGTGCATAGTGCATAACAGTTTGAGATATTACAATCAGTAGTATATGTGCCTATAAATTTTAATTTGACATACGTACAAAGTATGAGTGTGTACTTTTATCGGTTATTGATCGTGACATATATCGAACACAAGCTTTGGCGAGATCTGGCTGTCTTTGTCATGTTCCATAAACCATATGCTTGAAGCTATTGAGATGTGTTTTTTTAAAGATGAATATGTTATGGATTTAGGCACTTATTTAAATAAGGAGATGAATTTCTTGCGAAAATACCCCAACAAACCAGGTTTTATTGATCATTTTATTGATCAGCAAAAAAATAGTTGAAGTAGTGTGTTACAAAAAAGTTATTGTACTGTTACCAATTCACCACTATATTGAATTAATTATTATAAATAATAATTGTGTTTCAATTAACATTAGCTAAAACGCCTCTCGAGCTAAAAAAAAAATTAAATATGACCCAAATAGCAGGGGATTGGTCTAACTAGATTCACTCCCAACCAAACTAGTTGAAAAATCTGTATTACAAAAGAAAATTTAGCTAAAATTAACCAATTTACACATTTAAAGTATTACTATAAGTCAGCGGCCCTATTGGACGTCATCTTGAAAAAAAATGACCATGAAACTAAAAAGTGAGACTGACATCCACCCTGGTCATAAAAGTGGTCCTCTTGTGAGATGATTGGTAGTGTATGTCAGCTTGTAACATGAAATACCATATGCAGTCCTTATATTGGCATGTGGCCGGCTGCCTAACTGCTTTAACGGCGTTTCTTTAATCCTTTGGTAGCTTCTCGTCTTTCATCAACCGATGATTTATCGCTAGATCGAGGACCATCGGCGGGGGCATCGCCCATTTCTCTGTTCTTGAGGTAGTTTGATACATTAGTATTGGCAGCTACTTTGTTGTATAGAACTTCCAGCTTTTTGTGCGGCCTAAGAAAATCTTCTTTGGAAGAAAGTATTGACTCGACCACAGCGTAAAAATGGAGATCGGGATACGTTATCTGCAAAAATATAATATTATGCATAATATAATTGTGTAAAATACAATCAACATACAAGTTTGAAATGACCAGTGAAGACCTAAATAGTTTAGGTGTTTGTGAACCACATATCTTTTTATGTACATTTATTGAAATGATGGAACTGGGTTTTTATAAACCCCACTATTGTGTACACCGAGAAAATACTACGACAGTAACTGATACAGTGAGAGGCATTCTGGCTCAACATGCGGATACAGAGCCACCCAGTGAATACAAGATTATTTTCTATATGCGTTGTGAATATTAGTGATGAATGTGAATAAATAGACTACTATCATCAGAAGCAAAAACGCAAACCCAAAACATTTAAGGTCTCGAGAAACAAATTCATCATAAAATTATATAAGAGAGGTACAGCCTTTTAAAAATTGTGGCTCTTTGTAAAAATTATAGATGTACCATTTTGCTATTTGATTAAATAGATTTTGAGAAGATTTATTGAAAAAGGCATGTACCACAGTCACTAGATGTTGTGATTTTGGGGTGTTTAGAGCAGGTTGCGGCATGTTTTTCCAATATGTTTGTAATACCTCAAAACAACAGTGGTAACCTTTCGAATTATCATATGGTCATCAAACAGCGATTCGACGAAAAATACGACGAAAAAAGGAATCTAGTAAATGTACTTTGTATTGTACTTTTAAGACGGAAATTCAAATCGAACAATATCTTTGTTTCTTACCGCAAAAGAGAAACATTTCGTAAGTTTAGAACCTGTAACCACAAGCTACCTATTGAAGTCGGACGTTATACAAACACACCAAGAATTAATAGAATATGTCATTTTTGTAATAATAACACACTATGTGATGAATTTCAGCCTGAGCGTATGGGTCATAATGGACTACATGTAGGCCCTAAGTCTATGGGATAGGTAGTATATAAGTGGTGAGACGTTGAAAATTTTGTAGCACCTTATATGGTAAAACCACATAAAGTCGTCATTAACGTGATATTTATTCAAATAATATTATTTCATTTTTTATTTCATCGCGGGTTTTACAGTTCATTGAGTGCTTCAGATAACTGTTTGTCTTTCATCCCTATATTTTGGAATCTATGCTGAAACCCATTATATTGAGAGGACACTGATATATTTCTGTGAAATGAAATGAATCGGGCTTTAGGACACCTTTGTGCACATATAGGCTAAACTGGGCCAGAAGCACCTCCTGAGGATGGTGAGATGATTGAGATGACACTGCCCTCCGGACACAGGATTTGAAATTCGAGCCCTGGCGGTGTGAGGCCGAGCACGCTACCTCTCGGTCACGGAGGCTCCCCACAACACTGACTTTCACGCGTGGATGGGGAAGAAACATTTTTTGTTTCTTTCAAACCGCCGAGACCGGGAACCGAACTCTGGCGTAAAAGGAAGCGGTGCTAACCACTACCCCGCCCATATCTCTGTGAAATGAGCACACGCTGAAATTGGGGTGTTATGATGAATATACATGTTTTGGAAGTTATAATGTTTTGAAAATATGAGCCCAGTGAAATCAGGTGTGAACTGGCAATGACAAAATAAAAGGCACATGCTTCATTTATGCTACACTGCTCACCCTAGACACTGCTCCTTTGCATGTTAAAATGTGCAGATGGTTGACGTCATATTTCCCCCGCTCTCAATTTCAAGTATTGTAGTAAGCTTGTGATTGGCCGGCTGTCTTGCTAAAAGTACCCTGATCGGCTGGCGAGAATATTATGGCGGCGGAGGGGTGGGTGTAGACAGACACCTGTGTGGAGCCCAGCAAACGCGAGCATTTGACCCAATGCTGTTTCAATATTGGCCCACCGCCAACGGCGCTGGACCAACATTGAAACAACATTGGGTCAAGTCTTCGTGTTTGCTGGGAGAGCTGTCCGCATTTTGATACATGCGTGCCGTCTGTGTCTGGTCGGAACAGGCAGCACAATGCTCTGTGTACATTTATGCTTACTTTATATGAACTATATTACCTTAGAATCACATGGTATCTGAACGTAGGATGAGCTGGGCGAGGTATGACTTAAAGTCAGAATTAAATATTACATAAAAGCGGGTACCTTTTGTCCAATAAAAAAGTCACCAGATGTCTTCATCGCTTCACTGTCCAAATGCTCCATCATGCATTTGACATTATTGTAAACTTTATGGAGGTTCTGAAAACAAAACGACTGCTTAAATATGTAATAGAAAATTGTCTATGTGTTAGTAATTATAAATTTTTTTAATTAACGGCACAGTGCCACGTATATGTCATTGGTCAGATAGATGCATTTCCGTCTAATTAAACAATGAACAACGCCGGGAAAATGGAAATTAGTGTAGCAGCAAAGTGATCAAAATTTGAGTCAACCTTCCACCAAAAAACAACATCACCTATCATATACCGTTGGAAAGCTTGAAATCTCAGGAATATGGCTAGGGGTGATAACAAGCGCGAAATGTTGGACAAATTTGGCAATTCGACCCTTTGTGCACCATGGTATAACATATTATGGGACCTATATATTTGGATGTCATACATTACAAAACAAACAGAAGATTCATTAGCAGCTTCCTTATTTGCTTTTTAACTCGTTCGGATAATATCCCATATGATGAGAAGCTAATGAAAAGTATATAAATTGAATTTAAAGACCCTTTCTCTTCAAAAGCACCAACATGATTGAAATTTAAAGTGCTTTAAATGTATTTACAATGTAACCATGTGTTTAAATATGTTGTAAGAATCCTCATTAGTGTTATTGTAGATGTCTTTAGATAATTTCACTATAGAAATAATTGAATTAAAAGTAAAACAAATGACCCTTTGTGTACCACAGCACAGTATACTAGGCCCATTATTTGCCTCTTCAATTAGATTATGATTTATTAGACACAATAGGAATATTTTTACGCCGCACCCATGATGTTATCTACTGGATAGCATCATTATTATGCGAATCTGGTCTTTAGAAAGACCAGTTTAAAAATAGCCACCTTCGCCTGCAAAAAACACAAAAACTTAAATGTTTATATTTTTCCAATTTCGTAATCTACAGAATATTGAATTCTCAAAAAGTAATACAAAATCTTGATGAGCTGTACAATATGCACATTGAAATTATGTATCTTACACATAAAGTATATGAAAAAATATAAAATAACCCTTTGTGTAAAAAAATATTCCAACATATATTTATTTTGGTTTGTTTGAAACGTACATAATACATTTTTTCAGCATTTCGAGCTGGTATTTAATTTGCTATGATGTTATTGATATTTTGATCAGACAAGGTACATGAAATACGATAAATAAGTAAAGATACTTCAAAGTTAATCTGAACAACCATTCGTATTCAGAACCACAACAAACATGTCGTTCTATTTGTATTAGATCTACTTTTATAAGACATTTGAAATTCTATATATCGCTCATATAAATATCTGAAAACAAATTTCATATTTGCCAAAAAGTATATCTTACCTAAAATGATTTTCGTGTCATCTAAACTCTTTTCACAAAATGTGTTCTTCGTCGAAAACAAATTAAAATAAATTGTTAAAAATACAACTTATGCCTACTAATAGTCAGAAGGCTAATGCACGTAAACTAGACCGCATCTGCAAATAATGAAAGACACCCTAGTGGATGAAATATGGGTCAACATTTTCTCAACTACGTTTTTTGTATGAAGAGCTTATTAATAATTTAACCGCCTGATTTGCGCGCTAAGGGCAGAAATGCTGTTATTTGCCATATTTTCTCGCCAATCTTTGCTAGATTTGAACAAAGTTACATACAATATTAGGTTATAGACATCTACCCTGATGACATCGCAAGGCTCTGACAAGCTGACCGCCATGTTTTAGCGGGCTTGGCTCTACTGTGATCACCAGAGCGCGCTAGCTGACTAGGGCCAACACCGTTACCGTCTTACCGGTAGGCGGAGTCACTGTCTTTTTTACACGGGCAGCTGTGGAAAAATGGTCGTCAGTGCGGCCGAGCTTCACGCAATGTGAGTAGCTTGGCTTAGCCGGGTAATAGACATCAAGGGGTCCATTGGACACTGTTTAAAACGCCACTGTTTAAAACGCAAATTAAGCATACATGATCATACGATTATCCCCGAAATCTATTAAAACTACCAAAATAATATATTCTATATTCACAATCACTCGTTTTCATCACTTTCGGGTAGAGTGGTGCAAAATGGCATAGATAAAGCCATGCGTGTTAGATAGATATTAGTGATAGAAAATGGTATAAAGTGAAATTTTCATGTTCCGCCTACAATAGATAGAGGTTAGAGTAGTGGAAGATAGCACAAGGGGAACCTTCCGTGTTCCTGCTATATATATAATAGAAAGAGATTAGAGTGGTGTAAGACATCTTCATCTATCCAGTTGTCTGCCACCGGCAGAACCTGGATAACCCGTATATGTGCTATGTGTTCAGAACCCCCCTCCTCCCTCCTCCTCCCTGGCCAATTCACAGTTGATTCAGGCGGCCCAAACAATCTGACCTGAGTGTGACCTCCACGCTGCAGTCAGTAAACCGGTGACGTCATAATGAATATTCATGTTGCTCGCACCCCTCATTTTCGTACCCGCTTCACACACACCTGTTGTCAAGGTCAGACTGGTAGTCTGACGGTCAGACCTGATACGGCAAGGTGGGTGTAAGATGACATAAAGGGTACTTTCCGTGTCCCTCCTACACTAGATAAGATATTACATGCACACCTATGCAAGCAATAATGGAGAAATAGGAAAATACCATGTAGCATTTTATTATTATTCTCGTTGTATTATATATTAGCTTAAAATTATACGTATACTTGATCACAGATATCGCAAAGTCTGTTATGCAATCATTGAATGTTGAAAGTTCTGAATGAGAGGTGTAGAATAACATAACCTGAGCGTCTCATATTATATGTCTTTTGAAAAGATATGGTTTTAGTTTTGTGTGGATTAGCCAAGGTGTTGGTGATGTATATTTATGGAAATATTTAAAACAAAGCTACGGGAACATTTAAAGAATACGTAGTTTGCCGACCATGGAAATATAAGTAAATTAGAAACTTATTCAACATTTAATAGAGAATTTGAACCAGAGATGTATTTGATTTTAAAATTATTAAGTCACATAGACAGGCATTATCCAGGTTAAGATGTTCCAGCCGTATGTTACAAATCGGAGCAGGACGACATAAAAAATTGTTAATGGCAGATTGTGAATGTTCTGTGAAGAATTATATATTATAGTTTTAGAAGATGAATATCATTTCTCAATGTTATGTCCTGCTTATACAGAACTGAGATCAAATTATATATCTTACAGCAGTTTAATAAAAATACTAACAGAAACTGAGGAGCATAACATAAAGAAATTAGCTTCATTTCTATATCATACAGAGAAACTCGGAAGAATTAACTAATGTGTATTGACAATGTCCTACACAAATGTGTACTGTATTTTTTGAATCTCTTATGCATTTATGTATGTATATAACATGTGAAGTTGTTTTGTACTATGGGCCCAACGCCTTCAAAAAGATGGTATAAAGGTTACTTTCCGTGTTCCTCCTACATTAGATGGAGATTAGAGTGGATTGAAGATGGCATGAAGGGAAGGAATTTTCCATGTTCCTCCTATATAACCTACACTAGATAGAGATTAGTGTGATGGAAGATGGCAGAAAAGGAAACTTTCCGTGTTCCTCTTATATTATATAGAAATTAGAGTGGTGGAATATTGCATACTGTACAGGGAACTTTCCGTGTTCCTCCTACGCTAGATAGAGATAAGAGTGGTGGAGTATGGCATAAAGGGAACTTACCGTGTTCCTTCTACACTAGATAGAGATTAGTGTGGTGTAAGATGACACAAAGGGAACTTTCCGTGTTCCTTCTACACTTAGTCTAGATAGAGAGTGGTGGAAGATGGCATATAGTCCTAGCAGCGCAAGGGGTTTTTATATACGGTCCTAAAAACGAAAGGGTTAATTAATTACGGTTTTAGAAACACAATGGTCAATTGTATACGGTCCTAGCAGCACAAGGGTTAATTATATACGGTAACGACAGCACATTAGGTAATTATATACGGTTCCAGCAACACAATGGTTAATTATATACAGTCCTAGCAGCACAAGAGTTAATATATACGGTCAAGCAACACAAGGGTTAATTAATTTATATTTTATATATATTCCGTCTGTGTGCCTCTGACCAACCGAGATTCATTATCTGACGTAAAAACGACGGTGTTACAGCGACCGTGTGGCTCGGCATTTTATTATTTTTTATTTATTAGTACGGCACTTACCATTATGATCATACCTGAAAGGGTTAATTAATTAAATAATTAATTAATAATTACCAGCATTGCTAACTTAGACTATCGATGAATTTAAACAGACATAGGTCAGTTTTAGTTATATATAATTATTTCACCTATATATCTAAATTCGAAGTTTATTTGTTTTCAATAAAATATGAAAATGTCCATTGCGCAAAGGGTGTGTCAATTTATTCTATAATTTATTATTTTCCGACACACATGCAACATTGAAAATATGTTATGTTTTTGGTTTTTTAGTAATGTATTTCGCAACATATTCTGAGAAATCTATAGGGATTCAAGCATTTCTGTTTTCAGACACCACAGACTGTTTTTAAATTGGCCAACTTTGGGTATTAAAATGTCTGTCTATGAAAATATGTTCACAGGCAAATGTTGTCAAAGGGATGTAGAAACATTACTTTGTGGTAAATCATAATTATTTACTGCGTACTATTGATTGATATATTTATGTAGACAACATTTTCACAGTTTTAAGGACAACGCATTTTTTGCGCGTTTTCTGGCGGTAAAAGGGTGCTTGAAATAATAAAATCATATATATATATATAATATATTTTTTAGTCATGGTAGGTTAAGTATATGTACTAGGTGCTGAGTGACGGTTTGCTGCATATTATGTCAGGTATATATCAATGCCCATAGCAGAAAATAAATACCAACAATAAATATGTGATGTTGGTTCACAAAGGGCTAATTTGTCAAATTCGTCCAAAATTTTGTTCTTGCTATCCCCCCTAACCATAATCCTGAGATTTCAAGCTTTCCAACGGTAAATGATAACAAATGTTGTTTTTTCATGGAAGGTTGCCCTCTAAATATCGCCTTTTTGTTGGAGACACTGCAGCATCATATCTAAATTTGAAGTTTGTTTGTTCTTAATAAAATATTAGAGTTTTTAGTGCGCAAAGTGTGTGCAAATTTATTTTATAATTTATTCTTTTCCGACACACATGAAATAGTAAAAATATATAATGTTTTTTTAGTAATGTATTTTGCATCATGGCCTACTTCGGGTATCAAATTGTCGGTCTATGAACGTATGTTCACAACCAAATGTTGTCAAAGAGATTTAGAAGCATTACTTAATGGTAATTAATAGTTATTTACTGCATATTATTGATTGATATCTCTATGAAGAAACAATTTTCAAAATTTTAAGGACAATAATTTATTTTTGCTTGTTTTCTAGCAGTAAAAGGGTGCTTGAAATAATAAATTCATATTTAAAAAAAAAATTCAAGTAATGGTCGGTTAAATATATGTGTTTGGTGCTGACGGATGGTTTGCTGCATATTATTTAAAATATATATCATTGACCATATCATAAAATAAATATGAACTAAATATTTGATGTTAGTCCACAAAGGGTTAATTTGACAGATTTGTCCAAAATTTCGTTCTTGTTATCCCCCCTAGCCATAATCTTGAGATTTTAGGCTTTCGAACGGTATATGATAACTAATGTTGTTTTTTCATGGAAGGTTGCTCATTAAATAACGTCTTTTTGGCGGTCTGCTGCAGCACTAAATAGGCATATTTTCTCTTGAATTATATAAACAAGCAATGTCCATGGAAATCATCCGATTGGAGCTATCATAATGGTAATGAGTACGATGATTATTTGTTCGTTTTAGATTGTACCGTATTTTTAATCTTACTTGTTTTTTTACTTTTTCATCTTTTTCAGATGTCGCCGCTGCTACGGTTTCTCTGATATCAGTGATTACATCAGCTATGCCGTCCAAACGCATCTGTTCCATAGATGTCTTTCCGGTCATGCCTGCAATGCGTTGGCAATACAAGTCAGGGATAAGTATCCTATTAGCCCGTTACATGTCAGTGATGTATACATATAAATGATTCCATAGAATAAATCATTACCCATAAAATAATAACCCTTATCGCTAATTTAAATTTTCAACCAATTGAGGTTGTGTCTCGCTAACGCGATCCACAACTCCTAGTGGTTGACAAATTATTACTCATATTTGTTCAATTTGAGACCAAACATTTACAAATATTGATTCTTGAACTACCATTTCATTCCCAATAACAATGGTTCGATCGTATAATAAAACGGATTAAAAACTTCTATTGTCGTGATTAGCAGGCGGAGGGTTCAAACCAGGACATTTGAAGGTTCAATTTGATATATAACACTTGGCTATGTTATAACATTGGGTAATTTGCATTCACAGGGAGATGGAAACTGTAGCAGCAATTCAGAGCTGACAGCTAATGAAAATATTAAGAAATATCCTGTGGGCGAAAAAGTGAGCTGTTAGGGTTCAAGAAACAAGTAAAAAACGCTATGTAGGCCTTCTTATGTAATGTTATAGTGTTTAATTTAATCATAATGCCTCAAAAGAAAATAATGTCTTCTAGACTAAAATGTTTCATTTGTTCACTAACCTGTTTCGCTGGCTACATATCTTAATATCGCTCCACTTTGACTAAATTTTTGACCTCTTACTTCAAGGACAGGCAAAACACCAAATGGCATATCTAAACAGATGTAGTGAAATTTGTATCTTTAGTAATAAATAATTAAAAATATGTTTTAAACTAGGAAGTAAATGTTAACACGTTAAAGCATAAAACATTAAATACGCCTTGTATATTGACGAATGTAGCCGTTATGAATTTGTGAACATGTCAGACTACTATAGAGGCCTGCCTGTATTCCACAACCAGGCGACGGTTTCATATTATATCCACCTAAATTTAATAAATACCATGAGGCAAACAATATAAAAGGTGTTTAATTGTAATTCACACCGAAACCTTTGAAAAAAACGCCGTCATCACAGGCCCGCATTTAATGGGCGAATATAATGGAATACACAAATTGAGCGAAAATATAATGAAAATCACCTAGTCCTATTTAGTTTTTCAAAATACACTTGATGCGGCTTCAGTAATTTCTTTAATGGTAAGCAGAATACACTTAGCTTTATGTATAATCATTACACACTGATCATACGTGTTACGGTAAAAATAGGCCTATCGACATTACATATCTTCTTTCAAGTCTATGGGCATAGTACATAGAACTGTTTTGGGTTGATAATATATTTATAACTAGTAGCAATAGTCGTTCTATATATTTAATGCTGTTTGCTGTTTACCATACATGACGGAAATTTCCGTCGTCATTCGTCAAGTTACGTAACCATACATGACGGAAATTTCCGTCGGATTTACTAGTTACACCAGGATCCCTGGATCCTGGCATGCACTTTGGTCTGGAAGTGAAGTGGTTAAAAAAACATACTTGTTTTCATTTTTGGCCAATCTTGAGTTTGAATTCTGACATCTTCGAAAGGAGTTCCTGATGCAGCAAAAACCATGCGGATAGATTCAGCGCGACCTCGACCATCAAAATAGATCAGCTTAAACTGAGACATGATGCTTTTTGTTTTGTGTGCTTGTAACAATGTGGTTATACCTGTGAGTACTACATGTACGTCAGCCAGAGATCAAAATCAACTTTGCTGTCAAATCTCGTCGTCACATTTTGTCAATTGTTAGTAACGTTTGTAGGGGAAATTTATTTTATAACACACGTTCGTTTTGAATAAAATAAGTCGTATATGGTTGGAAGATATATTTTTAGTCAACAATATGACAGAATTGCAGGTGAATCATTCTGCCATGGTTTTGCGTGGCGAATATCACGATGTGTAGGCCTGAAATGAATAAAAAAAAACATTTAGTAGCTGAACAATAAATATATTGAAATGAAAATGTGTATCAGTTCTATGGATGGAAGTACAATCATATTAACTGCGAACACATGGAATTCTGGAACATTCTTCAAGGATGCGCTTAAGAAAATGCATGACATAAATCTGATTCAGACTGCGACTTAAAGGCCCAGTCACACAAACCATCACGCACGTCCAGCGCACCAAAAAATGATAAATTTTAGGGAGTGCGTTGAGATTCGCTGGGCGTGCGTCAGAATTCCTTTAGTGATTTGACGAGAACGTCGGATAAACGTTATTCATTTATCGTGTGCGTCAACCTCTGCGCACATTTTATCAAAAATGTGAGCGTTTTTCCACGTGTGAATGTAGACACCAGAAGAACGTCAGACCAGCGCCAGTCTAGCGCTAGGCACAAGTAGAGCACACGCTCTAAATTCGTTGTTTCCGTTGACCGAGGTTTGTCCCAGTCACACATAAACGACGCACAGTGCACGCATAAAAAAAAAACCATTTGAGTCCGGATTGTGAAAAACGTCGCGAGCTGGCAGCGAATGCACAGCGTGTTTTCAACGCAAATGGCGAATGAACAGCGCTTTGCTAACGCGTTGGACGCATACAGTGCATTAAACCCGAGAATGCTAATGTCGACGATTATAGTCAATTTTATCAGTTTGTTTTGAACATATGTAACCGTTTTTAAAAGAAAAAATGTGTCCTAAATAATTAATCATGGTAACATTATATGTTTGGACGTAATTTCGACAAATTAAAAACAAATTCTCCACTTAAAGCCGTGTATCGTGTGAAACACAACCTCAAATGATTAAAAATAAAATGTCGTTCTCCGGAGCTCCAAAGGTTAAACTGCAGAAATAACTGCTGATGCAGCGCAGGGCATGCCCTCAACGGGCAGCCATGTGATACAAAGCTTTTATGCGTTAATATGCGTTCAATATTTTAAACATACTCAACTTCCTTTGGCGATTACACCGCGCACAAAAATATGCGTAGCGTTAGTGCAGCACCCTCCATGAACCAGTAACGAGTGCTGACGCACGACCGACGCACGAAAGAAAATCAATTTTCAGTGCGGGGATCATGCGTCGACTATGTGTGACTGAGGCTTACGGTCAGAAAAAATACTCAAAAATTTGACCGGGGTATAATTCTTCAACAGATTGTGGCTGCAAGTTAATAATTCTTCAACTGATTGATTTTTCCATTACATGCCTATACATACATACATAAATAGATACATACATACATACATACAAACTGCACTGCAAAGCCAAAATGCAGTATCTGCTTACTTGTAAAGTAAGCAGATATTGCCTTTCGGCTTTGCACGGTAGTATACATACATACATACATACATACATACATACATACATACATACATGCATGCATGCATGCATGCATGCATGCATGCATGCATGCATGCATGCATGCATACATACATACATACATACATACATACATACATACATACATACATACATACATACATACATACATACATACATACATACATACATACATACATACATACATACATACATACATACATACATACATACATACATACATACATACATACATACATACATACATACATACATACATACATACATACATACATACATACATACATACATACATACATACATACATACATACATACATACATACATACATACATACATACATACATACATACATACATACATACATACATACATACATACATACATACATACATACATACATACATACATACATACATACATACATACATACATACATACATACATACATACATAACGATATTTTGAATTTTCTCCGATATACTTACTTTCAGCTTTGAGTAATACTGATATCCATATGTCAGTTCTACGTAGCTTGAGTTATCAGTTATTATGGCATGAATTCATTCCTTTGATCTTTTCAGTTCGCAGCTACTCTATGTGAAATATACCATGTCCTTATTGTATGTCACATTAGACAGAAAAGTGCTCAACAAACCATGTCGCGTGTGTCGATCATAATACTACCTTCCAATTCTGTCCAACGCAGTATTGCCAGTTATGCCAATGTCTTTGACGTTGGCCGAACATTAATCCAACCCTGGCTAAACAAATGTTTTAGTCTGAATACATATATACAGAGAGGGCTTGATTGATCTGTTGTGTACCTGCTGGATTTGACAAACATCCACCTGCAAGGAGCGGAGCTTTAAGCCCAGATCAATGTGTTTGTCATGGTTGCCAACATCAGGTTGTGAGCAAACAACGTTATTTTCTTACAGCTGCGTCACCCAGTCGTATAAATATGCAAGTTGATTTATTTGCAGCAGACAAGCAAGTGCACTTATTCTTCGGGCCAGGCGCGATTTATAAAATATCATACCATGTTCAGCATTTTAGAGCAGAATTTGTCATCCACTTCTTTTACATAATTGTGGCTGAATTTTAATTTGTCAAATGGCATTCCCCATTCTGTGTCCTTCGCCGTAGAATCAGAAAAAAAAATACTGCCAAAATGAAGATTTAAACGGTTTGTCGCACAGGAATGAACAATTTATAATTAGTGCATGATTTGGAGTTGAGGATATTATTTCTGGTATCTTTTCAATATTTTGACGTATATTATTGTAACTATTCTGCCACAAATTGCTAACGATGATATAGGCCTAGATAATTGACTTATTAAGAATCCCTGATGAATATCGAGATGCTTATAGTGCTTAGCATTTTTCCGCCGCCGCCGCGGGCGTATCTTCAAGCTAGCTCTCTCTTAAAAATTGGCGGATGATTTTTTTTTCCAGATATATATTCCCATATATATTTTTTAGCCCTGAGCCATAAACGGCCATTTTTTCAGATGGCCGCCAAAAAAGCGTGAGGGCACGATTACCGTTAGCTGGATTGCATTCAATCTCTAGGTATTTATGATGATGTGATCAACTTTTTGGGATAAATCCATAATAACAACATGGCCGCCGCAGCCATTTGACATGGTGTGGATCATTTTTTCTCAATTTCTTATATATATATATATTGGAGTAGTATCTCCAAGTTTAAAAAAGTTTTTAGGGGGCACTTTTTTCGGGTGGGTGGTAGGGGGTTGGAGGGATTTTAATTTATTTTTAACTTTTTTATTGTTTATATAAATATGACCTGTGTACCTGGGCAACTCTTCTCGTATATTTTGGGGGCCATCGAGCCATAAACGGCCATTTTCCAAGATGGGCCGCCCAAAAGGCTTGTGAGCACAATCACTTATGAACCGGATTGGATTGCATTCAAATTTGATAGAATGGTTCTCCAGGTATTTCTGATTATCTGATTAGTTTTTGGGATGCATTAAAACAAAATGGCTGCCGTAGCCTTTTTGAAAAAATGACATGGATGGGGTTTATTATTTTCTCATTATTTGTTTTATATAATACTTGAGTAGTCTCTACAAAAAAATGTTTCGTGGTTACTTTTTGGGTGGGGGTTCAGGGGGCGGGGGTATCTTATATTAAACTGATTAATTATTTACACATTCATTTTTCCATAATGTCCTATATGCCTGGGAGGAATCCATTAACAACAGTTATTGACAACAGCCATCGTATTTTCTCATGGACTCTGACCTAAAATTATAAGAATATACATGTATTTCTAGACCAGGAATAAACGTTACTGACGATTGATTGATTTTGCACACGAATGCACACTTTATGATGACCTAAAATTATAAGAATATACATGTATTTCTAGACCAGGAATAAACGTTACTGACGATTGATTTATTTTGCACACGAATGCACACTTTATGATGTCTTTTTGATCGTACCTATATTTTATCTATTTATTCATTTATATGTCATCCACACAAAAACAATAATTATTACAATTTATATGTCCCGCATAATTATCATTAAAACTGTAAAAATCGTTTGGTTTGCTAAAACTTGATGGCTGGCCGGCCACCCGAACGAAACAGCCATATATATATAGTACATGTACCGTATTATCTATGCAAGCCTGATGGTCCAAAATGTATGTGATTATTCAATAAAATATATCAACAACATAAAGAATAAAAATCGCATAATTACAATTTACCGGATAAATAATGACATTTAGGCCTACATGCTCCCGATCTTGAACCCATTGTTATTGACATCGAAACTACATACTGAATTATTAAAATAACAATGGGAACGACTTTTAAAACCACAATAGCGACTGACTGCTTCTTTTCTGTGTTGATTCATAAAAGAAAATTAGATCTGCGCAATCTCTTGACATTGATGACAGCGACAGTGGTGAAAGAAGAAGCTTGGTACATCCATGACTATATTTTACATCGGGATAATTCAGTATATATATAAAGTGTAGCTGCCCGTTGAATGGATTGTGAAGATTGCATTTCATTAAAATTAAATGGAGACTAAACTGTGGATGGAGACTAATGGAGACTAAGCAGTGTTCAAGGTTACTGCGAACAAGTGGACTGTACAAAGAAATTACATTATGGGAGGTTTGTGATCAATGTAACGTTTTATCATTCCCATCATTCTGTTCCATTTTGCTAAGAATGTATTTATATGAGAATTCCATGACAAATCACTAGTAATAAAACACCAAGATACTTCATACATTGCATATTGTTGATAGTACATTTATGAAAACTAAATTTTAATCTCCCATAATCCAATAAATTATTTAAATCATTATGTAGTAATTGACAGTCATTATGACATTATGACAAGCTTTCCTATAACATTTTGCATTATCAGCAAATAAACTCAACTTACTAGAGCCTGCAACCTTAAGCAAATTGTTTTTAAACTAGACAGCCAGTCAGTCAGAGACTGCAAATCTCCGCAGAAATTAATTATCTTAATGATCATAAACCCAGAGTGATAGTATTGCATTCATCCACAAAACCAAAAACCCCACCTTGCGGAACGCCACATGTAATATTTAGCCACCTTGATTTCACACCCTCTACAACCACTCGCTGTTTTCTATCAGATAGTTATTAGGCAAACCAATCTAGCAATCGACCATTTTAATTTATGAAGTAGCAGTCTGTGCGATCTTTACTGGAGTCAAATATATTATATCAGTTTGAATTGAACTGTCCAAATATGAACCTATTTCATATTAAACACCAGTGAGTAATTGGGTACTGCATGATTTGCCTTTTATAATTCCGTGTACAGAGCAAATCATGTTATTAGTAATTATACTAAAATGGTTGTGAATACACTTTTCCATTACTTTTGACAGAATACTTAATAAAGAGACGGGTCTGTAATTGGAAACGGGATCACTGTCACATTTCATATGAATATGCCTAACGTTGGCCAATTTCCGAGAAATGGGAACGTTAGACTGTTTCATACTTAAATTTAAAAAATGACCAGAGAAGAAACCAATTCTTCAACACAATGTTTTAAAACAGTCTGATTTACATGGTTGTGCTTGACCAGCAATATTTTTTATTTCTCTTTTAAGACATCTCAGCATGGTGGTAAACATGATTTTCGTACAGTAATTTTAGGTACACATTTTTTAACATTATCGTCGATCATCATCACTTTATGTAGCATTCCCAGGCCAGATCAATATCTGTGTTATTAATCCATTCAACTGTCCGGAGTATTTTGACACTCAACAAAACTACTAACTTACCCCAATTTAAGTTTTTGTAACTGGACTTATTTTATCACTCGTAAACAGAAGATCTAAAATATGACTAGGCTTATGCTTGTTAGAATAAATACTTGGTTTACTTGTGCTAATGAGTTATTCAGCAAAAAGTTATTTGCATAGCTGGGACATTTAAATGCTGAACAACCGGTCACCTACCACCACTGACCGCCTGGTGCTGGTGGAGCAATGGTTTTCCCTCCATTCGCCCTCTTGATTTTCATTCCGTATTGGATTTGAATGATCACGTTTTAGGGAGTGTTCTTTGCAGTAAATGTTTACCTAAATGACGTGATTTCTATCCATTCAATGTTGTCGATTCACGTGGTTAAATGAATTTGTTCCATATAGTTCTGTCTAGATTTAAAAATATAATTTTTCTGTTGGTTAGAATTCACAAAACCGAACGCTTTCATTGAGACATCAATGAATGAAAAAAAGCGTAAAAACACAACACTCCTGCTATCTGTACATAATCATGATACCATGCATGCCAAAATCTACGTGTAAGCGAATAGTATACTGGGATAGCTTATCCACTCATATCTAATAATTTATTAATAATTTGTAGTAACACATTATTAGAGCATTTCCATTACCATACAACTTGATAATATGTACAGAATATACAATTATATTTCCCGTCATTCTTTAATTCCCACCCTCCCCCCCCCCATAATAACACTTGTCTGTGAGTGATTGAATGAATAGGCGAGCGAAGGCGGGAAGTTTAAACACTTTTCAGCACAGTTGGTCCTTTTTTTCGATATCGCCACTCGGAGTTGTACCTAAAAATATGGAAATTCTTTCAAAATGATTCATGATTTGTTACACCCCAAAGAATATTCAGTTAATTCATATATTCCTAATAATTTCGTGCAGTAAAATATAAAACTATTGATCATGTTGCAGCATTGGTACATGATTTAGAGACTCAGAGGTTATCTTGTATAGCGAAAGTCGCATAATATGTATCTGTCCTGATAAGTATTATAAACCTACGTGTTAAACATTCTAAAACAATGTTGCTCACAACTGGTGCTATTGTTCATGGCGTGGAAATCAAAACGGTTACCATTGACCTTAAATTGAGGTTGCCGCAGGACAAAATTATTTAATCCCCTGAGAAATATATAACCAAACTATCCAAAAAAAATAGTTATTAGCTGTAAAGAATTTCAATCAATGCTAGGTCTGTTAACTTTGCATCTTCAGTGGTGGTTCCAGATCGCCCTTTACTGAGACGATTATACAACCCGTCGTCTGGCCTATCCCCCCCCCCCCCCCCCCACCGGCATATCACTCTAAATAAAGATGCAAGAGATCATAAGGGCATGTGGGTATTTATAGAATCATTCAATGGTAAGCAGTTGTTTTCACACACTACATGGATATCATCCGAGATTATACGTTTATGTCGGCGACACCAGCGGATTAGCTTTGTAATCGGGATCAGCATCGGCAAATTATGCACGCAGTACAATGACATCCAATATGCAAGGTTGTGTTATTAATATGATAACCGCGGTGGTCTCAGCTGTGGATTCAATTGCCTTCTTCCGGTTATTGAGAGTGGCCAAGATCACTACCCATAATATTAATCCTTCAAGTATGGAGGAAGTGATTCAATAGAGTGTCAATGTGTCGTTTTGAAATAGAAAAGGTGTTTGTTCTTTGCTTCTAACGATATGGCATTTCAAGGATAATTATTCGTACCACCTGTAACACTTGAGTTGAACAAACAGTCGGGTGGAGTTGTTCAATAAATCAATTTCGAAGTATTTCATTTCAAGACCTAAAAAAAGCAGGCCCTCTGTTTCTTTTTCCAGATGATAAATCCATACACGAGCTTGTTTCATTTTACACCTGAAAAAAATCGCTTAGTGTAGCAGGTATTCGAGCAGATAAATTTCATGGTCATTCCTTCAGAATAGGAGGCGCAAGTTATGCGGCTGAAAACGGTTATTCAGATGCACAGATCCAGTCTATGGGCAGCTAGAAGTGGGGTGCTTTTATTAAATACATTCGAATATTCACAATTGCCCCATCATAAATGTTGCGACATAAAAAAAGTCATATAAAATAGTGCGATTTGCACACTCCCGTCCGTCAAAGAGAGGAGTAAGATAGATATCCTTCAAAAATAGTTTTTTTAATTGGTCATCACTATGTTCGGCGTAAATAATAATACTTTTTTTTCTAGTTACAACAAGACAAATGACGTCACTGAAAAAATATAGTCTCGGTATGTGACCAGTTGACTTTACATTTTGGCTGATGTCATATTATTTTCTCTTTGTAGTACCTCTCAGTTTAAAATCGTGTGTGTTTACTGCATGTCGCTAAGTCATTTCGCCCTTCATTGGCCTACAATCGAGCATGATGTAAACATGATAACGATTTAACTTTGGACTACTTTAGATATAGTAACATGACTTATGGAGAGGGGTGACTAACACATCGTATCATGATGTAGGCCTACTCAAAATCATAGGTATATCATGTATACAGAGGTCTGTTCTAGATCTATGCCCGAAATCCCGCCTTCCCAGTAACCTGGCGTATAATTCAGCGTAAGTTGACCTCCCCTAGTGTGACATTATATCCTTCAATTTCCATAGGGGTACTTTGACACTAGAAAAAAATAGCTTAGACATAGACATTTTAGAGGACGAAAATGTAAGAGGTCAAACATGTTCTAACAACTCTCGAAAATCCCTAAAATTGAGGGCAGGAGTTCTTGAAACTAGATTACGCCACAGGTTACCTGAAAATCAACTGTATTTGAAGCTGCCATTGCTGACCCAGTTATGTCCTATACCAGCTTCAGATAAGTGAAAACTAAACGTGTCTTACTCTTCAGAAACTAGCGTTTTCGTTATATTTCAATTCATACTAAATTTTAATAATTACGCATGCACATATGCCATTATTGTGAAACATTTCTGTCAGCAATTTTGTTGAGTGAAAATTTCGAACTCGAAAATTTCGAACTTAAAAACTAAACGCATGTACCGAAATCTCAAAACACCAAAGCGACCCAAACCGGAAGCTCCTTCCTGAATTCGTGAGGCAGTTCAATCTGCTACAGGAAATAAATTAAAGCCTAACTTTATGTTAGGTTTCAATTCACTGGTATCGATTTTCAAAATTGCCAAAGTAGCGGGAAAATATTGTTTTCGCGTCATGAGATGTGCTATTATGCCACTTGACTGCGTAACTGTTGATGTACAACATAATTTTGAAAATTAATACTGACCAACTAAACACGAAGCGTCGGTCCATGGCTGTCCAAATGCAGATACAGTACTATACAAACGCTGGCCACCACCGCGACCGCTACTGGTCAACGTCTAGCGACTCAGTCCTATGATTCACTAACAGCAGTGTTCCAGATAAACTTTGAATCTGATTGAGTATTCACCCCCTTATTTTGGAATCGATGCGTGAACCCACTCTATTGCGAGTACAGTGATATATCTCTGAATATTTTACTTTTTAAAATGATCATGTGTGCTAAATATAAAATCACGTCTTATCAATAACATAATAAATATCATCTTTAAAATGATCAATTTGAATGTTTTCAAAGCTCGTATGTTATGAAAATAAGAGCTGAGTGTAATTATATGTGAGCTACCAGTGACAGTATATCGTCTCGCAAAACGACTGACCTGCTTTAACAAGCATTTCAGTCATCAATTTTTGTTTGCAGTTTGTAAAAATACATGGATGAATGACTGGATAAATATATTAGTTATTTCACTAGTTAAGTTATTCATTCATTCATTCATTCATTCATTCATTCATTCATTCATTCATTCATTCATTCATTCATTCATTCATTCATTCATTCATTCATTTATTTATTAATTCATTCATTCAATTATACATTCATCCATTCATTCATTCATTCATTCATTCATTCATTCATTCATTCATTCATTCATTCATTCAATAAACGTATTGGCAGGCTACTGTTGGATGTTTTGTTTTATCGTCGTTTTAAGTATCTCGTGCAAATCATTACACTGCATGTTTAACAATTTAGTTTTGATTATTGTTGATTACAGGCAAGCACAACTGGGAATGAACACTTGGTCAAAAAATGCTGGTGCCATACTGCAGGACTGTGGTCTAGAAGCTCTTAAAAATACCCGACTGCTAACATCATCCAAAAAGTGGGTAGTTGATACGGCCATCACTAAACTGACAGATATATTCGAGCTGCAGTGAAAAGTAGAAATTAATAATAAGCCCAAACTACGAACATATTCAGAGCTAAAATCAACTTTTACTTGTGAAAACTATGCTAAAATGTTACAGCCGAGTTCGCGAAGCTGCATAGCTAGACTACGCTCCGGAGTGTTCCCTCTGGCCACCGAGACAGGCCGATGGCGTGGAAAACCGATCGAAGAGCGTCTGTCTCCAGTTTGCCCACAATATTTCCTGCTGAGCTGCCCCCTATATAATGACATTCGTGCAAAACATATCAAACAATTATTAACATCATATGACTGGAACAATATTTCTAATACAGACAAACTGGTTTATCTCTTCAGTGATAACTTTGTATATGCAACTTCGAAAATGGTAAAAGATTCATTTTCAAGGCGCATGAATTAATTATAATTATTATTTTCTTTTTGTGAACTTATCAAACGCACAGTTACAAAATGATCAGTGCCATATAAGCCTGAGAGGCTGGCCATCATAACTATTAAATGTTTTAATGTTTCTGTTTAAATTATGTATATGGATGGCACTTTAATAAATAAAATACTACTACTACTACTACTACTCTACTAATATTTGGTTAGAGTAGCTAGGAGGATGCCCGTTTCAACTGTGAATTACCATACATGGCAGGGATTTTTGATCCTAGTATTTATTGAAATCTGCTAGATGTATTTTTTTGATAATAGTATTGTTTTTATTATTTAATGGATACATATTAAATCAGCCGTTGGGCTACTTTTGTGCGCACGAAGGTCACACTGGGTCAAGATAACTGCTTGGAGATGGTGATATGAAACAAATGACACAGTAGGCCTAATACATGATAATATAATGCTGGCGGACTGAAGCTAAGCACACCAACTGTCGGTCACTTTATAACGTTTACAAGTGAGCAAGGATTTTGTGTTTCTTTGAAATCTGAATATCGCAGGAGCGAATCCCGATGTCTGGCGTGCCAGACGGTATTAGCCCTACACTAAGACCCACGTCCTGAGCAATGCTCAACTTTTTCATATTTCACTACAACACTTTATACACACTTGTTTGTCCAACCTCATTATCGAATGATACACCAGCGAAGCCAGGCTAAAATTAAACCAACGTTGGGTGAACGCTGATTTTTGTGGACCTCGTGTTCACCACGTGGCTCTCAGTGTAACTATTGATGAACGCAAATCAAAATTATCTTATCTTTAATACCAAGTGCAAGGGTTTCACATTCCCCAAATCCAGTTGGCCTCCATTAATATATAAGGGCCTGCAAATTATCGATCTTACAGATTACCTTTTCTATATAATTATATATTCATTCTGTTTAATAATAACACACATATGACTATATAATTATAATCAAAATGTGTATGTATAGATTCCTAAGCTATGTTTTCATCGGATACTTACTACAGTTTGTCTCGGATCGGTATTAGTTAAATTTTGCGAGAATAAATAACAAAGCCTCACAGAACTCAAGCGGTCGGTAATCAATATTCGGATCAGCTATATACTTGGGACTTTCGACCTGGATAAAGTACTGGTATCTGATCCGTTTATATCTAGCTACTCCATGAATAGGGCTGGATAGCATACGAACAATTATACTGCATCGACAGGCGACGAGGTAATGAAGTAAAATATCTTGACTGATACCCATTTAATCGCATATACAGTAAATATTATTATTATTATTTTATTATTCTACCATGTTTTATTATTACCAAATTATTTCTTTAATTGTATTTTTTTTAAAAGCCATTTTGTATAAATATAAAATCACGTTAAGCGGGCATATACTAATTATTGTACGTACGGATAAAATATGTTTCAGCATAGCATTGCCATATTAATGCGTTGTTTACCTGTTAATTATGTGCAAATATTGTACCCCAACAAACTCATTATGCATTATGTTTTACCCCTTAAAACTAAACATTATAGACAATAAATGCCGTGGTTAGCGCTTAGAGCGCATACTGTACATAATATATACATAATACATGTGCTTTGTTTTCAGTATTCACAATGGGGTTACTTTTGAGAGGTATTCCGCTGTTTATGATGATTGTGTCTGTTCATGCTTATGGGTGTTGTTCAGACGACTGGGAGGATTACTATAACTTTCCTGTTATAGAAGTAGATCAGGTCGGATACAACATAACATTAAACTGCAATGACAGCACCTACCCTAATAACTCGTACCCAGTGGCATGGATCCTGCCTACATTTGAAATCTTGGAGAATGGTACCAGTAACAATAAATACGAGATGAGTGCGGATGCAATGGAGCTCACCATCTTTGATACTGGTACTGACGATTTTGGTTTGTACCACTGCATGATGAGATACCCGGATGAGGATAACTCAATTGAGGAATGGTACTTGGTGAAGATAGGCATCAACACCCAGGGACCTTATTTTGAAGATCTGTGGGAAAAGTACCAGACCAACACGTACATTGGCATTGTAGCATTTTTTGGCTTTCTATTCGTGTGCCTCTGCATTTGGCTCATTTGGCACTTCAGATATATTCCACCCCAGGAAGCTTTTGATGAAACGACATATGCCAATGACGGGTTTTCACCTGAAATAGAAGACATGGAAAAAGAGATTAAAGGTGAAAACGATCAATATCCCGACATACGTAACAGAATTAAAACCGAATCAATAGAGGCAGATATTTCAATAACGACGATGTTATAAAAGACTAAGATGGTTTATTATGATTTAGTATAGTAGACCATCTGTACAAATGTAGACAATCAAACAGTGAAGATAATTGCGATGCTATATATTATAATAAGACAGTACAGCTTACATGCGCAGCACTTGCATTCATGATAAAAAACATGTGTATTAATAAATGTTACAATGTGGTTATCGTTATGATATTAGATGCTGAATAATGTCATCATTAGTGATTCGTGCTGACTACTACCCAGTTTAACAGTGTTTATAAACAAAAAGTATGCCGTTCTATGTAAGGTATTTTCTTTAATTTTCATACACTTTTTATGTGTTCCTACGTATTTATGTGGCATACTATGTATATTTTTAATAGCTGAATATTTAGGTATTTGACTTAGATGGTCGGTCTCCATTACACGAAAGCTTGGAATTATATAAGCAGTATTTCGAAATTGATAATTATGTAGGCTATTTAGGCAGCTTAAAGTGAGAAATTTTGTATTGGCAGCAGCTATAATAGGCTACATACAAAGACATTTACGCACAAAATTGAATTAACACGCTTAATGTTAAATATTGTCGCTTGCAGTAAGATTTATTACACATATGTATTTGATTTGTCTTTACTTAAAATAAACAAACAGATTGTGTTTCATATTGAATTACAAAATTGAATGTCCATTTATTTTAATGTTGTCATATTGAGCAGTCATTTTTTGTGCTCTAATGTGCAGTATGTCACGGGTTAAGCTTGTGTGTCTTCTTTTACAGTATTTGTGTCGACGCGAGACCGTGCGGTGGAGTGTTTTTTTGTCGAATTTACATTTAGCGATTATCAGTTCAGCGTAGGCCTACTGTATGCGGATTAGGGCCTGATAATATTAAAACAAAATACTGCCGCTGATGCAGAACAAATGACAACGTATTTTTACTTGTCATTATTAGATAATTGATTTGTTTTTCTCAAAAGATAATAGTCTCCTTTTTTCTAGCTCTCTCAATATTACTGCACAGAAATTATGTTCTTATATATATTTCCACTGGAGTCTTTCGTTTAATAATAATAATAACTAGAAGAGTCTAGTTTTTTTGTAAAAAAAAACTGGATATGTCTCCCCTCCAGCAGCGTAACCATAACGGTTGACAGCTATTAGATATTGTGTCAATGGCTTTTGCAATTAATGTTACTAAATGGCTCCTCTGGACAGTAGACAGGTAGAGACTATGTATTTTGATGTGGTGGAACCCGTTTTTTATATCTACAGCATCTTCCCCCGCAAGGTTCGCTACTCCTGAAGCCTCGCTGTGTCAAGACTTGCTGCCGGGAAGATGATCTACAGTAACTAAATCGTCTGTAGGCTCAATTAGTTGGGCAACAGTTTTAATATCTTCACACCGGGTGATGTGCAAAACACAAATGTGGCCTGTCAACACTCCCAGCAAACACGAGACGTTGACCCAATGCTAGTCCAATTCTGGCCCACCGTCTGCGACGCTTATCCAGCATAAAACCAGCACTGGTTCAAAGCCTCTTGTTTGCTGGGCTGCGGGCATGGCAGTGCAAGCCGACACCGACCCAATGTTTGTTAAATGGTGGGCCAGCGTCGCCGGTGCTGGCTAGTATCCATTCAACCGTAGTCAGTAGACCTACTAGTAGAGGAGGAAAATCTGAAAATTGACGTTATTTAAGGAGTTAGTTGACACTTAAATTCCTAGAGACAAATAATATATCGCTGTATAGGTATGAACGTCTAGTTTCACGTAGCGTGAACGGTTTTTGCAGCAAGTGGTCGAGTTTTTCATAAACGTTCATTTGTGACGTCATGTCGTGATGGTAGTGACGTCACTTTTTCACCAATTTCTACTGTATATTTATAAAAGTGGATCATTTATCAGCTGCGATATACACATGTAGATGACGTTCAATATCCTGCATTTGTATAAATTATAGAGTATAGGCCTAGGTTGTCACACAAAAATGACATACATGTTTTGTACACATGATGATATCACTTGATTTTATGCAACAGGCGTGAAGCTTTTGTTTTATGTGGCTTAATACTTTTTAAAATGAAATAGCTTAAACATTGTTATATTTGTTTTTAATTTGTATTGGTAGAGCATTTTTTTCTTCCCAGAGACAAATAATATATCATTGGAAATGTATAGTTTGGAAATGTATTTTTACGTCATATATTTCATTTTTACGACACGTGGTGAAGTTGTGCAGAAAAACGTACATTTGTGACGTCACGTTCCTGTGTACTACGTCATTTTGGCATTTTCTTTCTAAGATTGTCAGCATGTACACCATGAGAATATACAGGATGCCAGGTCATTTTTATTTGGCACTGTAAATCGGGGTATCTTTAAAACGTGGAAGGCCTAGTTTCATGTGCGATATGCACGTGATCATACACCAATAAATATTACGTACATTTGTATCACAACAGCGTGGCCGCAACGTCACTTTTTCGTGAATTGAATAAGAGAGGCACGCTAGCCCCAGATATTCCAAATCTTCTATGTGGACATTTGATTTTTACAATCAAGTAAGATATGCCGCTAGAAATACCACAAAAAATAATTTTTCACACAATATGCAACCCACCTTGTCAAGTTTGAAATAAAACGTGCTTTATATATGTTTCCGTGGTGTCGTCATGCAATATGCAATTTCTTTACCAAAATCAACGCCGGCGTCTATTCTGTCTTAATGAAAGCCTCTTGTTCTACTATGTGTATACAGTATAATTATATATCCTTTGTATATTAATTTGTATATTTTCATGTAGAAATAATTAACTTTAAATGATTCTGAGACAACAGTTTACTCGTATTCGGAGAATTAACGTTTGCAGATAACATTTACACAAGCTAAGCCTACATGTAATGAACACGGTGGATATATCAAAATATTTAAACCGCTCATATGCTTAATTATCAGTTTATTTATATATTGTTTATAACTCTACACAAAAGAGGGACATGGCGCAATGGTTAGAGCGTGGCGCTCTGCCGATGTCGCTGCCTGCCGTGCGGTTTCGAATCCCGCTTGGTTCAGGATTTTCAGAGAAATATAATGTTTCTTCCCTCTCAATATTGGGACATTACCTGGTAGGACAAAGATGGCAATGTGTATGTTAAGTTTATTACGCCGAAATGGCAGCTGGACTGTATGCTCTCAATGGAGTTGAAATGGCACACGAATGAACAGGTTCAATGACCAGGGGGTAAAATGCAAGGTCGGATGATAGGTCTTTAGACTTGATAGCAGACTATAAACCTGCACCTTTACCTTTTTTATAGGCCTAGCCTAATAGATGGACTATATATGTTCTAAAACCAATCCTGACAGTGTGCGTCCCTCATGTATGCGTCTTACCCTCATAATTATGTCATATTTTATTCAGCCGATGATTTCTTTTGAAACCTATAAATTTACACTCAAGGAACTATACCACACTATATAAATGTACGATCAGTTCATGATGTCCCACAGCAGGTGAGTATAGAGTCACTTCAGGGGATTGAGTTGGGAACGGGCGTACACCAAGCTGATATTTTTTCGAAAATATATGCCTCCTGGCAACCCACAAAACGAAAATACCAGAAATCGGTTCGGTGGAACATCGTCAAGATGGCCACCATTTTACACATTTGGATCACTTTGTCACACGCAGTTTAAATGTCAAATATAATCGTCTTAGGAACGTTTGTATAAGCATAATTCAGATATGAGGATTTTAGAAAACAAATTGCTGACTTTGCACTCTAGTTGAGCTTGATACAATGCTCGTTCAACTACTCATGGCATACAATAGATTGATGTTAATCATGTTAACAAGAACGATTCTGGCATATGACTATGTATGTAGTTGAACTTAATCCTTCTTTGCCCAAGTTCGCAATAATGCGAATCCTCAGTAGCCGGCCAAGTTCCCAACAATGCGATTTTAATGCATTACACAGCTATGGGCCAAGTTTTATGAAGCTGCATCTAATGGTTGCTTATGAGGGTCTACTTGAAATATTACATCACGCTTTTTGTTATATAAACTCATGTTCCCGGGGTACGTCTTGGTGGGGAATTTGAACAAAGGAGAGTTTTAACTATTTTCCTCCAAATATTTTGCGGGAGATTTATGCCCATACACAAACTCGGACTACGCTATATTATGACTTTAAAGCAACACAATAAAGACAAAATCATAATTTTTATTTTATTACATTTTGTGTTGCGTGCTTACCAGTTAAATGAGTATTAAGGACGATATTTAATTTCGGACATGGATGTCTAAAATAAGGAATACGAGAATAATTGAGAAATGTGTCTTTCGGCACACTTGCTACGTTGCCACAGCTAACCGAAACTTTAAAAGATTTCCACAATTCTAATGTTCACATATTACTATGGGCATAATAAGAACGAAAATACAATTTTGGCTTTTGGATGATTTTTTGCTTGATTGTGTCGCTTTAACATGTCACGATATGTCATTTTATGGTCAAGATATTGTACTAAATGGAATGATATGGCAATGAAAGACAAGGATATCAAATTTTAATGTCAGGATATGACATTTTAATGTCAGGATATCACATTTGACTGTCATGATATGATATTATAAAGTCAATATGTGGAATTATAATGTCAGGTTGTGGCCCTGTAACGTCTCGATATGGCAATAATTTCTCAGGAGATTGCACTATATAGTCAGGATATGACATTATCATATCAGGATATTCCACTTTGATGTCATAATATAGCCTTATATCATTAATTTATACCATTTTTATATCAGTTTATTACCAAGCTATGACATTATAATTGTCATAATGTGGCATTATAATGTCAGTATATAGCATTATAATTTTAGTGGCCTACATAGTAGCTTTTTTGCACAATATGGCCTCGTAATAAATGATGTGGCATTATAATATCACGATCTGGCATATAAATAAATGATATTTTTATGTCAGGATGTGGCATTATAATTTTAGTATATGACATTATGTGGCAGTGTATGGTCAGGGGACGACATTTCAATGTAAATATATATATTTAAGGGATATCACATTTGACTATTAGGCTATGATGTTATAAAGTCAATATGTGGAATTATAATGTCAGGTTATGGCCTTTTAACGTCTCAATATGACAATATTACTGCAGCAGATTGCACTATATAGTCAGGATAGGGCATTATACTATCAGGATATACCACTTTAATGACATAATATAGACTTATGTTATATCAGATCATACCATTTTTTATATCATTTCAATACCAAGCTATGACATTATATTTTCATACCGGTAATGCACATGGTATATCAGCATATAGCATTATAATATCAGTAGTCTATATGGTAGCTTAATGGCACAATATGGCCTCATAATAGGAGGTAGTAGTAAATCATTGCTTTACGTCAATTTTCGGCACAAAAGGTCTTTTAAATGACATTGTAATATGATAAAAAACGTTGTAGTCAATTGATGGGATGAATGATGTACAGATGATGATGTGAGGGTGGGGGTGATAGGGCATTGTGGGTTATTGAGAGCGTTTTCCTTTGCTCACCCGATAAAGGGTTCTGGGAATGTCTAGGGGATCTACCCCCAGACATGCCCAGACGGCCAGAGACTTGGGTTTCGCTGTGCAATTTATTGCTGAAACTCTGTGCCATTTCGCACAGCTCCGCTATCCTCAGGTCGGATAGTCCCCAGAGTAACAATAGGAAGGAAAACTCCCTCTGGGTAACTCCATTCATCCCACGTGAGAGACCTAATGTCAAACACGCTATTGTCGGTTATTTAAGGCTACCACAGCCTACACCAGCGCCAGCACTGATGCAAGAGCTGCATTAGCACTGCAGTTGAGCGGAGGAACCAGGGTGCGCCACTGGTAATCCGCCCGAAGATTATTGGCTGATACGAGGAGATGATTGCTGTAGACTAGTGCTTCCGTACCATGCCAAACAGCATGCAACTGACAGAACAGATCCCTAATGACCCTCCCCGGATGGGGGAGAAAAGTACTACTAATAGCAATCATCCCAGTACCCCCACAATAGAAAGATGTGGCATTATAATATCACGATCCGGCATATTAATGTGCCAATATAGCATTGTAATATATGGACATTTAAATATGGATTTTTTGTCAAGAAATGACATTTTTATGTCAGAATGTGGGGGCAATGTATGGTCAGGGGATGACATTTTTTTATCAGGATAAGTTAAATTTGTATTCATGATATGACATTATAAGGTCATGATTTTGCATTATTGTGTAAGGATATGCATGTTTGGCATCATTATGTTTGGACCTTGTGGTCCGAACAGATTGAGTTTTGTTTGGATCTCGATTTTTTAATCTTCTATGTCCGTGCGCTGTTTCGCCACTGTACACTCAACTTCAACCCTCGGCACAATGATCCTTATGTATGTAGGATTATTGGTATGACTTTGCTAAGAATTCCCATTTGTTCTTCCGGATTTATTCGGGATTGTCTGGATCACTAAGTGCTAATCAATGTTTGGCCAATGATGTACATGTCGAGTTGTTATCCAATCTACTTCAAACCTTGGCACAATGATCCTTACGTTTTGGACAGGTGTGCTATGACTTTTCTAAGTCATACGTCATGTACTTCGGGATTTATTCAGGATTTTCTGCATCACTATGTGGATCAATGTTGGCACATTGATGTACATGTCAGAAGAAACCCATGAATGAGTCTTGGCCAGTCAATATAAGGGCACATTGTCAGAGACGACACGACCGACTTGCACCCTTTGAGCACCCTCTACATTTAATCAATTAAAATACAGAGGCCTATATCCAATACTGTTTCAATGTGGGACCAGCGTCGCAGAGGGTTGTTCATGCCCAAATATATTGGTTTCTCTTTGGATCTTTAATCTTATTATTTTGTGCTGGTTTTTTGCGACGCTATTTCTGAAATTTGGACACGATATTCCCTGCGTAGTCAGGTATACTGCTATGACTTACTTTTTTAAGTCGTCCAACATGTTCTTCCGGATTTATCCGGGACTTTCTGGATCACTATACTCTTGAAAGTCTAAAGGCAGTTTCTGCTTACTTGTAAAGTGAGCAGATACTGCACTATACTGCTCTTCAGATGCAAAAGGCAGTATCTGCTCACTTGTAAAGTGAGCAGATACTTCCTTCTGGCTTGCGCGGCAGTAGGCTTATAATTGGGTCCAATGTTGATTCAATAGTGGACATGTCGGGTGATTCTCCATTCATTGCCAGAAGGGTGAACAGGGTGCCCCTATGTCCAGACCCATGTCCAGACCTCCTCCACCCTATAGTCTCCAGATTTGATAATACAAATACATTTATCCAATCTTTCAATTCCGGGCCAGCGTCGCAGACAGTGACCCAGTATCAAACCAATATTGTGTATTAGGTATGGACAGTTGAAACCTTAAAATAACAGTTGCAACTCTATTCAAACATAAAACGTTCAATCAATGTTGTTTTAATGTTAGGCTAGAGTTGCGGATAGTGATAGAACATTAAGTCAACACAGAGACAAGTCAATGTGTGTTCTGGGCACACTGAATGCGATTCCATTTGACAAACAAATATATATATATATTTAAAAGTGCAAAAGCTCCGTGGGGACTGAAGTCTGAAGTCCGAAGTCTAAAATTCCAGTTCAGAATGGCTGCCAAAAAACTCATACGTGAAATTCAAATCAATCTGTCATAATAAAAATAACCCAACAAAATTCGGAATGGCGGCCACAAAAACTCACAAAACCTAGCCCAAATATTATTGTTACTTAAAAAGTCACAATTCATGTCTAGTTAAATGTGATTTTAATATCTGGATATGACATAATAATGTCAGAATAAAGCCAATATAAAACAGTTTATCGTCATTATTATATCCAGATGCATGGCACTATGACTATGTTAAGATCAGCATGTGTATTACGATGTCGGGATATGGCAGTATAATGTCAGAATATGGCATTTTATTGTGGAAATATGGCGGTATATCGTTAGGACATGGTATTATGTGACTCATCACTTTAAAATGTAATTAGTCAGACTGTGCTAACAACAGGTTAAATTCATCAAACCCTGCAAGTGGAATGTTGATGCCTAGCGACCTTTAACGACATGTTATTATGTGTGTCACAATAACCATGATAACTCATTTTTTAGCCAGGGACTTCTACTAAGTCACAATAAACCGGTAGGATTAATACAATATCTTAATTTACCCCATCCAACATTAATGCATCCGCATTGAGGCCTATTTCAAACGTATAACCATACTAATATCATGCTCTAAGGGAATGCTCAGACATTAATACTATTAGAAATACCGTACGGTTTCTGAATTTAATGGTAGGCCTACTTGTGAGAGAATCCACTCAAACTGATAATGTGATAATGATCTAGGATGGTGACCGCACAACAAGCAACACATGGTTTCCACCCCTACCATCCATGTGCAGTATTACTTTTTTCAGAGACATCACACGTGACAGAAAAACTCTGTTAGAGATTGTGGTTGATCTCCGCATATCGATATCTTCAGCATCAATGTATACAAAATTGTAATTACACTTAACCCTTTGTGTACTCTTGTCCAATCGGCTGCAATTCCAGGTGAATGACAATTAAACGAAAAAGTATTTGGAAGTTGGCAGGGTTAATAGACAAAAGTGAATTAACTGTTTATGGTCCAGCAGAAAAACACATAATATGTTTTTTTGGGCGGTTTTAGATTACAAATCGACGACTTTTGTGCGCCTGCTATAATAGACCTGCTTTATTTTATTACTTTTTAATGTATTTTCGAGCACAGGTCATTTTTATTATGTTACAATAATATCATTTTTTGTTACTTCCTCTGTGCAAATATAGAAAATTTAGCTAAACTCTTTATGATTTCACCGATTTCACTCAAGTGATTTTAAATTCGATATATGCATGATGTCATAATTATGTTGGCATTAATCGCTGTGTGTTTATTTATTTGAAGCAGGCTTTGCCGACGCAAATCCCGCTTCAAATGAATGCAAAATACCCCTACTTTTTTAAAATTAGTTATAGTTTATAATTAATGATTTACTAGAGATGAAGGTATGTACATTTCATAAATTTCAATCAATATTTCTAGTGGAAAATCAGTTAAAAACGCTCCAAAGCGTCACCCGCAATGGTAGAATTAACTACAATGGCGACCATGTTGGATATATTGATATTTATGTTGATAAACACAATATAAAAACATCTATATTCCATGGTCTTGAAAATAGTCCCTAAAAGACATTTTAGGTTCAACAACGAGATAGTTACGGCATATTATTTATATCACTCAAACAAGCGGCAATATTGAATATGTAATAAGGAGAAACTGATATTTTTCCTTCCCGTACCTCAAATCCTGGGTAAACACACAATAAATTATTTTCAAATTGTAAAAGTGATGAAGCGTCGGGTGTACCCTTGGTTTTTCGAAAACTGGCGTTACCGTGATGGCGGCCATCTTGGATTAAAAACAAACACAATGTAGATTGTAAGGATTTTTCGACATTCGTCTGGGTAGATGCCCCGGCGTAGTTCCTTAAAAAACAGCATTTAATGTCCTCGGCTACGTAAATTAACCATTTCTTTGCTCAAGTTTGATTTTTCTGGGTGTAGGGGGAAGTGCCTATAGCGCACCCTGTTCCTAAAACGCACCTTTGTACGTTTTGAAGAGTTGGTGTAGCCTACACTTATGTCATATATTTTCGCTAGAAAGGCTATTGACGTGATTATTAGATGTGTGCAATATATAACGGCCACATGCGTCTGCTAGCAGAAGCACTGAGAACCCCAAGGTAAAACCATGTTTTTTCTTATAATTTTAGAGGCTATTGAAACTGTGATAATGAATGAATGAATGAATGAATGAATGAATGAAATCTTGTATAGCGCATGTATCCAGCTGGAAGCTGTTCAGAGCGCTTCACATTCGAAAGACAGTGAAAAAGAAAGTCAATTACTGCGTGATAGTCCAAGCTGTTAGGGTTTTCTCTGTGCACTTTTGGAAGAAATTACCATTTTTTGCCCAGATGATCAGTAACATGTACTCTTTCGATCCTGATATAGCGCAGTCACTTCTGACACGATTAACACCTAATTAACATGCAATTAGTATCCGAAATTAGCAAAATCTGGTAAAAATCTAGAGAAAATAATATCTCAAGAATCGGTGGGTCGATTTTAATGATTTCAAGTTTTGTTATCTGTTTGATGGATAATTGACACAACAAAAATATTTTTGAGATCATTCATTGTCAAGGTCACGTGATGTGTCGAGGTCAAAGTCAAATTCAGAAAAAATGTACAATTTCGGACATTAAATAGCGCATTTAAAATGTTTCAAATTATACAAAATTATTTGATATATAATTTAAAAAAAACATCATTCATAACCTTTCATTTGAGTGTTTAATAGAGTATTTAAATAATAACCGGGGGGGGGGGGCGTAATTGTTTGGACAAGTGGTCCACACATAAGTTGTATTTTTAATACATGTCCCGTAAATGGATCAACGTTATGATTTTAAATATATTATTTTAATACAGTGTGTATTTTATTGTTGTACAAACTATTATGCGCTATTATATTTCGTATGAAGGTCAAGGTGAATCAATAACTTCAAGGTCAAAGTCAAGGTAATATTCGAAATATATCTGGAACTTTTTTTATGGGCGTCTCTGACATGGAATTAATCAATTTAATGCCAATTTTAATTATATGATAAGGTTTATTTCAAAGTGAAAGTATTGTTTTATCTAACCGATAAAAAAATAGATTTTATGCTTCTAGCACATACATGAATGGCAAAATGGCCCATGTGGTGAGCTTGTCAACGGTTATCATTATTTTAAATCTCAAAATTTCACCAATAATAACTGATCTACACGAACAAAGTAAGCTTCAAGGGTAATTGTGTACTAAGTAGCCTCGATGAAGAATGTGTCCGTACTGTACATACTCACATTGCTGGGTGAGGAGAAAGGGTCTGTATTGCTGATGAGTGGGAAAAAAGTATTCAAATATTTACCATGGTAAAGCGCTCTAATGTTAATCCAACAAACCATCCAGAGAAACTACACAGCCAATGTTAAAATACTCGCTAATATGTTCAACAGCGTCTACCTCTCCTCAAATCCCCAGAAGGCGTTATAGCTGATAATAAAGATGTACAATGCATTTCAGTTTCATAAAAGCACTGCCGATTAGCTTTTCAAGTATCATAATACATACAAACCTTTCCAAGACTGACATGAGAGGAACAGAAATCCATCTTAGTTGCCAGATTGGATGATGGTGCATATGACCATAATTATCAAGACATTCCTCAACGAGTCGATGCTATGTTGATTTATTGGGATGCAATGGTTCACGCAACATCAACACATATTATATACAATGTATATAATGTCGATGAATATATACCTATTACTGTCATTCTCCCAATGTTGAGCGAGAACTCTCTTCCACAAAGTGTGGTGGTGTTGTTAGAGATACTGAGTGAAGTGCCAAGGCTAACACTTTCTAACCAAGGATGGGTGTGCGGACCAAGCTAATTAACACCCATAAAAAGACAATCTTCATAGAAACTGGGATATATTTCAGAGTAAATAAACCATCTTTCTTTTATCTTAGTTTCCCTAGCTCTAATCATTATTTGAAGAAACGTATTCTTTCTATTTATGAAAAATAAACAGTGGTCAACTCTGACAAGATTTATGTAACACTTGGCGTGGACACGACTTTCCGCCACATTGCATTACATACATGTAACATATGTCAGGATATGTCATCTCCCATGATGCGTGTTCTCTCCATATCCCATGTTATTATGGGGATATGACAACACCCCTTTTATGGCAGGATGGGTAAAATGTAAAATGCATAATAGAAATGGTCATCTCATTTCACCCCACCACATCCCTCTGGAGTCCCGTATGTAGCGCTTGGATCAGTGCCCATTGATGACACCATAATCGTCGAAGAACTTGTTGTGTCTCTTTATTCAAAACGTGTCATCATTCAAAAATGCAATCTTATCCATGTGCAGCATCCATAGAACAAGATAACTACCCAGAAGGTTTCTTATGAATGTGATCGGTCCTTGGTCAAATTCATCTCATATGAGTGTATAGAAAGTGATTCAGGTTAAACATCTATCCTCAAGCAGTCGAGGTTGTGTGGCCGTAGTGTGATATTTAGTTTGTGTAACCTTAACACTGGCATGACAAATACAATAAACCTTTCTCCATTCACCAGTGGGGATTCTCTCTTGCTGACCTGATATCTCTATGGTTCGTTGTACATATTGTGGATCCCAGAGATTTAAATATCGATAGGCCTTTGTCAGAGGAGATCTCACACTTAATCAAAATTAAACTAACAAATCAAAACCTACGAATTTAAAATTAGTTTTGACTTTTTCAGGCCAGATTTGTTTGAGGTGTGTGTTCCGATTATTAACGTGGCTTATTTTGCACTTCCCTCTACGAGTGGGCGCATGCTATGGACCTTTTGTTACCCCGCCACCCTCGTCAAGACAAAGGAAAAAACGTCAAGTCAGACGTTCCATCAGATTAATGTTTTCTAATCAAGGTTGTATGCATCATTGATTGTGCTTGACAAATGATAGGTTCAAAATATGTGATATTTTTCCATGGACGTAAGCCCTACAAGTATCAATTGCTTAGACGAAATTTCACTTTTACATTGACACCGACCCAGTCATATAATCAAAATTGACCGATTGATTATTTTCGTGTGTCAGAAGGAAGCACGACGAAAAGCAATTCATCTGATCTCAAATCTATTCCTAATTTTACTTTATTTTGACCTTGAAGTTTACTTAACTTTGACCTTTATTTTATATGAAATAGTGCAATAAGATGTGAAATATCATTAGCAATGTTTTAAAAAAAACTAAATGAAATAGCCTGAATTATTCCTCAGATGAGGCATCTGTGGTATAGCCAGCCCATGAGTGGCTCACTTGTCTAGATCATAATGATCCCGGTTTTAGAGATAGGCCTATAAATTATATTTGACATCAAAATAAAGCTGTTAGATTGGTGTATCACGTTTTTTAATGTGAAATAATTATATGTACTTTGAAACATCTAATATTAGCTTTTTTGTTCAACTTTTTTAAACTTTGCTCACATATGACCTTAACTTAGCCGCATCACGTGACCTTGACCATTAATCATCTTAGGGATATTTTTATCGTGTAGGTTATACGTTAAATAAATGACAAAACTCAAGATCATTAAAATCGATCTACCCATTCTTGAGATATTATTTTTTCTTGATTTTTCCGTGGTTCTGCTAATTATGGGTACTAATTAGGTGTTAATTAGGTGTTAATCGCGTCAGAACTGACTGCGCTATATCAGGATCGAAAGAGCACATGTTACTGATCACCTGGGCAAAAAATGGTAATTTCTTCCAAAAGTGCACACACTCGCTCTATTTTGACCCTAACAGCCTGGACTATGAGGTCACCAAACGCTTGTCGTAACAGGTGAGTTTTTAACGACCTTCTAAAAGAGGTCAGAGTTTTCTGCAGACGGATATGGCTCTCCAAACTGTTCCAGAGTGCTGGAGCCGCAGTTTCAAAACTCCTGGCACCGAAGTTTTTCAGTCTGTACTTTTGGACTACCAAAAGCTGCTCTGTGCTCGAACGCAGTGTTCTAGGTGGTGTGTAAGGCATTAGCAGCTCTGTGATGTAAGTTGGGGCGAGGCCATGTAGAGCACGATATGTTAATAGCAGGATCTTGTACTTTATGCAGAATTCGACCGGTAGCCAATGAAGTTTGAAGAGAATTGGTGAGATATGGTCCCTTCTGCCGGCTTTAGCTATCACTCTAGCTGCTGCATTTTGCACCCTCTGCAATCTCTTTATGAGTATAGTTGGGAGTCCACATAGCAGAGAGTTGCAGTAGTCAAGTCGGGAAATGACTAGGGCCTGGACAATGATGACAGTTGTCTTCATATCCAACACTCTTCGAATGCTACTGATGTTGTGCAGGTGGAAAAAAGAAGATCGGCAAACACTGTTGACATGCGCCTCCATAGTCAAATGTTCATCAAAAATGGCACCAAGGTTGCGAGCTGAGGGAGAGTGATGTTATTGTCACCAATAATAATATCGCTGATGTTGGGGAGATGTCCCACTGTAGGTGTCCGTAGCAGCAACGAGAGAGTCTTTTTCATCATTCAGTTTTAGCCAATTCATTGCCATCCATTCCTTTATCTCCATAACACAGGCTTTGATCCGCTTGATGGTATCTACGGCATCATCCTGGTCAAACACGATGTACAACTGAGTGTCGTCCGCGTACAAGTGAGGGATCAGTCCATGCCGCCGCACTATACCTACTATGGGCGCAGAGTATAATGTAAACAGAAGTGGCCCTAGTACAGAGCCTTGAGGCACACAGTATCTGAGCAATCTAGGCTTTGATGTGGTGTTGAGAATCTTCACAGACTTTACCTGCCACTCAGGTAAGACCTAAACCATGCCAAGGCTGTGCCACATACACCTCCGCTCACTCTGAGACGCTGCAATAGGATTTCGTGGTCAATGGTGTCAAAAGCGGCAGAAAGATCTAATAGTAGCAGCATCACACATTTCTTTCTATCTATGACCTGCAGTATGTCATTTTGGACTCTGAGAAGGGCAGTCTCCGTACTGTGGTGTTTTCGGTAAGCAGACTGTGACGGCTCTAAAATGGAGTTTTGAGCCATATGTGTGTTAAGGCGCGAAGCCACCACTTTCTCGACTATCTTGGACACACATGGCAAGTTCGTTACAGGCCGATAGTTCTTCATTGTGTCGAGATCCAGCGAGCTCTTCTTGAGTAATGGTGTTACTTGGGCTGTCTTATAGATTGAAGGGAAACAGCCCGATGTTATAGACTTGTTCACGATCTTGGTTATGGATGGTAAAATGATGTCAATATTTTCTTTGCAAAGATGTTGGTAGTGGCATGATAACTGGAGAAGGGGTATATTGATGCATATAGTACCTATATATACCAGAAAAGGACACATATGGATCGTAGTTTAATGATATCCTTTTCACAAAGTCACCTACAATAGAATTTTGCTTGTGCACAAAACGCACCCTGTAAAAGTTCTCAAAACGCGCCCGGATGCGCGTTTTGGGACCACGAGGGGTGCGTTTTAGGTACAGTAGTATTTTATTTTAGCCTAATATTCAGCTTAAAGATCAAACACAACGTATTGGAGCTTGTTAAACGTAATAAAGGTAAAAAAAAGGTGCAGTCTGTTATCAAGCCTGAAGACTTACCACCCGACTTTACATTTTACCCCCTGGTCACTGGATCTGTTCATTCGTGTGCCATTTCAACTCCACGGAGAGCATACAGTACTGCAGCCATTTCGGCGCACTGTACTTATCGTACGAATTGCCATCTCTGTCCTACCACGTTGGGTCTACTCATTTCCACCTGAGTGCTTTGCTTAAGAATCGAAACAATGTCCCAAGAGTTAGAGGGGAGAAACACGATATTTCTCTGAAAATCCTGTACCAGGCGGGATTCGAAACCATAGCGACATCGGCAGAGCGCCACACTCTAACCACTGCGCTATATGTCCCTCTAATAGAATTAAGCCTACCAAAAATGTAACATTTTGGCGATTATATATAAATCGGACGTTTACTGTCAATACTTTAAAAAAATAACCTGAAGATTAAAATGAAAATAAAGTAATAATATATCATGTTATTAAATTATGGTTAGTGTAGTGGAGTGTGATGTAAGGCCTAGTGTGGTGTAGTGTAAAGCCTAGTGCAGTGTATAGTGTAAGGCCTAGTGTAGTATAGTGTATATAGTGTAAGGTCTAGTGTAGTGTAATTTTGGGCCTAAGTGTAAGGCCCAGTGTAGTGTAGTGTAGTGTAGTGTAGTGTAGTGTAGTGTAGTGTAGTGTAGTGTAGTGTAGTGTAGTGTAGTGTAGTGTAGTGTAGTGTAGTGTAGTGTAGTGTAGTGTAGTGTAGTGTAGTGTAGTGTAGTGTAGTGTAGTGTAGTGTAGTGTAGTGTAGTGTAGTGTAGTGTAGTGTAGTGTAGTGTAGTGTAGTGTAGTGTAGAGTAGAGTAGAGTAGTGTAGTGTAGTGTAGTGTAGTGTAGTGTAGTGTAGTGTAGTGTAGTGTAGTGTAGTGTAGTGTAGTGTAGTGTAGTGTAGTGTAGTGTAGTGTAGTGTAGTGTAGTGTAGTGTAGTGTAGTGTAGTGTAGTGTAGTGTAGTGTAGTGTAGTGTAGTGTAGTGTAGTGTAGTGTAGTGTAGTGTAGTGTAGTGTAGTGTAGTGTAGTGTAGTGTAGTGTAGTGTAGTGTAGTGTAGTGTAGTGTAGTGTAGTGTAGTGTAGTGTAGTGTAGTGTAGTGTAGTGTAGTGTAGTGTAGTGTAGTGTAGTGTAGTGTAGTGTAGTGTAGTGTAGTGTAGTGTAGTGTAGTGTAGTGTAGTGTAGTGTAGTGTAGTGTAGTGTAGTGTAGTGTAGTGTAGTGTAGTGTAGTGTAGTGTAGTGTAGTGTAGTGTAGTGTAGTGTAGTGTAGTGTAGTGTAGTGTAGTGTAAGGTGTAGTGTAGTGTAGTGTAGTGTAGTGTAGTGTAGTGTAGTGTAGTGTAGTGTAGTGTAGTGTAGTGTAGTACAGTGCAGTGCAGTGCAGTGCAGGGGGGGGGGGGTGCGTTTTAAGAACAATGCTCCTAAAACGCACCTTCTGGGCAGAAAATGTTATTTTGGGATAACTAATTAAATAAAAATCGGGACTGTACACTGCTACAACATGCAGAAAGCTCTGATTTTTGCTCCACTAATTTTAAGACCCGGCTAGACCCGGAGGAATGGACGAATTGGACTTTGCCGAGAAAATTGTGATAGCCCCCTTCTCATTCATCAGATCCACTATCCTACCGGTAGCGTCAGCTAGTGGCTCTGATTGATTGCACTGTGAAATGTGTTCCTGTGAAGATATTCATGAGCTTGAGCCAATTTTTCGGCCAGTCAGTCAGGATATATTTAACAAAAAAATGTCCTTGACTTTGTAAGCGAAATGTAAACAATATGTACTGACCCACCACGTGGCTGTCAAGCTGTTGCTGCCTGAGTCAAACTGACACTGTTTACACGCTAATTCCTATTTAAAAATTTTCTCGTAATGATGGCCAAAGGTTTTATTTTCCAATAGTCATCACCAGGGTTGTTTTTCTATTGTGTTTACTGAGCATTCTCTGTGGCGGATCGAGAGAGGGGTCGCTGTCAGTGCCCCCCCCTTTGGTACGTACCCAAAACAAAAACACGACCATATAAGGCCTCTAGGCCAAAATATTTACAATTCGCCCTTTTGAGGCGTTATAATTCAAAAAACAATTCGGGGAGCCGTACCCTCCTAGGGCACAGCCAGTTGTAGACCTATAACTTAAAAATCAGTCAGCGTGGACATGTTGTCACATGGAGGTGGACGATGATAGGAGTAATTGGAAAAGTTCGTTTGCAAGTAAATCGGTGATTGGCCAACGTAATGTCACATTTGACACCGTTGGAAAGGGTCAAGCTCGGGGTCACGGGACACCAGATTTTGAGGCCCAATCAGGACACGGCATTAAAAAATAGATTCTCAAAGCACTGTAGCAGGTGCCAGTCGGCCCTGAGAAGGAGGCTGTGACAGCCCTGACTGACTCCCGTGTAACTGCTACATTAGAGAACATTTTATTGAAACCTTTACTAACCAGAATACAAGAAAACGACGAAATAATTACGCAGCTAACATCAGAGGTGAACAATTTGAGAAAAACAGGTGGACGATTTGACACAATCCAGCTCACACCAGCGTGATGTTCTTGACGAACGCGAACAGTACTCCTGTCGCAATTCTCTTCGGATCTGAATCATGGAGAAGGAAACTCCCGGTGAAGTCACTAATCAAGTAGTAACTGATTATGCTAAGAAAGTGGGAGTAGAACTACAACCAGGAGACATCGATAGAACCCATCGAGTAGGAAAACCGGGCGACAAACCACGACCCATCATTGTCATCATTGTTAATTTTACCTCCTACGCTGTACGCAGACAAGTTTTTCAATCCCGCAAAAAATGTGATTCTATCTTTGTTGGTAAAGACCTTACTGAAGTACGTAATCATCTGCTTTATTTGGCTCGCACAGAGAGGAAGGCTGGACGTTCCACCCATTGCTGGACAAGCGACGGCCGGATCATAGTACGTCTCAAGGACAACTCGGTGCGTGCCATCTCTACACAAGCCCAACTTGACAACGTGATCAAAAACGAACTGCCAAAGTAAGCCTCATCACCCAGCATCCTCCTCAAAGACACTCAACTCGTAAGCGTAATAACACTATTAACTAATAGTCTACAATAAACTGATACATATACTAGCTATTATATTTCTGAATATATGTACATCGATTATCACATAGACTAATGCATATGCAACCTACATTAATAACAATCATCATTAGCCACGCTGGTGTAAACGCTATTACATGCTATATTACTAGCATATCGCCACACTAGCTCTGATAGGTTGCTAGCCGAGCTTGGCTGGCAATCTCTCAGAACGAGGCGACTAAACCACAAACTTATACAGCTGTTTAAAATGACACACCAGATCAGTCCTCCATATCTACAGTCTATTCTACCAGCGGCAGTTGAAAATAGGTATAATACCAGAAACTCTACTAACAATAGTTTACCAGTAATATATGCCAAACTATCAAGCACCCGAAATTCATTCGTACCTTCATCTATTAAAGCCTGGAATAATTTGCCTGTTGGTATTAGTGGTGCAACATCATTCTATATTTTTAAAAGTTGCATTATTAATATAAAACAAAAAAGTTGACATGTTTCACCCTAAGTTGTACCGTTTTTATATTTCTCGTGCGTCTGTTCATCACTGTAGGTTGAGATTGGGGCTGAGCGCTCTAAACAGTCAACGCTTTCAATATGGAATTATCAGCAATATGTCATGTGACTCTTGCAACTATGCTAGAGAAGATGTAAGACACTATATTTTTTTCTGCCCAGCATTTGCCGCCCAAAGACAAGCACTGATAGAGGGTCTGACTGCATTACTTCCTACGGCTGTAATGCAAAATAAACAGTCATTGTTGAATATTCTGTTATACGGTTCAGATCATTTTCCTGAAGATACAAATTTTAATATATTTTTTCTTTTACAAGCTTACATAAGTAGCTCAAAACGCTTTTCCACCTAAATTATCATAGTGATAATTTTGTTTTTGCTTTTCATTGTATCTTTAATTAACTCATTCTTACTTATCATATTCTGTATCATATTCTGTATTTTTTCTGCGGTATGATATTGTATTTGCTATTATTAATAATAGTTTTCTGTATGTATCACGTGTATATATGACCATGTATGTATGTATGTATGTATGTATGTATGTATGTATGCCTGTATGTAGGAAAGCAACTTGTGGCAATATTGCTGTTTGCAATCCTTTAAAAATAAATCATGTTTACAGAAAAAATCCTATATTACTGTAGTGACCGATGAGCTAATTACTGACTCTGTCTCATTTATGAAATATTCCATTCTAATATTGTATTTGCAGAGTTAATACCAGTGCCATTTACTATAAAGCTCACCGAACATTCATAATGACATTTACTCTGAATAACAAACCCGGCTCAAGTGTTCTGTTGGTATTAGTAGAAGTGTGCTATTTATCATAATTATGGTTGTATGTTCAATCACAATGACAATAACCCCAAGCATATGTTGACTGATGCAGTGCCAATGTCTTTTCTGTTTTTCATGCGCATCATTATACTGACCATTTGACTCGAATGCCCTAATGGCTTTTTTGCAGAGGTTTACATGCATGGTATGTGTTTTTCCACAATCATAAAGACATTGATCAATGCTGATTATCTAACGTTCAACTAAAGCTGAACCAGAATATTTTTCGCTTCACCCCATATCCACATATCCACATTACATTGTCTGGTTATAGTATAAGTTTATTTATGAGTTATTTATCATGAGTTCATGCAACAGTTTAATCATACGACATTTATCCAAAGCAGATAAATAAACAATTAGCCGATGATGTACTAACGTGTATTTTGTTTGTTTACCCCACGTGTATCATCATCATTATATTGATCAACTGGCCCGAATTTCCTGATGGTACTTGTGGCGATTTATATCATTGACTATATATTTGGCTATATGTTTGCCCCACATAATTATTTTCACTCCGTCCCAACGATTAATCAATGCGGGTCCAACGTGTTTTTTTTCTTTACACTTCATGTACATCTGACATTGACCAGCCGACTTGAACTGCCTGATGGTACATGCCGTTATTTCTATGTACACACATTACATGTGACAAGAAATATATATGTATATTTTTTTTCAACGAAAATCCAAATTAATATGTTTAAACTAATATTAATATTCAATCGGCATTACCCTATTGTGCTCGAAACTGGGCTTATGTATTATTAGTATTCATTCCTTAGATTTATTTATTATGGATTTTATTCGCTCAACACGCCTGTTAAACATACACATATAATTATGTTGATCAACCAGTTACAATGGTTTGATGGTACAGGCCGTTTCCACAACAAGCCGTACACGCACCACGTGTCACTTTGTATACACTGGCGACAAGCTCATATACCACGACCATCAGTTCAACCAAAAACTGAAATTAACTCGTCTAATTTATTCTTGAGATAACAGTCACATATTTGATTTTGATTATGTTACTGTTCTTCAACCATATTACTTTATTTTTTGTGTTCACTGATACATTTTACATATTTTACATGTCTTGCCTGACATATGGATCACAAGTGGTATCCATGCGTTGTCACATAATCAGCCATGGGTGTTGACATAGACGGTTTGCATGATGTCTTCTGTGATAGCCTTCACATCAACTTGTTTAATTATATGTATGCTATTACAAATGCTGCTCTGTCTTAGTGGAGATGTTGTGCTCAATCCCGTCCCTCATTTGTCTAAGGTTTCACTTCGGCATTGTAATGTTAGAAGACTAAACACAGAAAAAATACAAGCTATAACTGCAGATGTCTCAAAGGTTTACGATTTACTCGCTATATGCGAAACTTTCTTGACCGAAAATTCTAAATGTGATTTAAAACTATAGAAGCTTATTTACCAATCTTTAGGAAGGATAGAACGGATGGAGTGGTGTTGCGCTATACGTTTCGGAGCACATTGTTGCACAGCGTAAGCCTGAATTTGAGTTGCCAAACCAGGAAATTTTATGTGTAGAATTAACTATGAATCATAATAAATTGATTACATGCGTTTGCTATAGACCGCCTAACAGCCTGGTTCAATTCTGGGAGCAATTACAATACTTATATGACTTAATTAGACAAGCTGGTTATAATTAAATAATACGAACTGGTGATTTTAATTCTGATCCCCAAACAACCAATGGTAAGAAGCTTGATTTTTTCGTTGGCTGTAATAACTTGAAACTTCATGTCCACCAACCAACCCGTATAACAGATATTAGTGCGTCAATCCTTGACCAATTTATAACCACCACAAATGTCAATATGAACAATGTGTGCGTAATGCCACCCCTTGCAACATCAGACCACTGTCAAGCGAGTAACATTTATTTGTGCATTCAGAAACAGACCTGCATTACACGTCTTGTTTGGTTTTACTCTAGAACAGACTGGAATGGTTTAAATGAGCCTATTATAGATTATGATTGGAATATTTGCTTTACAACAGATGACATAAATCAAATCTCCTCACGTTTTACAGAATCATTTTTAAATCTAGCACGGCAATTTATTCCAAACAAAGTAGTAACTATCAGACCGCACGATAAACTATGGTACAATAATGTATTGAGAGCACTAAAGAGACGTCGGGATCGATTATTTCATAAAGCAAGGTCAAACAACACATTCGATTTATGGCAAAAAAACAGAAAATGTCGTAACTTCTACGTATCTGAGCTTAAACCCGCCAAAGAAGAATATGAAGTCAGACAGGGTTCCAAACTCGATTCCCCATCTATCAGTGGCCACAGTTGGTGGCAGGCAATAAAATCTTCACTCTCATTAGATAAAAATACTTCTATCCCTGCACTTTTACTTGATAACGGCGAAGCTGTTCATGAAAACCACACTAAATCGAATATCTTCAACGAATAGTTTTCATCGCAATGCCAATTAGATGACCCTGACCTACCACTACCTCCTTTCAGTCACTTGCCTGACAGCAGCCTTCATAACCTAGTTTTGTGTGAGAAAGATATCATAGACGCTCTAAAGCCCTTACACGTCTCTGAAGCTTCTGGTCCCGACTGAATCAGTCCTCGAATGTTGAAACATACGGCAGTTCTAGCTAAACTATTCAATCTTTCTCTACAGACCTCATATTTTCCACTGATATGGGAACAGGCCAATGTTATACCCGTATTTAAACAAGACTGCATAAGTCCAGGAGCTCCAGCTCCGAATTAGAATTTGATTTAAGCAATTTTGTGTAGGGTTATTAATGTAGTCCTAGGCTAGGTCAAAAATCAAGACGCAAGACAACTAGGTCTAAGAAGCTCAGTCTAAGAGTAAGATAAGAACTAGACAGTCTGTCAGAGATTGCAAACCTCCATTGAAATTAATGATCCTAATCAGTATCCCAGTAATGGTCTACCTATCTGGCACGGTTTACCCGATATCAGGCCAATCGAGGTAACTAATAGCTGATTTACGGTCATTTTGAATTCGATATAAACTAGTTACAAAATTAGGGTGCATCCTCCCCCAAAACCTCAAATTTTGTTTTATAGTAATGGACTAACATCTAACAGTGTGCAAAATATTGGGCATGTGAAATTAAATAATGGCCGATAGGGGGTCATTTTGAATTTAATCAAGTCAGATTTTTTCAAGATGCATCCTCAGCTGAAATCTCACATTTCATTCTATAGTAATCTTCTAGCTATCTAGCACGGTTTACCAAATATCGCCCGTGTGAAAGTGAATAATGGCCGATAGGAGGCCATTATGAATTTGATCTAGTCGAAATTTTTCAAGATGCATCCTCTCCTGAAATCTCACATTTTGTTTTATGGTAATGGTCTAGCCATCTAGTACGGTTACCAAATAACGGCTATGTGAAAGTGAATAATGGCTGATAGGCGGCCATTTTGAATTTGATCAAGTCAGATTTTTTCAAGATGCATCCTCAGCTGAAATCTCACATTTCATTCTATAGTAATCTTCTAGCTATCTAGCACGGTTTACCAAATATCGCCCGTGTGAAAGTGAATAATGGCCGATAGGAGGCCATTATGAATTTGATCTAGTCGAATTTTTTCAAGATGCATCCTCTCCTGAAATCTCACATTTTGTTTTATAGTAATGGTCTAGCCATCTAGTACGGTTACCAAATAACGGCTATGTGAAAGTGAATAATGGCCGATAGGCGGCCTTTTTGAATTTGATCGAGTCAATCTTTTTCAAGATGCATCCTCTCCTGTAATCTCACATTTTGTTTTATAGTAATGGTCCAGCTATCTAACACGGTTTACCAAATATCAGCAATGTGAAAGTAAATAGTTGCAGATAGGCGGCCATTTTGAATTCGATTGAGTCAAAAGTTTTTAAAAGGCATCCTCTCCCGAAACGTCACATTTTGTTTTATAGTAATGGTCTAGCTATCTAGCACGGTTTACCTGATATCAGGCCTATCGAGGTAAATAATGCTGATTGTCGGCCATTTTGAATTCGTAAATTTTCAGGGTGCATCCTCCCCCGAAAACTCACCCTTTGTTTTATAGTAATCAGGTAATGGTCTAGCCATCTAGCACGGTTTACCAAATATCAGCCATGTGAAAAGGCTGCCATTTGGAATTTGATCAAGTCAATTTTTTTTCAAGATGCATCCTCATCTGAAATCTCACATTTCGTTTTATAGTAATGGTCTAGCCATCTAGCACGATTGATCAAATATCGGCCATGTGAAAGTGAATAATGGCCGATAAGCGCCCATTTTGAATTTTATTAAGTCGAATTTTTTCAAGATGCATCCTCTCCTGAAATCACACATATAGTAGGCCTAATGGTCTAGCCATCTAGCACGGTTTAACAAATAACGGCCATGTGAAAGTGAATAATGGCCGATTGGCGGCCATTTTGAACTTGGACGAGTTGAATTTTTTCAAAATGCATCCTCTCCTGAAACCTTACAATTTGTTTTATAGTAATGGTGTAGATATCTTGAGCGGTTTTCATGATATTCCACGATATAAGGCCAGTGGAGGTGAATAATGGCCGATAGGCGGCCATTATGAATTTTATCAACTTGAAATTTTTCAAGATGCATCCTCTCCTGAAACCTTACAATTTATTTGATATTAATAGTGTAGCTATCTTGAGCGGTTTTCATGATATTCCGCAATATCAGGCCTGTCGAGGTGAATAATAGCCGATAGGCCGCCATTTTTAATTTTATCGACTTGAAATTTTTCAAGATGCATCCTCTCCTGAAACCTCACAATTTGTTTTATAGTAATGGTGTAGCTATCTTGAGCGGTTTTCATGATATTCCGCAAAATCTTTCAGTCGGATTTACCGATGTTATAAATTAGGTCAAAGTGCTGGGTCAACTTCAAGGTCAAGGTACAAAAACCTGAAAAGGCCCTCAGCAAATAAGAAATCAGGTATTTCTTTTTTATGTCTGCTTCTTTGCGGCTTCTTCCGGCTGGATTTTAAGTGTGAACTTCTCCTTCATTCAATCACTGAGTGACGTTTGTGGCGATCAACAACAAAACATCACAGGTTGATGAAAATCCCAGATTTTTCATGGTGGGAGCCATGTATCGAAGTGTAGGGAAAAGCTTTAGAATGCATCTCAGAGCAGCTAGTATCCACAAAATTGTTTGGTCCCGGCTGGCGACTGATACGCTCACATTTCAAGCTGGTTAGAACCCTGATAACCGGTAGTATATATTTATATCCTACCCATCATTGGAATTTATATTATATGTTCGATTCCCATCATAAAATTTGCTGATTTTACACACATTTTGAAGTACTGCACTTAATGAAATGAGTCGGGCTTTAGGCCACTTTTGTGCACATATAGGCTAAACTGGGCCAGGAGAACCTCCTGATGATGGTGAGATGATTGAGATGACACTGTCCTCCAGACACAGGATTCGAAATTCGAGCCCTAGCGGTCTGAGGTCGAGCACGCTACTTCTCGGTCACGGAGGCTCCCCACAATACTGACTTTCACACGTTGATGGGGAAGAAACATTTTTGCTTCTTTTAAACCGCCGAGACCGGGAACCAAACCCCGAACTCTGGCGTGAAAGGAAGCGGTGCTAACCACTACCCTAGGGCCCCCGTCCACTGCACTAAATGAAAAATGTTTAACAAAGAATCATTTTACAGGACTACAATGTAATTAATATTACAAAAGTAAAAGTGCAATTATTATTTATTTTGGGCCTTTCAACAGGCCCTTTGGTATTGTTGTTATATATACAAACATTACAAAAATTATCTGATCACTGATATTGAGATGATGTGTTATACACTGTAGATTCTTGCTGGTATCTATAAGCTGATTAGGAAAACGGTTCCAATCAATGATTTTTAAGATCAATACAATCATATACATTGATGGTGTACTCTATTGGCTTAAATATAAATTATTATTTTTTGGAGTTTTTATGTGTTGTTAATGTTAGTTTATTGTTTAATATAGAAACATCGAATGCTATCACAGTGTGGCTACCGCAGTGCCAATGTCAGTCCAGCACTAACAGCACTGAGCCAGCATTGGCACAATGCTGGTTTGACGGGCCAACACTTACAGCGTTGAGCAGGTCACCACGACACGTTATCACTCACCAAAGTGTCACCGCGTTGGTTAGTGAGTGACAATAATTCAGAAGCCATGTTACGCATTCACATGAACACTTATAAATAACAGATTAAAAACTTTCACCAACAAACAAAAACTCAAAAAACGCCAAGAAAACAAGCATACACTAAAATACACAATTCACAAACTATCAAAACAACAAGACAGGATTCAAGCACCACAACGAATCCTGGAATGGTTTGAAGCCCCTGGTGGCTCTGAAAAGAGACAAATTCAAAACAACCAAATTTTTAAAATTTCACAAATTAAGATGAGACGCTATAGCTTCCAGGAACTTTCAATTTTCCAAATTATCAACTTCAGACACTTTCAGACCATTCCACTCAAATTCAAACAAAACTACATATGGTATGCTGGAGTATGGCGACGGCACACAGGACAGTCAGGAAAACAACACAAGGTAAATCGTTCACATTTGATCCAAAATTTAACATGTTTAATGAGTAACGAAGCATGGTGACTCTACTGTCAACATGACACAAATTATGCAAACGGGGCAACAATTGTCGTACCGGAATATAAGTCATAGTGTCTCAAGTGTTGATTTAATTTGATCATGTTTGACAACTCAACCCAGAATTCACATTCTAAAAATCAGACGCAACATGTAAAGGGGCTAAACTGTATTGTCCACTCCAGCTTTTTAGTATTGAGTGCAAGTAAACAGGTCACATGTTGGACAGCCAAGCGCAAAGCTCGATTTTTAGTACCACATATCCCCAGTAGCGGATCCAGGAATTGACAAACGGGGGGAGGGCGCTGATTTGTTTCAAAAATTTATACACACCACAGCCAGCCGCATATGATCTAGAGGGGTCCGGGGGCGTGCTCCCCCCGGAAAAAATTGCAATCTGAGGCCTGTTTTTTCTTACCTATTCACGTCACAAAAAGGCACCTCGTACTATCTGATTATACATATATGTAGAATTTAATAAAAAAAATGGCTCTATAGCAGTAATTTTATTGTGTGTAAAACGTATCTGTAAACGTAGGCTAATTTAATTAAAATGCTTTTGTTCCCAGGTTCCTTGCCTCCCTTGCCAACCAGATATTAGCAATGAGTATTATATACTAATGAAGAAATTGGAAAGGCTAAATACAGTTTTTATAGAAGCTTTGATGCCTTTATCTCACGCTCAGCACCCTTAGCATATTCTTAATATGTAGGCTAAATAAGTCGTTATGTGTGCATGTGTTTTGACAGTGTGTATCAAGTGCTCAAAAGATCGTGTCGGCCGGCGCTCATTAGGACACAAAATCGTAATGACTTCACTCAAAATGAAATAAAGACGTTATTTGGTCGTATTTCACGCCAGAAATGTATAAATTATATCCGTTTGAATTGCTTTTTATCACAAAGGCCGAAAATCTATTTTTATTATTACGGGAGTTGATATTTTTGAATATAAATGTCTTAACCAAGACCTATAAGTTGTATATTGCATAACACTGTAGAGGGCAGCGGTGGAGATGTCAGCGATGGGAGAGAGGGGGCAGTTATCCTTCCCCCGCGACAGACTTGCCGACTTGCCTTTCAGCTTCGCGTGTGACAGCTCCACGGCAAACAAGATGTTGACACAGTGCTAGCCTAATGATGGCCCACCATCTAAAATGCTGGCCCAGCATTAGCCCAGCATTGGTCCACCCGTTTATCGGACTTAACATGACAAACTTTTTACCAATGCTAGCTTAATGCTGGCCCATCGTCTACAACCTTGGCTTGGCAGTAAAACAGCATTGGCTAAAGGTCGTTTATGCACGGAGTCACCATAACACGATGTATTGACCCAATGTTAGATCAATGTTGGAGCAGTGTCATAGATGATGGCACAACATTTAACCAACATTGGTTTAGTGCATCATGTTGACTTACTACAAACAGCAGGGTACCCAGCAAACACGAGGCATTGACCCAATGTTGTTCTAATGTTGGCCCGCTGTCTTTAACGTCGGCACGACATTAAAACAACATTGCCTTGTTGTCAATGCCTCATGTTAGCTAGGTATATGACACTTCTGCACACAGCCAAAATCAAGTATCTGCTTATTTTACAAGTGTGCAGATACTGTCTGTTAAAAGTGCTGTTACAAACAAGAAGGAGGCAGTGACATCAGCGAAAAGGAAGTATGTACTTGATTTACAAGTGAGCAAATATGGCCTTTTGACAGCTCTATGGCAGGACGAGCCCGTAAAAAAACGGTATATGCCTAGTTTACCAGGGAGCAGATAATGTCTTTTGACTTTGCACGGGCAGAACAGATTTTAACTGGAAGTTAACGACATGTTAACGACAGACATTTGCTCTGAAAGTCAGCCTAATAACTTGGAGACTCTGTCTCCAAGCTAAAAAAGTGTTCGCAAAGAAGAGAGCTGGACCGAAAACACAAGACACGGTCTGTGGCGGTTCAACATGGTACGGATTTGGCTACTACTTCACAGCATAATGCTAATAGAGTAAATTCGCGAATCCCCACCGTTTCCAGCGCTAACGGGAGCGCCGGAGGTTTGCGAACGTATTCACGTATAGGCCTACCTTTGCACTTACGGGTGAAAACCCCTAATTCAAACGAAACGATCAAACCACCAAATGTTCAAAACAATTCGAATATCGCTAAAGGCGACCAAATTGTACCAGACGCAACCGTAAAACAAACTAGAGTTGGACGAAAATTCCAGACTCCAGCACCTTTCGTGCAGATGGTCCACGCTTTAGTAGTGCCTAACGACATCTACTGCGGGACCAGCCGCACAAGCCGTAACAACCATAATTTGTACATATAAAGTTTGCTAGGCCTGGCGTAATTAAAATAATGATGTCAAATGTTACTTGATTAGATTACTTATAGAAGTAATTTTATTATTAAGTACTAATGTATTAATTAGATTCATGAAGGTTGGCTGTTACTCGTAGCACAGCAGCATAATTCACAAAAAAATTAGAAAGGAACATTGGTGTTAAGAGGATTGGAACATTAGTGTTAAGAGGATGGGAACTTTATTAAATATTAACTCGCTATGCTGTGCCTGCGAGGTTACCATACACCAACGCTGTATTTTCACAAATGACTGTTTTTACTGATTTGATTACTTTGTGTGTTTCCCAGACGGAGCGACGAACCGACTCTACCACCACAAGTTGGCTTGGTTCATACGTTTAGACTTAACCCGGGGGTAATGTGGGGTTAGCGTCTCACCGTCCCTAACTGCTCGGTTTTTTCCCGATCATTGACGAGTGACGGGGATCGCCGAGCCTCGTTTTGACTAGACCACGCCTCGACGAGCGCGCCTGTAGCGAGGCGCACAAGCCAGTTAACTCAAAGTCGTTGAAGCGGACGGACGTAAGTCAAGAGCTCAGGGGCCTAGCCGCATGGCACCGATCGCCGCGCTCCGCTTGGAAACTGTGTGTTATATGAATGTTTAGACTTCAATAAAGTAAGAAATACCTGAAGAATGATTTAATGAGCATTATTTAATCCTGAGGAGTTAATGGAAGATGGTGGAGGAACATATTCATGTCGGCAACACGATCGATCCACCACCCACCCATAGATATGCCCGCGTCGGTGGAGATGTTAAAATGTTAACACTATAAGCATCCCGATATTCACCAGGGATGCTTAAATATGCATCTGACCGAAAATGTTGTATATGAAGAATATTGCTCCATCGTGAGAAAAAAAGGGATAAGCAAAGCAAGTTTGTTGCAGCACAGGTCTATATTACATGATACAAATACATATTTTCAACTTTGATTGTAACTGTTTGCAATTTGTTTGTAATTAGGTGAGGATAACAATATCTTAGTTCACCAACTGTCATTAGATAACAAAATGAACAAAATACCTTATATCTCTCAAAAAGAAATATGTTAAAAGCGATACTGACTAGGAATGAAAAAATGCATGAAATGTAAATAGCAATCAAATAAACCAAAATTTACATTAAAGGTCAAATGTTCATTATATTTTTATTATACTCTCACGACAAAAATGGAGCATTTTTACATGTACATTCGTACTGTCTAATAGGTACTGTTTCTACTGTAAACGCTCGAAAAAAAATATGATGATCCACCGATAAAATACATTAAAGTAAATCCACAGCTAACATATAAAATTTTTATGTTTTTATTTTTAAATCATTTTTATGTTAGTTCCTTGCCATAGAACATGTCCATAGACTAGAATCGGGTAAGTTTTTCAAATTGTGTGTTGCGCATTCACCAGTTAAAGGAGAAATTAGTACTAGATTTAATTTCGACATGCATGTCCAAAATACAGGAATAACTGGTACACTTGTTACGTTACCATAGCAACCAAAAATATCAACGACTTCTGCACCTCTAGTCTGTGGGCATGTTCACATATTATGGGGATATGAAGGAGCCAAATTTAAATTTCGACTTGGATGATTTTCAGACTCGTTGTGTCGTTTTAAGTTAAGCGTTAAGCTATTACACAAAACTGTTTTTCTCTTATCAAAATGATCTCTCTTTTTTTAGATAATTAGCAATCACGCATACTGTAGTAGAAGAAGAGTTTCCACAGATGTTCTTAATTTGATCATAAAGTTATCATCATTCCCTTTGCTAAATGTTCGAAAATTTATCAGAATTAACAAAATAACACCAACTGATGTGCTTATTGGTAATAGTGTAGATAAAAATAGTAAATAAACACACTTTCAACTGTAACATATAATCCCAACTAACTCTACGATTCGGAGGATCAGGCATGTTATATAATAATACAATCCTAAATAAAACTAAACGTCTTTTGCTTCCCATTTTATTAATACAGTATTTAATGAGATAATTATGAGCTAATATTATTAAAGTTCTCGTTGTTAACTGAGAACAAATAATTATGTCAAATGCAATAGTAATTAGTACGTATTAAGTCAAATCTGACTAGACAAATATGTTTATTGATGACGATATACGTATCTGTGTGAATGATCGTAGCGAGGGAAATATGCTCTAAGTCTATACTAGTGTGTAGGAAAACGAGACCCTAAACTAAAGATTTACTGAACTTTAGGACGTATAGTCGGCCACATACGTTGAGGCATATGGCGTTCAGATGTGGACAGCATAATGTCTTCATATCGCCACATTTAATGATTTAATCAGCATTAGAATGGTAAAATTCTGAAAAAAATTATCACAAACAATTCACACTCTTTCTTGTGTGGTGATATGGAATGCGTCTTTCGAAAAACTTACTTCGACTCAAGTCATCAGAATTAGACATATTTGGCTTAGTGTTTTGAACAATTTGTGTTGTCCTTGACGCATAAATACAAATCTTTAAGCTCTGTATTTTTAAGATGATATTGCTAAGATAACTACAAGCCTAGCCCACAAAAGAAAGACAAGTACTTCCACAATTAGATGCCCACGCCACCCCCCCCCCCCCAAAAAAAAAAAATATCACTTTATTGTCAGCAACCTGTCGCAATTGTTTGTCAATTTGATCTGGTTAGAAACCTTCAAATTTGTATTCGTCGTGAGATGGAGGACAGTAAACACGAGACGCCGAGCCAATGTTGATTCAATGTACGACGCTAGCCCACCATTAAACCAACAGTGGCGCAACACCTCGTGTTCAGGGGAACTCGAGGTGAATGAAAGTATCGACAGGTACTGAATGCAGTATATCATTTTTACCAATTCTATGTTATTCAAAATATGCCAAGTTACACATAAATGGATTAATCAACGGATGACAAACATGAACAAATATACAATGGAATCTTACCCTTTTAAATTGTTAAAGCTTATCTACCCCCTTGCTAACACTTGACGTGCAAATTATTGCATATTTAAACTTCTTTACCAGCTAATTTGTATGTCGATTATCCGGACTTGATATGATAGAAATTACTTCAATCATTCAAGTGGAGCCAAACGAAGTACAAGTGTTAATTTTAAAGTACGCATTGTTTTATTGAAATTTATAAAGAGTATAGCCCGTAGATGGTTAAGATGTAACAATAGTGTTATTACAGATTACAGAAGTAACACTTACATTATGCAAAGCTTTTCACTTTTCTTTGCATTTTACATCACGGTTATGAATATCCGATGTACATAGCTGCATCAGGGTGAAAGGAGTGTTACACACCATTTCACAAAGTATCATGGTAAACCATTTACTTCCAAGAGAAATAGTACCTAAAATACACTGACACATCCTGACAGCTAGCAGTAGTAGTAGTAGTAGTAGTAGTAGTAGTAGTAGTAGTAGTACTAGTAGTAGTAGTAGTAGTAGTAGGCCTATTGATAACATATTTATAACTTTTATGTGATGTTCTGCATGAAAGATATGTAATATTTTGCAAATATCTATGTAGTCTAGCTTGCTAAACATCACCGACAGTTATTATTGACTCAGTTTTTGTCACAGTCGATGATGCTGGCCCCATATTCAATGTTGAACGATTGTCTCACGCTGGCCAAGAATAGAGTAATGGAATCACTACGTGATATTATGTGTAGAGATTATATTACCTAATAGCTTGCTGACCTGATGCCATCCATCCTGCACGTCAGGCTGTTGGGTGTGCTCCTAACAGTCAACTTCACACACAACTTAAAGCGACAAAATCAGGCTAAAATCATAAAAAAATCAGCTTTTTCATTTTGCTTCTTAACACTTGTCCTGCTATGCCCGGATATATACGGGGTTAAGGATGTTTTAGATCAATAAAAATATCACTTAATTTAGTTAAAATAGTTTTTAATAGACGCTTTGTTGATCCAATAATTTAATTTTAGACATTCAGCAGGACAAGGGTTAATATGACCATATGATGCAAACATCTCCATAGACTAAAACTCCCAAAAGTTTTTTTAATTTTCGTGTTGCACATTTACCCATTAAGCGAGATATAAAGACGAAATTCCCGTATTTCTTATTTTGGACATGTAGCAGTTCTAGTCTATGGACATGTTCACATCATATGGCCATATTAAAAAGCGAAAATAAAAATACTGATTTTTTGATGATTTTAGCCTGATTGTGTCGCTTTAACATAGCGACGAAACATAAACTTCAGCGCTACAACAATTACCTAAATACAAGGGTATTAAAGTGCTTAGCCTAATAGGAGACAAACTTTTGAATTGCGACCTTATAAATAATTATTATTCTACTCAATATGACATAGGTGAGAAGTCAAAAAGTAATTTTGAGCACATTTTTATATGTGTATTAATTTCTAAATAATGAAGACGTGATAACTAAATTCCAATGACACAAACAAATCCGATCACATGTTCTCACCATTAAAGCGACACAATCAGGCCAAAATCATCATTTGTATTTGGGCTCCTAGATATGTCCATAATATGTCAACGTGTCCGGAGACATATTGCGCGTTCACCAGTTAACGAGAAATAAGGACGAGATTTAATTTCGGACATGCATGACCCAAATAAGAAATACGAGAGTAGCTGATAAATGATGCTTTCGGCACACTTGCTACGTTGCCACAGCAACCAGAAATTTAAAAGACTTCCACAATTTTAGTCTATGGACATGTTCACATATTATGGACAGACATTTCAAGAAGCGAAAATAAAATTTTGGCTTTTGAATGATTTTTTACCTGATCGCTTTCAGCTTTTTGGGTGCAGATTAAAATTTCATTTCAAATATTGCAGGAAGCAAAGTTTTGCTTAAATGTGATATTGCTAATAAACAAATGGTGTGTAATGCACTGATTGATTTAATTGTTCTAGCGCCCTTAGCTGCCATGCAGCAGGGTCTAATCAGGCTACATTTAGATTCATTAACTGTTGGCCGCCTCTACTCTGGGCATAGTTTCTGTAGGTGTATTTGAAGGCGTATTAGGAGACTCCCCTTGACCATCTTCTGGGGAGCTAGCTGCGTCTGTTCTCCTCTCCACTTCTTCTTGTAGTGTGTCTGTCACCACTTTCTTATTTGTTTCCTCGTGCATGGTTTTCTCATAGTCACGTAACTGATCCATGTTCATTCCTGAATAAACACAGCATGTATTAAGCCCTCACGATGCATTAAAGCATCATCTTACATCCCTGAAAACACACTTAATTTTCCTACAAGCAAAGGTTTTCGAACGAAAATTGCCATGAGACTGGTTTACCATTACGTGGTAATTTTCTTATATTTTTAAACAACATCGCATCATCTTCATTCACTACAAGTCGAGAATTGCGACAGCAATTCGCGGCTTGTAGTGAATGAAGATGACTATGGTAAATGCGGGCCTGAAAGGGTTAAGCATTCACTTACGGCCGTTTGTCCACCGAATCCAGCCCTGGCATGTGTCCTCCATTTCAAAAAGTATGTATATAATGAGTTTTGCAAGGTTTTATCTCTTACAGCGCTGAAATATTTTTGTATAAACCATGGCGACCAAAGGGTTTTTTTGCAATTTGAAATCATCATAAATAAGTTAGTCAGCTATTTTCGCCTCAATTGAATATCAATGTTGTGGGTCTACGGCCATTATAAATATTTCTACTCTTACAGTGCGGGGATCCACTTTCAGACATCAGCCTTTAACGTGTACAGACATAGATTCTGACGTCTAAAGTCGATCCCTGCACTGTAAGGGCTAATTCACAGCTCGAACATTTATTGTTAAAATACTTGGTGAAGTGTACATAATCTCTCTCTATACATTGTGGTACATTGTTTTAGCATAATTGTTATATAATAGCACGCGAAAATACTCATGGAGATAGTGAAGCGCTTTTACCAACTATTTGCGATCACATCAAATATAATGCCTATATGATGACACCACAGAACTTGTACATTGCCTGAATTAAATTGTGAAATTCGTTCTTTCGTATTCGCCGCTCTATAAAGTGTTCAATATCTTGCTTTACTCTCAGAGGGACGATGCATTCAATTAGCCACTTACCATGCCATTCATCTAACCAGGCCACTGCTTGTCTGTGGCCCACCAATAGAATATCCCGCACAACCTGAACAAGAATAATAATGTAGGAAAAAAAAAAGACAGCTTTGATTTTGTTTAATCGATATAGCATACATAAACTATTTCAAGCTTTAATTTTGAGAAAATTCCAAGCATCATTAATGGATGGTTCCTACATTTATGCTTAAATGTATAACACTGAAAATTATAAAACGTGCTTCTACTTTTTTCAAGCATGGTAACTATAACAAAGACTCGGATGCATTAGTCACCTTTTGCGTGAATGCCTCTACTCTTGTTTGCAGTCCCCAAACTTCAAACTTTACTCGTACTAGCTTATAAGAACACATGATAGGGTTGCTGGTGGCCTGTAAATAAGAATTACAGGTAAAAAGTATAACGCGGGTCAAGAACAATGCATATCTAGTTTTTATACATACGTTACAATTACACATGTCCACGAAGACGAGTATGGTTCATTTACGCTAGCTTTATATACATGTAGCTATCTAAAGGTGCCTAGCTGATGGTCAATTATTTTTACATTAACATTTAACCCTTTAACCGCCAAATTATTTAAATTGAATTTTCACCCACTTAAAATTGTGTTTCGCTGACGCGATCCACAACTTCAAGTGAGTGAAAATTGTTCAGATTTGACAAAATGGAGGTGAACTGTTTTCAAATATTGCTGATTGATGTCACATTGTATCCTTCACATGTTTAAAAGGTGGTACTTAATGTGCTAATAAAAAATGAAAACCCGAATATATGCGGCACCGGCGGTTTAAGGGTTAACCCGTCTATACGTTTTCAAGTGGGTTTCAAACCAAATGAAATGCCACTGAACTTGATTTGTGAGATATGCTCAGATAACTAAACAATTCAATTTTTGTGAGATGAGTCGTCATTTGAGGATGCGTTAGGAAACAATTCAACAGGACGAGGGTTAAAATATATATCATTTTCGATATCCTGCAAAAGTTGTACTGCAAGTTACATACTGCTCTTTACTGCTCTATGTCTTTCAAAACACACTTAGAAAATAAAAGGAGATAGAAACAAGTTATTTACTCCAATTCAGTCAGTTAGAGTAGTGAGAGAAACAAATTCATGAATAGAACTTTTTCATGTTATCATTTTACATAATATGTTGCATGAAATACAAGCATGTAAACACACCATTATTAAATATTGCCTAATAGAAAAGCCTCGACTGAATGTGGGAGCCTGTGCCTCAGCGTGAGAGCAACATAATATACTAAATTAACCCTTTTGCTCCTGGGACCATATATACATATGGTTTGGGCGTTATATCTACTTTAAGGTAGATATGGCAGAGGAGCAGATACAAGCAGACAGACGGATGATTTATTGACAAAAGTAAGTCATTACAAACTTATCTGTCATCACACAACTTTTTATGCCGAAAGAGTTCAGATAAAACAAAGATCTTCAAATATTTTTATTTATTCAAATTGCAACATTTGGATAAACTACTATTTTTAATTACACTTTTTTTATAATAAACTAGTACTGTTTATAGGTTTCATTTTATTCCACCAATAAAGTAGCAGTCGTATGTATATTTTACCTTCCAATCCGCTTCAAGAGGACAACGACCCGTCTTTTTTGAGTTGAATTTTAACAGATCCTGTTAGCACAAAACATATATATGATATCTGGTTATTGGTAATGAAGCAAAACTTGTACTTTCAATTTGTATCTTGTAAGTATACTATCATATGTGAATGTCATACAATCATATACTGTCATATTTGAATCTACAGAATAAAATTATAATTGTGATCATTGCAACCAAAATAATTTACATACATGTACAGATATTTATTTTCTATCTATAAGAGAAAATTCTTAAGGGTAAGGAGGGTCGTCTGTGGGTGATTATAAGTGTTCTAAAACATCGTCCATCAAATACTGATGTATTGATTTGTACACAAGTTACCTCGATTTCCTTGTAGTGCTTTTCAGGATATTCATCATACGCAATATCTACATGATCAACCTCTCTCAAAGGCAACTCTTCTTCATTTACTTCGTGACACTGTTGATATAAACATAATTCTTGTTCAATAACGTATGGTATCTACATTACCACGATACACGTATTATGAGAAGACGCGTTGTGTGGGACACCACATTCAACTAACAAACTATTAAAAGGATAATTTTTGATTGACAATATACAACTGATTGAGATGACGTCATTGACCAGGTGTCGAGTACAAAATTTTCATCTTGGTATTAAAATTAAAAACTACTAGTCCCAGGATAAAAATTATCAGTAGTTAAAACATTAGATGAGGTTGCTCAATATCAGCACATTGTCAAGGTGACGTCAAGACGTTATATAATCACATGATGTCTAACAAGATTTAATTTTTTAAACATAGGGTCAAAAACCATACAACTATAATATTACGTGCATTAACAATTTTATAGATTGATGACAATTCAAATATTACGTAAAAATAGAGCTGCCAGTCATAATAGGAACTTCGTCAATAACTATTTTATTGGCAACTTTAATCAAGCGACTATAACCAGAGCTCAGACCATGTTGGATAAAAATGCCGGCGTTAGGGTTCTCACCAAGCATGGGATAAATATAAATTACATGCACTATTATTTTAATATAATATGCAAGAGCATTATCGGCCTATAGAAACAAATACAGGTATTAATAACTCTGATGATTTCATTTCGTGGGATGAAAATAACTCACGTTATCTGTGGAACCATTGTTATCTTCATATCGTGTTTCTATGTGTATCGAGAATTTTGGTATAAATGAACACTGAAATAAAAATGTGAGATGACATGATGAAAGAGTCTCTAAAAGCGTATCTGTCCATTCGGAGTGAACAACATTTCTTAAATGTTTGTAATATATTAGTTAGATCTACTTTAAACATACATATCGTTACCCTGTTTGTACTGTGACTATGTTAATGACGTAAAAATGAAGTAATGATTTTAAGGCTTAGATACAAAATAATAAGTATTTGTTATATAACAACTAGATGCCACTTGCTTACTACAGAAAATTCGAATACATTTAAGACATACATCAGCTGGGAATTTCTCACTCCTACACCCCCCCCCCTTCCCAATAAAAAATTCCCCGAAATATAATTTTGAGCTGGTGGGGTTAAACCAACCTTGTATAGTTAATCTATTTTCAAAATCATTTCTCCTGAAATGATTGAGCATGGAAAGATTTTTTTAAAGCTGGAAAGATCATTTCTAAGTAATTTTTACTTTGTCACAAAAGTCCGTTTGCCCTACAAAAAAACAACAAGTAGTGATATAATCATCAAATTTAATAACCACTATCCCCACAGCTTGAAGTCTTTCGGGCATTGGGTGAACTTGAGAACAGATGATTGAATGTTGCCCGATTGCACCTGAGTTCACTGCTCTTGATTTCATGTGTTTCGTGGTCACGGGGGATTGATTCTCAATTAGATTCAAGTGTGGTGAATTGGGGGGGGGGGGGGCATTCTTTTTTGCGCAGAAACCTAACAATATTATTTGAGTACGATTCTTGGTTCTCACGCCGTCATGGGTGGTATGAGCAGGGGCACCAAGGCAATTATTGTATGAGGTCACCGAGCGCTTGACATACAAGCTCAGTTTTTAACGACCTTCTAAAAGAGGCCATGATTTTCTGCAGACTGATCCGGCTATCCAAACTGTTCCAGAGTCCCAGAGCCGCAGTTGCAAAACTACTGGCACCGAAGTTTTTAAGTCTGGACTTTTGGACTAGCAGGATCGAATACTTTATGCGGAATTCGACCGGTAGCCGATGGAGTTTGAAGAGAATTGGTGAGATATGGTTCCTCTCGCCGGCATTAGCTATCACTCTAGCTGCTGCATTTTGCACCCTAAGCAACCTCTTCACGAGTATAGATGGGAGTCCACATAGCAGATAGTTGCAGTAGTCAAGTCGGGAAACAACTAGGGCCTGGACACTGATGACAGCTGTCTTCATATCCAGCAGAAAGAAGAGCGACAAACACTGATGCCGACATGCCCACCTCCCCATACCACAGTATGGCACTGAGCTTCACCTGTTCAGAAGGAGCCACTTTCTAACGGTTGTATGTGTAAACACGGACGGTCGTTCTGACTGTTTGGCGTCGGGAAGAGTTATATAGAGGACACTCATTAGAAAATATCCGGTTCTAAAGTAAAAGTATACTTTTTGGCAAAGGACAGTCTTTTTTCCCTTTCTCGATTTCTGCAATTTTGGTCATTGTGTGCTCTCAGACAGTATACCTTGCCATTGTACACATGGTGATGGACTGTGTTCTTTGATACTGTTTCCTCCAGGTGTTTTAGTCTTCGGCTCAGTTGCTTGCGCGACTGCCGTCTCCTGCCTTTGGCCTTGCTTATGATATCTTTAGTTCTGGCACTCACTAGAAAGGACCGAGGGACGCCCAAATCGGGATTGGTCGTGAAGCCCACCTCCTTGTCCGTGAGTTTGGTCCTCCTGTGCACCCATTTTATATTCCTGCCCAAAGATTTTGCTACTTCCTGACGCGATTTATCCAATCTACGAAGGGTGACGGCTTGGGCACGGAGCTACATGTAACATGCCGAAAATTTGTCATTTCCAGATTTCACATTGCCCATGGTTTGACCAGTGACTATTATCTTAAAACAATGGTATATACTGATGGATAATGGACGTTGTATTCAGACACATGGCCCGCATGAGCAGCCAGACAACAGCTGACAGACCAGGAGCTGTCTGTGTTGATACTATAACAAGGATAAACTGACCAGATGGGCGTAATGTACAAGCGGTGAGATAATGTCATGTCAAACACTAAAAGCATCCCGATAATATCACTGATGATTAAATATTTACTCACTGTGTATTCTGTTGTAAGCAAAATATCCAAGTTCATCAGATCAGACAGCAAGTAGTTCATGAAAGGAAAGTAAAAAATATATAAGAATATGTATCTCGGCATATTTTAAGTAACTGCCTAGTTTGGGATCGAATGCCTCGTGCGATTTTTGGCGCGCTCAAAACAGGACCTGGTGTCAGTGTAACCTGGGGTTGTCCCGGCATCGCAGCCAGCAATGACCCGTAGTTAGGTCGACGCTTCGTGTTTGCTGGGCCGTACTGTGTGCCGTTGCTGCTGGGTTAAATAGTCTACACATTTTTTAATGCATTGTTAATAAAAGCCAAATTACGACACAGGGTGTTCTAATATACAGCAACGCGTATTCCAGAATTATGGTGAATGCTATATGAGAGGTGTACAGTGAGTGGTCAGAAATAGCGATTTGATCGAGGCGAGCGTACAACTTAGGACGAACCATAAAAATACTTAATCTTATTATAGTTTAGAGATATATAGGCCTATGTCCCCTACTTTCACTCTTTTAGACAAATAGCAGAAAAAACGTTATTACTGTTGTCAATAAATCATTCATCCGTATGTCTGTCTGTCTGTAGTTTTGTCTGAATAAGTGAATTTGAGGGACATGTACATGTAAGTGAACAAAATTAACAGTCTGATTTTCTCATTATACATTTTCTGTATTTCACAAAAAAAGTCAACAGGTGAAAAAATGATTGTGTACTGAAAATAATACAATGCTGTATAATGATAAAGCGATAACATACTCTCACGAAACTGTTATAGTCTCAAGACTTTAAAGTAAACCAATCAATCAACTAAGACATTCACATAGTCACATAGGTACCCCAACTGTATTTGGCTGGCAATTCCCTGTGGGATAATCGGCTACAGCAATATATGTAGGGGCCAGAGAAAACACCACTCTAGTGTGATAAATCTCATTTAGATTTTCGGATCCAGTATAAACTGCTGAAAAAACTATCCAAACACACCATGCAACACGTAATCCGACAGACACATACATCTTTCAATACTGCATTTATCTATTCGACCGCTACAACTGCCCACTTTAACTCCCATATATAAAACGATAAAAAATTCCCTGCAGATTTGTTATTATTGTGTAATCAAAGTGTCACCTTTCTAAATGATTAACTTAACGGGATTAATACAACATGTGTTAATATTCGGTAGATTTTCTTAGATTATGTACCGTTAAGTGAAGTATAGATAGCGTTGTCCTTGTGGTAGCGTGTCACATATCACATATGCCTGAGATCTGGGTCAACCGCTTTGAGGATATAGACCCAGTAATTAACCAGTGTTAACACTGATCTGTTTGTGTTATAATACAAGCGCTAAAGTAAGAATGAAATCCACTTGTCTAATGAGTCTTGAATAAACGAAAGATATAATATATAGTTTTGTTCACGAAATATGTTTCCTGATTATTTACCACAATGTAGTCAATCAAGAATATGATTTGTGTGGTATTTAATTACATTTGACCTATTTATTTCTTGCAATGACTGAGCTAAGGAGCAACCATGGATTCAAAGGCCAGCCGCCGAGTTTGTAGTATATTTTCTTGCTCAAGCAATTTTTTTTTAAATAGCTCGATATTGAGTTTTTTTCTATATGAAATCTAGATACATTCGCAGTCTAAATTTCTCATAAAAAGTCACAATTCCCATAAATGTGAAAGTATATTGGATGAGGGAGAAAAAAACTTTTTGTGAATTTAAAATAGCAAAGAAGTGAAAAGATGCAGAAGTACATACACGTAAATTATGTAAACAACAAGTACGACCACAACACACAAATTGCATCAGCATGCCAGATGTTAATATGAATGACGCACAGAAACCAAGTTTCTGGGAATGGACAATGTATTAACCCTTATACTGCTATGGGCGACTATAGTCGCCCAAATACACCAAGCTCAGCCTGTTGTGGGGCGACTCTGGTAAATTGAAAATATATATATATATATATACATTAGATTTTTTATTAATTTTTTGTTTAGTTTCGTTTTGTGGTGTCTTTCTTTTGTTTTAAAGATGACTAACTGACTTAATATAATAGATTTTCAATTTAGCATCAGTTGATCATCGGACGTTGTTTTGAAGAAAAACGTGCCAGATATGACGTGCCACAAATACTGCTAATTTCTTGCAGCAGTGTAAGGGGTTAAAAGAGCATGAAGAGAGAATTGACGTCACTTGCCATGATAAAAGACTATCCTATTACATGACCCTACCACTACGCCCAACCTCATGAAACACGCTCGACTATATATGCCTATAACTTTAAACTAACATAGTAGGCCTATTCATGTATCCAGAACAAGCTAATGACCATAACTGCACTATTCTAACTTTTCTAACGATTCTTCTGCATTTGAAACTGATAAGAAAATATAAATTTAAGTATCATCCACATAAAGATTGTGCTACAAGTCAAAACAGGAGATTATAGAGCTGATTGGTGTATACAGTGCAGAAGATAAAACCAGTGGTCATAGTACCTAGCCTATGTGAACTTTTAGTGTAAATTCATCTGAATGATTTTTTTGCGGATTGATGCCTACCTTTCGAATAAAAGATTAAATCTGACCGGATTTTAGATTTCGATCTGAAAGTTTGCTGATTGTAGTGAATGGTTGTTTTTAATATGATAATGTGCTTGTATGTTAAACTGGAACAGCCATGCTTATTCTAGGTAGACATAAACATGATAAAGGGTGGTCATGGCAAGTACATTCAACAATTTATAAAGTTGGCCACCACCTTGACCACATCGTAGTACAAACGTCAGTGATGGTTCAATATGTGATGGAAAATTGTCGGCATGCTTGTAGGAATGGGGTCCAGATCACAAGATTTTGACTTTGAGCCCAAGTAGTATAATATACCACGAATTGTGAATAAGTCTTTGGCAACCGGTCCATTCAGGGTTCCCCCTAAAGCGTTATATCGTAGCAGCCCCGATACGCTTCACTTTTTTTAGGATATCACAAAAGAGTCTGAGATTGCTAATGCTCCAAACTCGTTTTATGTCACTGCTCTTTTAATTATACACCTGTGCGGCCCACCGATTTACATGATGACATAGCTGAAAATATTAAACATATTGTTAATGAGAAAGTCAATAGGAACACTTTACTTGCGCTACCAGAAATGTCTACAGATTTCGTGCTAAAACAGTTAAGAAACTTATGTCAAATTCTAAATCAACGAGATTGTATGGCATCGGTGTAAACTGGCTGCCCCCGCAAAAATCATTCATGTCAGACTGCACTAATTACACTCACTGAGGAAATATACAATGCTATCCAATCTGGTAATTTAGTTGGTCTATTACAGTTAGATCAAGTAAAACATTTGATCTCGTTAACCACACATTACTATTGGAGAAGTTGAAACTTTGTCATTGTAATGCCGATACAATCTGCTGGTTTCAATAAAATCTTAAAAAACAGTCACAACGAACATCTGTTAAGAGCTCACTATCACAATCACAGACAATCAACTCCGGGGTACCACAAGGATCGATTTTAGGTCCCCTTTTGTTTTTAATTTATATCAAAGATATGACATTATTCATTAAGCAAATAAACACAATGCTGTATGCAGATGACGCTACCATATCAGCGTCAGGTAAACATATTGTAGACATCGAAAATACAATCTCCGATTCTGAGAACTCCGCATCTGACTGGTGTCCCAAAAATGACATGATTCTCAGCCTGCCAAAGTGCAACACATTGATCATTTCCAGCAAAAAACAACATTCGATTCGCAATGTCGATATCATTCCTACCAGTGAATGCCAGGAAATTATTTGTAAACAGTTATATATTTATTATTTTTGTGTTGTATGGGGAAATTGTTCAATAACACTTGAAAAATCTCTGAAAAAAATCCTAAAAAATCAGTGATGTCATGTCATGTACTATATACAAATCTACACTGGATGTCAATACCAGGGAGAATTAGCTATCATCGAGCTGTGCAAGTGTACAAATGTATAAACGGTATACATGTGTAATCAAGGTATGAATGGAATGTTTTAAATAAATAGGCAAGTGCACAAGTATAAGACAAGGGCCGCCAGTAATCATAACATTCATGTGTCACATAGCCATAGTAAAAGCTTTCTGAATTTTGGTACACAAATATGGAATAAGATACCACCTCATAATCGAAACTCTAAAAGTCAAACTAATTTCAAACAGATATAATATGTACAACAAAATGTTTTTCTAAAACCTAATCGTAATGGTAATCACTAAACATTAGATGTGGAACGTTATCTATCTGGTTCGAATCTTGGACGGCGGCTTTCGCTGATACGTTCGAACCAGATTGACCTCTTCCACGTTGTGACAGGGACATACTTGGCAAATTTGTAATGGTAATCACGCTAATGATAAACAATAAATTTCGTTTGGAGTGTTGTCTATATCTGGTTCAAATCTTGGACGGCGGTTTTCGCTGATACGTTCGAACCAGAGTGACCTCCTCCTCCACGTTATGAGTATCGCATTCCCTAGTCCCACTAATCACAGGGCCGTAGCCACGGGATACTGATTACTCAGGTGTGTGGGGGGTGTGGGGGGGGGGGGGCAAATTTCGAAAATTGCCATTTCAAATGGTGCATTCTTGCGAATATTGGTCCAGTGAATACCGGACCAACCGGACCGGTGGCAACGGCCCTGGATCATTCTTCGCTATGTTGTTTTGTGTTGTATGCTAAATCATAAACATGATATGAATGTGATAACAAAAATACAATTTATGTACTATTCGTAGTACTTTTAAGAACATATCAAATGGGTTTCACCAATATTTTAGATATATATTAAATACACATAAGTTCTAATTAGAATTCTACGCTTTCCAGAGTGTCTTTTTTACTACAATGAAACATTGTATAATAAGTTATGTACTGTAGTTATTGTATCTCTGTTTTTGGTGCGGGAAAAATATTTACACAACATGGCAATAATTTTTTTCGTCTATCTCTACAATTATCTCTTATTATTATGTACCATGCATAGAAATAACTGAATAATAATATAAAATATAAAATAATACATTTATCATGTAAATATTCTTAAATAGCCATGATGTTTATGTAGTGTAAATTTATGTATAAAATTGTAAAGATTGTATTATAGTCTGTATTATAGCCTGTAATATATTTTACCATTAGTTTTGTACATATTTTAATCATTGTACTATTACATATATGTGTATAAAAAGGTTCATTGCAAATTAGTCCGAATTACTAAATGGTCTACCCTCTATAAATAAAGTCTATTATTATTATTATTATTATTACTTTTTGTCCGCTACGCTTGTTTAATGCCGCTACGCTTTATTAATTTACCGATACGCTTTAAAAGTTGACGCTATGCTTGGCGTTCAACTACAGACGACAGCCCCTACAGCCAGCGCCAGTGCTGGGTAAGCCTTACTGACCCGCAAAAAGTTGATCAGCACGTGGTCAGCAAGGGTGCATGCACTGTGACTGTAATTTGTGTGTCTGTCATAGTGCCTGGCCTGTTGGCAGCGTTGGCGTTAGTCGCTCGCTGCTATTATATTGCGGCGTAAATACTCTCATAACAGTCAACTCTTGCAGCATTAACCCTTGTGGTCTCATCATGCATCCTTTCAGATGACCACGTGTTCCCGCGTTACTTATCATGCTCATCTGACATCCAGTGCTTATGAAGAGCCAAACAATTTGGCGCAGCTGTTTCGGCCAGTGATGGGATGATCATAACGCGACAAACACTCGTCTTTGTTCCAACATTGTTGTAATGTTGGCTCAGTATTGTCAACGCTGGACCAGTGTTGAAACAAAATTGGCCAAGGCATCGTGTTTGATGCAGTGGTGTATATAACTCTAGCCGACCACATAAAAAATTATATGATGTGTGAATTTCACTGTTCTATTGCATTCATCTCTGTGAGCAGAAGTATTGTTCAGGCTCAAAACTATCCACCAATATTATCTTAGGAGCATGAATTGAATACTAGAGGGTCCTTTATATAGTGTGATCTATCCGAAGAAGTGTAAACAGTGATCCAGTGCTGGGCCAATGGTGACACACAGTAACAATGCATTTACCACAGCATTACCTTCGTTTTTTCCTGACTTTTGTGGCTTTATTTGTTTTCTTTTAATTCGCAATCAATCTTGTTAGCATCTTTCAACATCGCCAACCAATATATATAACAATAATAGACTACATTTAATAATAATATTATTATCGACTTTATTCGACACAAACTGTGTTTGTTTACATTTTCAACAAAAACAAAATGGCTGACGGTTACGGCGTATTCCCGTGATCTGTCCATTTGACAATGTTATGTTGTTTTATAGGCCTAAAGTTAACATTGATGTCTCATAGTGTCTCATAGTGTACCTGGAATCTCGGATCACTGTGCTGTTGTGACCGAACTGGATATTGACCCACCCTACCGTCGTACAAAACCCCGCCCAGTGCGTCAGTTCAAAAAGGCTAATTGGGAAGCTAACAGGCAACAAATTAGAAGCTGCTGGACCTCCTTTTCAGAAAACAGTCCCAGCCGTTCTGTTAATGAAAATTGGTTGAAACTTAAATCCATCCTAAATCAATGCCTGAACAAATTTATACCAACTAAGATGGCGTCCCCTCGGGAAAATCTACCTTGGCTATCCAAATCACTCCTTGCATCTATTCGGAAAAAAAATCTTTATATAGCAGAGCCAAGCGTACGAATAAAGCTGACCTTTGGGCAAAATATAAATTATGTAAACGGCAGACCCAGCGTGCCATCAGGTCTGCCAGGTGGTCTTTTTTGAAAAACAAACTTTCTGAATCTTTAGAACCAAAAAAAATAAAACCACTCTGGCGGTATATAAAATCTAAACGTCAGGATGGAAATGGTGTCTCTCCCTTGAAGGAAAACGGTCAGCTGCATTCAGATAGCAGACGTAAGGCCGAAATACTAAACAACCAATTTTGCTCAGTTTTTACCTCAGAAGACACCACGAATATACCTAAATTAACAGGACCACCGAATACTGAAATGCCTAAATTCGAAATTACCGTTCAAGGTCTAACTAAATTACTTGAGGGTTTAAACGGCGGAAAGGCATCTGGACCGAACGAACTCCCGAACTTAATTCTGAAGAATGCTGCCAACGAAATATCTCCCTTTCTTAAAATTATTTTTGACCAATCTCTACAGACGGGCAAATTACCAGATGACTGGGTAGAGGCTAATGTTGCCCCAGTCTTCAAAAAAGGGGATCGGCACTCTCCGGCAAACTACAGGCCGATATCCCTCACATGTGTTTGTGCCAAATTACTCGAACACATCATTTGTAAACAAATTATGTCCCATTTTTCGGAAAACAAAATTTTAACACCTGTACAGCATGGCTTTCGATCAAAACACTCATGCGAAAGCCAGCTTTTGATTATAACTGATGAATTTATTCAAAATTTTGAAAGCAAGACACAAACAGATGTTGTTGTCTTGGATTTTAGTAAGGCCTTTGATGTTGTCCCCTACCAACGCCTCTTGCACAAACTTGATCACTATGGAATTCAGGGAACAACTCTTAATTGGATTCAAAATTTTCTGACCAATAGAACCCAAAAAGTAGTAGTTGATGGCAGCTCTTCAGAATCAGCTCGCGTGAGGTCCGATGTGCCCCAGGGTACTGTTCTCGGACCCCTACTCTTTTTTCCCTATATTAATGACGTCCCTTCCACGGTCTTCTCGCAGGTTCGTCTCTTTGCAGATGACTGCCTCCTGTATCGCCCGATAAAATGTCGAGCAGATCAGGAGCAGCTGCAGAGAGACCTATCTGCGTTACAGGACTGGGCAGATCAATGGAGGATGTGTTTCAACCCCTCGAAATGCTCGGTCCTGAGGGTGTCCAGGCCGAAATCAAAAAACCTGGAATTTGAGTACACCCTTAAAGGTGAAACACTAGCAAACGTTTCATCAACACCATATCTTGGTGTTTGCCTTAGTGAGACCCTGGAATGGGAGGCCCACATTAACAAAATTACAAGTAAAGCAAATTCCACTCTGGGCTTCCTTCGGAGGAACCTGAAGGCATGTCCCCCTAAACTAAGGGAGACTGCCTATTTCTCCCTGGTCAGATCGTCTTTAGAATACTCTTCAGCAGTTTGGGACCCCTTTAGACAAAAAGAAATTGATAAATTAGAAAAAATTCAAAGATCAGCAGCAAGATTTGTCACCCAAAATTATAGACAAACAGCCAGTGTGACATCTCTCATTCAGAACCTGGGCTGGACTGACTTGAAAACAAGACGTAAAAATTCTAGACTTGTAAGCATGTTCAAAATTTTAAATGAGCTAGTCGAAATTCCTATCAATGACCGTTTAATCCCAGCGGACAGAATAACACGTGGTGGGCACAATCAGGCCTATAAACATCTTAGAGCTAACACCACACTGGGACAAAATTCTTTTTGGCATCGAACTATCCCTGATTGGAATTCTCTTCCGGCAGCTGCCATAGAATCAAAAACTGTGGCAGCGTTCAAGAGTCAACTGGTTGACTAAATCCACCAGCCCTTTCCCCCCTCCAGCCTGATAGTCCAAATAGAAGGTGCTGCTGGATAACATTTCAAAATTTCAAAAAGTTTATTGTCATTGTGTCATAACGTATTACTGGTTGTTTTTTCACTGCATTCATATAGTTCGTGTTTTACATTTTAATATGAAATGGACAATGTCCAGAGAGCCCACGGCCAAATCGATTAGGGCATCATTCAATTACTAGGAGGGGGGGGGGGTTGGCTTGAGTTTTTAAACACGACAAATTATGTAGGCCTATTTCAATTCCCGTCTGCAATAGGCCTACTTTATTTATTTCACGCTCTGTCTCAAGCAAAATTTTTATTTCGCTTTCTTAAAAAAAATTCCTGTCTACAAAGTTGATCTCGTCCCTATCTCAATTATTGCTTTAATGGTGACCATTATAAATTTTGCATGGTAGGCCTAATGATGTCAATAATGTTCTCATGTGTTTGATTATATTCCTTGATACCGTAACACCTGATCTGTCCTTTTTCAAAAACAGGTCCGATATATGTTTGGTAGCCAGACAGATTTTGCGCTACAGTCCATGACGTCTATAAACGTCAGAACATCTCAAAATTTGCTCTAATTCTTAACTTCAGTTACAGATCAGACACACATCTTTTTAACCCACTGTACCCCTGCGAGATTATCATGAAACAGTTATATCTGATATCCTGCATGACGGAAACAAAGTGTGTTTAGTAAATATTCACAAAATGATAGCCTCTTTATATATTTGTTTAATTCAACAGAGGTTAGAACAGAAGCATTAAAAATATTTTGTGTTGTGATTCCTTTATTAGTAGACACTTGGTCGGATTTCGCCTTATTTAGGGTGGTGAGACTCCATGGTCTAAAGGGGAAGTTGCATTTTAAGCCTGAGAAAATTCTCTGTAGGTATGTACTGACCTTTGACCTGGATCACTCACTGATCACGCATTACCATAAGGCCCACTTGGTGGCCGCTTCGCGTCCACGGCCGTGGGCTATTAATATTGTGCCAGAGATCTGGTTATTATTTGTCAAAAACAGCACACATTAGAAACACAGGCTAATAAATGTAGGGCATGGTTGTCCATGCCTCTATGGGAGGGCAGAGTAATAATAAACCCTGAAACCAAAATGAATTTAACCTGGACCATGTGATGATGGTGTCTTTACAAACAGATGGAATTTGAGGATGCGAATTGTGGAAGCAGGGGCTGGGGTAGCACAGAATTGCTCTTTCTTGAATACAGAATAACAAATAACACTATATTCATAATGTGTTCTTTGTTTTGTCTTCTTTAAATTTGTATAAATACATGAACTATTTTTAGTTGATATGTTTTTGAAATAAATCAAATAGGTAAAGTAAGTTTATTCTAGATATCCCAATAATGCACCAAAAAACAACCTATATTACAAAAATTCTGCGGGGTGAATGCCCCCAAACCCTCCTTGTTCGTGTGAACTTGCCCAACATGCGAACACGGAGCGGCGCGTAATTCGCATGCTCACATCTTCATTATTAAGCTTACATGAAACAAGACTACATAAGTCCAGGAGCTCCCGCTCCGAATTAGAATTTGATTTAAGCAATTTTGTATAGGGTTATTAATGTAGTCCTAGTCTAGGTCAAAAATCAAGACGCAAGACAACTAGGTCCAAGAAGCCCAGTCTAAGAGTAAGATAAGAACTAGACAGTCTGTCAGAAATTGCAAACCTCCATTGAAATTAATGATCCTAATCAGTATCCCAGTAATGGTCTACCTATCTGGCTCGGTTTACCCGATATCAGGCCAATCGAGTTAACTAATAGCTGATTTACGGTCATTTTGAATTCGATATAAATTAGTTGAAAACTTAGGGTGCATTCTCCCCCGAAACCTCAAATTTTGTTTTATAGTAATGGACTAACACCTAACACAGTTTGCAAAATATTCGGCATGTGAAAATAAATAATGGCCGATAGGGGGCCATTTTAAATTTGATCGAGTCAGAATTTTTCAAGATGCATCCTCAGCTGAAATCTCACATTTCATTCTATAGTAATCGTCTAGCTATCTAGCACGGTTTACCAAATATCGGCCATGTGAAAGTGAATAATGGCCTAAAGGCGGCCATTTTGAATTTGATCAAGTCAAAATTTTCCAAGATGCATCCTCAGCTGAAATCTCACATTTCATTCTATAGTAATGGTCTAGCCATCGAGCACGGTTTACCAAATATCGCCCATGTGAAAGTGAATAATGGCCGATAGGAGGCCATTTTGAATTTGATCAAGTCAAAATTTTTCAAGATGCATCCTCTCCTGAAATCTCACATTTTGTTTTATAGTAATGGTCTAGCCATCTAGTACGGTTACCAAAAACCGGCTATGTGAAAGTAAATAATGGCCAATAGGCGGCCATTTTGAATTTGATCGAGTCAATTTTTTTCAAGATGCATCCTCTCTTGTAATCTCACATTTTGTTTTATGGTCTCACCACCCTAAATAAGCCGAAATCACGGCAGGTGTATACTAATGATGGAATCATCACACAAAATATTTTCAATGCGGCTGTTTCAACCTCTGTTGAATTAAAAACAAATACAAAGAAGTTATATTTCTGTGAATATTTAATAAGTACATGATGTCTCCTTCATCCCGGATATCAGATATGACTGTTTCGTGATAATCTGACAGGGATACAGTGGGGAAAAAGGATGTATGTCTGGTCTGTGAAAGTGGGTATGAATTTAAGCGTAATTTGAATTATAGTGACCTTTTTGCACACTAGGGGGCCTAGCTCAAAATCTGTCTGGGTAGCAACCCCTTATCGGAGCTGTTTTCGAAAATGCACAGTCCAGGCTTCATTATGATATGCGGCACTAGATAGGGGGGAGGGCAAAAAGAAGTAAAATCGGCCCGTGGAATTGAGGCATTTTACATACATGTATTTCAATGGGACTGGCATTTGGGGTGGTGAGACCTTATAGTAATGGTCCAGCTATTTAACACGGTTTACCAAATATCAGCAATGTGAAAGTAAATAGTGGCCGATAGGCGGCCATTTTGAATTCGATTGAGTCGAAAGTTTTTGAAAGGCATCCTCTCTCGAAACGTCACATTTTGTTTTATAGTAATGGTCTAGCTATCTAGCACGGTTTACCTGATATCAGGCCTATCGAGGTAAATAATGCTGATTGTCGGCCATTTTGAATTCGTAAGTTAAAAATTTTCAGGGTGCATCCTCCCCCGAAAACTCACACTTTGTTTTATAGTAATCAGGTAATGGTCTAGCCATCTAGCACGGTTTACCAAATATCAGCCATGTGAAAATGAATAATGGCCGAAAAGGCGGCCATTTTAAATTTGATCAAGTCAAATTTTTTCAAGATGCATCCTCATCTGAAATCTCACATTTTGTTTTACAGTAATGGTCTAGCCATCTAGCACGGTTGACCAAATAACGGCCATGTGAAAGTGAATAATGGCCGATAAGTGGCCATTTTGAATTTTATCGAGTCGAATTTTTTCAAGATGCATCCTCTCCTGAAATCACACATTTTGTTTTATAGTAATGGTCTAGCCATCTAGCACGGTTTACCAAATAACGGCCATGTGAAAGTGAATAATGGCCGATTGGCGGCCATTTTGAACTTGGACGAGTTGAATTTTTTCAAAATGCATCCTCTCCTGAAGCCTTACAATTTGTTTTATAGTAATGGTGTAGCTATCTTGAGCGGTTTTCATGATATTCCGCAATATCAGGCCTGTCGAGGTGAATAATGGCCGATAGGCGGCCATTTTTAATTTTATCGACTTGAAATTTTTCGAAATGCATCCTCTCCTGAAACCTCACAATTTGTTTTATAGTAATGGTGTGGCTATCTTGAGCGGTTTTTATGATATTCCGCAAAATCTTTCAGTCGGATTTACCGATGTTATAAATTAGGTCAAAGTGTTGGGTCAACTTCAAGGTCAAGGTCCAAAAACCTGAAAAGGCACAACTAGGGACCTTAGAGAACATGTATGTGCAATATGACTGTCATCGGCCCAGTACTTTTCGAGATCTGCTCCGGAAACGAAGTGCGCGTCAAAACGTCTAAATAGGTCATAGTTCTGAACCAGAAGTAGGTCAAAGTTCAAATACCCCCAAAAGGCACAACTAGACCCCCTAGGGGTGTTGTGTGTAAAATTTGAAGACAATCGGACAAGTACTTTCAGAGATATGCTCCGGAAACGAATTGTTTACGGACGGCCCAACGCCGTAACATCATCATTTTCTCCTCTGCAACCTTGCGTATTGAATTCAGATTAAAAATCTTTTAACCTGTCCATTAGCCACCTGGAAGTAACCCACATACCAAAAATTGTTATCCTAGCTTATTTTCTTACAAAGTTATAGGCAAAAGAAGAGGCAAAAAAAAACGGAGGTAGAATCCATAGCTCCCTTCGTCTCACCTACAGTGACGGCGGGAGCTAATTAAAGTACCAGTAGAACAGGAGTTCCCAACTCCGAAGCCTGGCTTTAAAGCTAAAACCGGGCCACAACGTTCGGAAACTCCCGTTCTAGTTTTAAAATTATCATGGTGCTTGTTTCAGTAGAATGATTTGAATGGCTTTAACATAATTATCATTTAGGTGACAGGCACGGTAAATTAGGCAGTAGTCCGGGGGTATTAGTCTAACTTTCATAGAGCCCTGGAACAAATTTGTAACAAGCTGAAAATTTCACCATATATTATTGAGACAACATAGAAAAACATATCAAAAAGCCTCTAGGATCCCCCTGGTATTAATGCCCAAAATTGGGGTAATAAGGGGTAAATAGAGGTAATAAAGGGTATAATAACAATAACTTTAAAACTATATAACCGGTATTCATAAAATTTGTATCTAAACATATGCTTAAGCCACTGCGGAATCCATTAAAAATATTTGTATTAATTTTTAGCCACTCTTTCATCCCCAAAGGTGGTAAATAGGGTAAAATAGGGGTAATAACCATAATTTATGATCTATTTGACCTGGATTCATAAAATGTGTACCTAGCATCGGATAGCTTTTTTTAAAACACTTCTAAAATTTAGCGACCTCCATTTGATCACCAACAACAATTTTTATATCAATTTTTAACCACCCTTTCCTCTTCATAAGTGGTAAATATGGATAAAAGGGGGGTGATAACCATACCTTATGAACTATGTGGTCTAGAGTTACAAAATTTGTATTTAAACTTATGTTTTACCACCTGAGGACTCCATTACAATCACTTATATCAATTTTAACAACCCTTTCATATCTAAAAGTGGTAAATAATGGAAAATTAGGAGAATAACCATAACTTTGACGGAGATTCAAAAAATTGGTATCTAGATATTTGTCCTAGCATCAAACAAAAAAGTGTAGGCCTAATTGAAAGAAAAACCAACCATCACCATTTATCATGTTTATTCTCAAAAAACGAAATTGCATATGATGTTGTATTCGTTCTTAACAACCTTTGCATTCCAAAAAAATATTTTTTCGTATAATGTAGATAGTTAATCATATAGGCTAATAAAACATTTAATTAGAGTTTATTTTAATGAGCCTAAACTATTTAATTTTGAACTATTAAATTGAAAATGTTTTCATTATTTTTTCTCGGATGCTAGAACATACATCTAGATACCAATTTTATGAATCTAAGTAAGTCAAATATTACTCACATCTTACCCTGTTTTACCACTTTTCGGGATGAAAGTGTGATTTTACAGCATCTTATCCTTTTGTTGAGCACTGGTTGTCGCATAATTTTAAAAATGCTTTTACATTTTCTCCCATGATGGTAAAACATATCCAGGTAGGCCCTACCAATTGAATCAATCTAGGTAAAATAGCTCACAAGGTCTGGTTATTATGCTACTTTTTGCTTTGGGGATGAAAGGGTGGTAACAACTAGAAAGAGTTAAGCAGCCCCCGTTATCGCTCGACCACTATTATAAAATTGTGGTATATGATGGCTATGTGAAGTATGAGGAAGCAAAAATTCATAGATCAGCTTTCATGCAAGATTTCAGAGATAGTGAAAAAAAAAAAAAATAATAAAAAAAAAAAATAGCCGAGTGGCAGCCATTTTAGATTTTTTAGTGTGAAATTTGTCATGGGTTATCCTTGTGTGAGACATTAAATTTTGTTTTATATTCATGGTCCAGTCATTTTGCTTTTCTTGAGTTAAGTAAATACTACAAAATTCAAAATGGTCGCTAAATGGTTGCAAAAGTTAATCAGGTCATTGGCTGACATAGCTGAACATATTTGCCAAATTAAAAGAAGATCTGATGGCAACTTTTTCCGGAAATGCGCTAACGAGCATTTCTTCGTTAGTGGGTATAGTAATTAAAGAGTTGATGATTGATATGGGGATCAAAATGTCACCAAAACAATTTCCAAGTGGTATGTGATGGCTATGTGGAGTATGAGGAAGCAGAAGTTGATAGATTAGTACACTCAATAGATTAGTAGCTACAGGTGAACATCCGTTATAACACGATCGTTGGGGTCCAATAAGTCCAGGCGTGCTATAAGTGAATCGTGTTATACAGGACAGAAACGATCATACAACGATCAAAAATTATCATAGTGGCCATAGTTGCATGTTTCTAAGACGTATTACAGCTATAATAATTGATTATTGATACTATTCTTTTATTGAAATACCGGTAATAAAAATAACTAACAAAACAAAAGGGGAACAGTCAGACCTATCCACTGTAGGCGTACTGCAGATTAAGACAAACGTGTGTGTTTATAGTAACAGGTGCGTATGACCACACTAGGACGCAGGGCCCACATTGTCCCTTTCTATGTCGCCAGTCCCTCTCTATGTCGCCAGATCACCCCAGCAGACACGGCACATTAAACCAACATGGATTCAATGTGTTGTGTTCGCCTCCTCCATGTGTGAATAGACTAGCAGGCGTGCCGTGGACGGCTCATTAAGGCAGGTTATAGTATTAGAATGACCGGGGGATTAGTTATGTAATGCCATGTCCCGACGCGATGTTGCTCTAATGTTGGCACACCGTCTGTGACACTGGTCCCATATTAGGCCAGCACTGGTTCATTGCCTCGTGTTTAAGGCGGAGACAATATGAGCACGGCAAACGCAAGCCATAGTAAGCACATGTGGGATTAGTGCTGGGCCGGTGTCGAAGACGTTGGGCTAGTGTTGAACCGGTATAGCACGAACGTTTGGGATTTCCCAGACAGGTGTCTGTCTGGGAATTGTGTCATGTCTGGGACCCCGTGGTTGCTAGTGGATAATGTAGTAATATATTTGAGCGATGTACACAGTACAGTGTATCATTATCGGGAATCATACTCTCTATGCCTGGTTATATTAAACCGCACATAGGGCGTAAAAGTGTTTTTAAAAAATGATATTTCAGTAGTTAAATTTCTGTTCATTAACCGGCAAAAAAATAGTAGTGAGTCGGAACTACGGTCCACTCATCGTGCAATGTCGGGGCGATGCCACAAGGGTTAGGCTATCTGTAATGTCAGATATGCATTTGGTCTCTGGTAATTTCGCATGATCTGATAATAGGCCTACATGTACTGTTTTCTTTATCTCGCTTTATGTCATACCGATGCGCTATTTCGTGATATAATTACGGCGATATGCATGAATTATAATGCTATCTTAGTTTATTACATTTATAGCACGTTTTGAGTTAAAAAAAATTGTTCGTGCTATAATGTGCTTAAATTATAACACGATATTTACACAATTTCTGTTCTAGATAATTAGGCCTACACGATAAATGGATGATCAAAAGACGACCTGTCAAAAATGGCGCGACACCATGCTGCTTGCACAACATACACAGACCCAGCGTTGAACCAATATTGAGTATGCCGTATCTGTTAGCTGTAGCACTGTTGTGTGAATGCCGCGACAAGCATGCATGCGTGTTAGAGTTATCTCATGATCAGCGGCAATAAGTCGGCGACGCAATCTCGCTCCCTGTTTTATTAGACCCTACATCGTGTAGGCCTGTTTACAGCTCTGGTTTTTATAACAGTATTTTTTCGAAAAGAACCTAGAAAAGGGGTCTTAAATTTTGGGGTCCGGCGCCAGCGGACCTTGTGGAATACTGCTTTATTAATAAAAATGATAATTTCAAACACTCCGGGTATGTTTGGATACAAATTTTATGAATCTAGGTCAATTAACTTATTAAGTTATGGTTATCACCCCTATTTTACCCCTATTTACCACTTTTGGGAGGAAAGGGTGATTAAAAATTAATATAAAAAGTTGTTGCTGGCGAATAAAGGGAGGTCGCCGAAATTTAAAAAATGGTTTTATTTTTTTTTCTGATGCTAGATACAAATTTTATGAATCTAGGTCAAATAGCTCATAAGTTAAGGTTATTATTCTTACTTTATCCTATTTACCACTTTTGGGGATGAAAGGGTGGCGAAAAATTAATACAAATAATTTTAATGGATTCCGCAGGTGCTAGAACATATGTTTAGATACACATTTTAAGAATTTAAGTTAAATAGTTTTAAATGTATCTTTAAAACCCTTTACTTATCTCTATTTACCCCTTATTACCCCAATTTCAGGCATTAATACCAGGCGGATTTTAGAGGACTTTTGATATGTTTTTATATGTTGTTTCAAGAACATATGATGAAATTTTCAGCTTGTTATGAATTTATTCCGGGTTATTATCTAATACCCCTGGACTATAGGACATGTGATGATTTCAGCTGTGCCTCTAGTGGCAAGCAAACAGTTATAACTTAATTGCATACGCCAAAAAAACGTCTTTGGCTGCTGACCAACACATTTTTTGTCAGTCAGATAAATAATTCCTATTAATTATCATCACTGATATATATATATATATATTGATGTGGATGACAAGTCAGTAAGTTACAGCATACATAGTAAAACAGTACTTTTGAAAAGAAATCAGCAGAAACAAACAAAAAATAACTACTGAAAATCTTAAAATCAAATTCACTTTGATTCATTTAATTTCCTTTACATACTGTACCTGTAATGGTGTATGGATAGAAGTTCCAAGCTTTTTCAATGATGTAAAATAGGTTAGGTATAAAAGAGCTGATCCAACTTGGTAGTCGGCTGAAACACAGTATGAACACATTGATAATAGCCGACATAAAGTTGTAATGTACTTAAACATGTATGATAAAGAGTTCCCACTCCTATGACCAGACACCCTAATAATCAATACACCTCTCACACTATCATGCAGCCTTTATAATATAAACACGTGACCTCCTACAGTTGCCTCAATGTTCGGGTGGATTCTCACGAGTTGGTTAAAAAATTATACCACAGTTTTTATGGTTTTGCCATATGTTTTTTGTTCATGTCGCCTAAAGGTTGAGCGGACACATCCACTCAAATGTCAAAATGTGCAATAATGTTTAAAGTAACTAAATACTTTATGTTACTCTGACACGTTTGTTTATTAATTTATATTTGGGAATGGACGTTATAAGATCAAATAAAATATATAAAACTTCAGGTTCTATAGCACCTATATTCACAGAGACCAGCGCTCGGATGGGCTGAAAAAAACACTTCAGACAATTTATATTAATTATAGTACCGGCAATGTTTCAATCATTTTTCTGCCACTCCAGAATATATATGCCAACACCAATTTTAATATATTGATTCAAGTTTAACGCAGGTCAATTTATTTCGGGCACTCAAATGAAATGATGGGTTCTGTAGATTTTCTAGGTGGGTGTCCTGCTGGCTCTCACCTTAAACCTTCAAAAATCGAGCACTGGGCGATAAAGATCAAGACATTTTAGGTAAAGATCACATGAGGGAAACGGTCAGACAGAAAAAAACATGCTGAACTTTATCCTAAGGATATTCTTCATTTCTTGTCTAAAGATCAGTGAATGTTAAGAGAAATGGGCCCCTGCCCCCATGAATTTCGGGGTATATTTTATTTTAGGCCAATCTAGTGAACTTATTCGTCTCCTTGGATATGAAAGGGTGTATCTGCCTATTGATGCTGGATTATTGACCATGTACACAATTCTAGTCAGTGCAATATTTTAATCTGTTAACTATACCACTTTTTAAAAACTAACCTAGAGAGGTAGATTCGTTTTTCAGTGTACTGTCCTTTTCCATGTTTTGGATCCACACAAGGTTCATTTTTAACAACCTCAACACCTTCTCCTTGCTCAGACTGTTCATGGCTATGCTTAGCAATCATATACAGTTGACCAATCTGATACTACAACAAAATAAACTCAAATATTGGTCTTCTTAAAAGGTTTAACAGATTAATATCATTGATTTAAAAAAAAATTAGTTTACTTTTAAAACATTTTTCATATTATTTTAAAAATTGTCAAAAAAATCTGTAATTTGTGGCAAATACCTTAAAATTAATAATATTTATAATAAGCTGTTGTGAATTTAAAGGATTTAAAACAGACTCAAGACCGTTTAAATTGTGTATCCAGGGTCAGTAATTGACAACCTAGTGATCGTCCAGAACCGAAAAGAAGCCTAAATGTGTATTTCTCTAATTTCAGTCTTAAATTCACGATTTGGACATGCATGTCCGAAATAAGAAATACATGAGTTTCGTCTTTATATCTCGCTTAACCATGTTAACTGGCAAATGTGCAACACAAAAATTTTAAAACTTTTGCAGTTCTAGTCTATGGACATGTTTACATCATATGGTCATATTAAGAAGCCAAAATAAAAATACTGATTTATTCATGATTTTGGCCTGTCATTTTAAGTGGGGTAAGACAAAGAAACAAATATACTATATATTTCAGCATAATTCAGGATGAAACAAAGCACTTTCGTTTTTCATTCTGGTCAACATTCCAATAAGCAATAATACAATTAACGTTAGAACTGTGGCAGGTTGGTTGGACCATCATCGGCTAGCATACTCATACTGTGATAGTCTTAGATTCTTCACTTATGGAGGGTATACCCCATAGCCTAGAGTGAAGAATCTATGATTTGACTTCAGAGGGCTGGTTAGGCTAACACTATAGTAGGAAATCACTTTTTTTTTTCAATTGTCCTATAAAATTATCTGACCCTATTTTTGTATCGGCTGACATGCTAATAGAAATATTTGACCCACTGTTTTCACTGAGCAAGAAAAAGCCTGTGCTAGATCAAAATCTGAGCTAAATTATAAAAACATCCAAAAGTTGACCTCAATGTTGCAAATTTCAGCAGGGATACACAATCCAAAAAAATCACCCAGGCACAAGTTTGAACTTTTTAAGGCAGCTGAAGAAAACTACAGAGATGAAGAATATTGAGAGTTTTAGTTTTTAGATACAGCAGGGCACCTAATGAGTGCTCCGCATTACAGTAATAGTAGCAAACATACCACATATGCACATAACATTAACAATCAGAAATTTGGGCATTTTAAGTCCACGAGGGGGTCGTGGGAGAAGAAAAAATTTGATGGATTTTCATCCTTATGGCTATGACAGTGCTCGATTTTGTAAGATTTGAGGTGAGAGCCAGCAGGGCACCCACCTAGAAAATCTACAGAGCCCATCATTTCATTTGAAGAAGCATTTTGCCAAAATCTAGCAAGCCACAAGGGCACAGTCATGCAGCTAATAGATAGCCCTGCAGTAAATTTGGGAGCCTCGGGCACCCGAGCTCTCCTCAAAATTGAAGCCTGTATGAAACTTTCATTTTTACCCTCGGTGCGCCCAATGAAGAAGTGTAGGGCAGGCAAACAAAACTTCAGCGAGATTTTACCCTGGGCAAACTAGTGCACCTTCCCCAGGTATCTCACTTCTTAGAGATTCCCACATTGTTCTGTTCAAATGGCCTTGGTGATGGCCTCCAGAAAAAAACAAAAACAAGAAGGGCTGAAGGCTATGCCCAAATTTCTGATTGTTATGTGGTATATTTGCTAAGTTTCTGTTACATTATTGTGGGGCGCTCATTGGGTGCCCTGATGTATCTAACAGCTAAAAACATAGATACAGAATGTACATCATAGTACTTTTATTCAGCTGCTTAAAAAAGTTCAAGTGTCTGGGTGATTCCGCAAATTGCCACATTGAGGTCACAACTTTTGGACGTTTTTATGACTTAGCTCAGCTTTTGATCTACCACAGCATTATTCTTTCTCAGTGAAAACTGTGGAATGTGGTCAAATAATAATTTTAGCATGTCGGCAGTAATGAAAAAAGGGTCATCATAATTTTATTGGACATTTTTCAAATTTACGTGATGTACCTACCAAAACCCCTCCATGCCACCTATCTCCTTGCGGGGTAGGCCTAGGCTTACTTGGGCAGGAGAGGCGAGCATCCACTTCAGTTCCCCCTCCCCGTTCCCCCTCCCTCGTTCTAAGTATAAATTACCCCTCCCCCTCTACTATTAGGACTACCCTCCTCCAATCTGTCCTTCACTTCTCATAAAGCAGAATATCCTCCACCCCCCCCCCCCCCCTTAGGCATAGCCCTTTTCCCAAGACTAGTGTCCAGTTCTCATGAAACATTCTTCCTGAAGTGTGTGCAGTTCTCAAAAAGCTGATCCCCCTCCCCCTGCAGCATTCTTCTTTTATTGTCCAGTTACCGTTCAAATTGAAATGACATCATTTTTTCCACTGCCAGTGCACTCTTTTTCTTACTTCTCCTTTTACTGTGATCTCCAGGCAACATTTCCTGTCCCTTTTCTCACTCTTTTTTCCCCTTTATTCTCCAGCTACCTTTCCATTAACAGTAGACTACTATTATGTTGACACTGCACATAGTAATACTAGTCTAATAGTGTCTACTGTGTGTTGTGGTGTTTGTGTGTGGCATAATGCGTGACCTCTAATTTCGCCCACCTGTGACGCCGACTTCTAGAATTATAGTTTGTCTGACGGTGGATGATGGTCCAAAGTGAAAGTTAGCTTTTCGGTATCCAGTCAGTCAATTTCATGGATTGTCATGAAATTTTGTAACCATCATTAACTAGGCCCCAGTCATTTGGCAACAACCCTGAAATTTTTGCAAAATTCCATTAAGTATTTCAAAAGTTAGACCATTCGACATGTTAAGAAATTCTGAGAATAAACCGGAATGGAAGTTAATGGGTTTATACATGTTATAGAGGAGAGTCATAAATAGACATTTACTACATGTCAAAGGGTCTAGCTTTTGAACTATACAATATTTTTTTACGAAATTTCCAGGATCGATGCCAAATGACGTTAGAAAATAGGGTTTACAAAATTTCATGAAAATCGCTTGAGAATTTACTGACTGGATACCGAAAAGCTAACTTTCATTTTGGACCATCCTCCACCGTCGGACAGACTGTAGTCGTGTAGAGTGTAGACTCTAGTGTAGGCTAGATCTAGCCAATATTTTTATATGTCAATGGAGACTATGAAACTGAAAGAAGAATTGTAAATAATTAGTCCTAACGTTACTTGCCAAATGGTCTAACTTGTAAAATACACAACAAAACTCCAACAACTTAACGTCTTAAGCATGCCAAGTGAAGTCTAAACTTCTAACCTGCTACGCCTGCTAACGTTAGGCATACCGCATAGGGCCTAGCCCTAGCCAGGCCTTAACGTGAACTCAAAGAGTCAGGCTGGCTAACGAGTAACGTTAAAATCTCAAATAAAATTTTCTATTAAAAAAATTACGAGTTGACAACTCACTTCTTCTGTTGATAATGGCATGCATATTCGATATTCTTTTATCAACATGTTCACAATTTCGTTGTAGATCTAGCTCTCCAAAATATTATTTGAGAAAGAAGGCTTTCACAAAAAAGATTTCAAGGATTTTTGGAAGTGACAAACGACCCACCCACATCACAAAACATGAATATCAACACACACTCCATGCACTCTGACACATGACATGCATAGTTACAGCAAAACTAGCATCCGGATAATGTTCAAATCTAAAGGTGGGGATCACAGAAAACCAAGCAATCATGGAAAGATTAAGGCATACTGTAGTGTAGTGTAGGCCTATGCCGGTATCAGGAAGGTTCGCCACAGGGAAGGCTCGCCACAGGAAGGTTCGCCACAAAATTGGAAGGTTCGCCACAGCTTTGGAAGGTTTGCCACAAATGTCATAAGAAGGTTCGCCACAACGTTAGAATGCATTATAAAATAGTGAAAATATAATTATATTTCAATTTTTGAAAATTAGTCATAATTATATTAGATCTGTAGGACTATGATTATTAGATAAATAATTATCATCCAGGTTCGAAAAAAATTACGGAAGGCTTTATATTATATTATGATTAAATTATTTGCAGTGATCGTTACTTGACAATAATTTTTTTACGGAAGGCCTTATATTATGCTAGATTCTGTACGGTATGCATATGATTAAATGTGATTACATTATTTATAGTATATGATTAGGCCTAAATGTGATTAAATTATTTTCAATAACAGTTACAGAAAAATATCTTTTAACAATACGTCCCATATTCAAGGACAAATTTTTAAAATATATCCAGAGGTCTAACTGTGAGCTCACAGCTAGAGCCGGTCGTGAAATGTCAGCAGCTTTGATGAGTTGTGAGTCTTTGGTGAACTCACCCGCTCCACCCCTTGCACCTCAGGTGTTGTGATGAGGATTCTTGTGAGTCGATCGCTAATTCGCATAGACCTGTCAGCGAGAGCCGCTCGTGGAATGCCAACAGCTTCGATGAATTGTGAGTCTTTGAATAATTTGCTCCGCTAATGCTCGTGAAATGCCAACAGCTTCGACGAGTAGTGAGTCAATGTGCTATCGCGCCACAGGGGAGGGGGGGGGTTGTAAGCGCAGCGCAGGTTATGATGATTGCAGCAGTATGGCTTTGAATGCTGCAGGTGAAGGTGCTTACTTCACTTCTACTTTTAAAATGTTTAAATCCCGCACTGTTTTATTGTAGAATGAGTTAGACAGGGGCGTGCCCAGGGGGGTTTCTTGGTTGCCCGAAACCCCCCCCCCCCCCGAAGACTGAAAAAAAATAATTTTGGTCTGTATATGGACCTGCTGTTTCCTTGCCACCTCGGCTGGCACGCAGTCTCACTCCCAATATGTTATGAAGCCTGGTTTTATCAATGTTATGACAAGGGAACTATTAAATAGACCCATAGATATGTATCTAGTTTTCTTGGTTAGGGCCTACGGTCAGCACCGATTCTGCTCTCTCATAATACCAATAATGTTTTAAATTCAACCGTGGACTATAGAAAAAAAATTACATCATAGAAAATGCTCTCAATCAGGTATGAATGTCATATGCATCATCTTTACACAGACTCTGCCTGAAATTAGACTTTACGCACAAGTGCACACCAAGTTTAGGCCATTTAATCAAGAACGAGGTGATGTATGGTAGTTGAGCGTAGTTCTGAGGTATTTGAACCCTGATAAAATCATTTATCACCTTAGGGACAATTGATGTTTTGATGTAGGAAATGAAACATGAAGAAAAAATGGATTACAAAATCAAAATACAACCACAGATGTTATGGATTCAGCGGCGCACCTAAGGGTGGTTTGGAGGATTATATAGGCCTACCCCTACCCCCCCCCCCCCCTCCTCAAACTACCAAGGTCTGGTGACACAATGCACAATATGCCCTAAATTGCAGGAGAAAATCTGTGAAATTAAAAAAAAATCGTGGGAGCCCCCTCCTAACGTTCCTTTTTTACGTTCCAAACCCATCGAGGGGGGCTCAATAAAAAGCTAGACGCCATCTCCTGCTCTGTGCTCTTTGTTGTCAGCATTCGATCAGAAGAACAAGGACAATAACCCAGCAAATGAATCTGTAACCTTTAGTTGATACCTTATATTACCGTAGTAGACCTTGATGATGATCTCGAGCTGGTGGAATTGTAAAATAAATTTAACCCACCTCCACTACGTTGCTATCATTTACCACGGTTTAATTCTATTAGGCGTTTCTGACAATGGTCACACCAGCGACCAAAATATCAAGGTTAACCTAGACAACATTTTCTGATGGAGCAATATGAAAACGACCAGGAAGTGTGAACAGTATTTATACTTGAAGTATTTGAGAAAATTGAAGCCTATACATAGGACTACTTGTAGTGGCAACGGAATGACCAGGGGTGATCAGCTGATCATACGGTCATATTATATTATAGGCCTATATACTGTGCCACAATCAGTTTTTCAGGGGTAGATTAATATAATAGTTTCACAATATGTAAATATTAAGCAATGTTTACCTCTTGACAAATCTCAAGCTTGCGTTTACCTTTTAACTGCTTAATGTAGATACAGGGTTCGTACACCTTGGGTAGGACAAAATTCACGGCCTTTTCAATGCCTTTCAAGGCCCCAAAGTAGATTTTTCCAGGCCCCACGCAAACCAAGTAAAACATTAATACAAACATTCGAAAAACAAATTTTGTTTAATATCAAACATGTAGACATGTAGCAAGCCAAGCCCACTTGTTGACTCGAGAGAATAAATGCATGATCACTGTGGACCTTGGCTGTCATTAAAAACCTTCTACCAGTCTACGGAATGGCTTCTTGGCTGTTTAAAAAAAAATGTGAAACGGCTTTCAAAATGGTTCATTTTTAAGTCTTTTCAAGGCCATTTTTCGAAATTCAAGCACTATCAAAGCCTTGAAAATATAATTTAAAATTCAAGGCTTTTAAGGCCCCGTACGAAACCTGAAGACACAAATTAAAAACTAATATAGGCTAATTTTATTTTTTCAAAAAAATATCAGCTTATTGTCGAATAGTATTGCTATTCACATTACTTTAATATGTTCGTTTTAAAATTCCAGTGCTGAAAAATACACAATTTGATGACAATTAAAAAATATCTGTATCCCCACCGTTATTATATTGGAAACCCCCCTAATCCCAATCCTGGGCACGCCCCTGTTAGTTCCAGGGTAGAATAAATACAACAGAAAAGCAGTATGATGTGAATAAATATATTTTAAAAAAATATGTGTCCGTCCATACTTGACAATAACGTAATTCACAATAAATGGTTGTAAAGGACAAAACAGCAAGGACGCTGACCTGTAATTTGACAAAATAGGCCTACTAGGCCTACGTCCTGTTCATTTTTTTGTCGATGTCAATTATGTGACTTTTTACCCCAGCTGCTTCATTCCTTGTGACATCTAACCCCACTGTACCTTCATACACTTTGACTTTTTGCCCCAGTGTTGTGACATTAAACCCCATAGGGGCCTACTGGGGTTGAGTGTCACACACTCACCAACAAGGACAAGCAACGTGTTTTTAGAAGCTTTGTTAAATGTTCGTTTAAAAGGAATTTAGGCTACTAGACATAGCTAAGATATGTGCCTATGCTTTGCCATTGCCAAACTGGTTCTGACTAAACACATAAAATATATATATAAACTCGTTTATACTTTCTGCGACTTTTAGCCCACTCTCGATCTATATATACTTGTATAAAACAAATGGTACGGTATTGTAATTAACGATAAAAAATTTCTGTTATACTTATTGTGGGCTGATGACCTAGATATTAATTGTGAAATAGGCCTAGGTCTACACATAAAGGACAGGAAACTCAGCATGATAATTTTCTACGCTATACAGTGCCGACTGGCAGCTTATCGTAATTACTCTAAAAGACCAATATGGTGTTCGGAGAGAAATCCAAAAGTACAAAATATAAATAAGTTATTTTTTAACAAACTATTAATAACGTTAGAAATAATAAACAAATATAAATATTTGTGTGTGGTTTTTAGTAGGCCTACGCTAGTGAAAGAGGGATGCTTGTTAAAAACTGTGTTAATCTTCTCTCGAGTGCGATGAAAGTCACTTCAAGTTAGGAAATACTGTAAATGTTTGGGCAAATTCCTCCTGTCATGGGAATGAAACTATGTAATGCTTTTGTGGCACACATAATGATGTAGGGTTATGAGTGTGAGATCTGGTTTCCCACTTTAAACCAAGTAGAAAAAAAACACATTTCACACTTTTCAACTCAAACATAAAAGTTTATAAAAAATTAGTTAAGAGTGAAACAACAAAACAGTAATTAATATGGCTGTAGGCATATATGGCGAGCTAGGAGAATATACTCTGCATGTGAAAATGATTGCTAACACAATTAAATTCTGGATTAGGATAGGGTCCTTCAAAATCTACCAGATTGTAAAAGTGTGAAACACATTATGAATCTCTTCTGAATTTGCATAGTATCGGACATCAAACATGGGTACCAAAGGTTCAAGAATTAATTGAATTTAAGCGATATATTTCTCTTACTTGTGGGAACACCAGCCACGTACTAGCCTTATGCTGCGAAAACATAATATATCTGCCAGCATCTAAAATTAATCTTCAAGTCAAGTTGGCTAAAATTAGAACTTATTGACTCAAAAAAGAAAACCGAAATTATGTTTCTATAGGCATAAGACGTTTAAAAACAAGTTTAATCCTGAGCCATATTTGTTTCTGAACATCGCCAAATATCGGCATGACATTGCAAGATTAGGATTAAGTTACAACCATCTTCAAATCGAGACTGACAGATATAGCCTATAGGCCTACTAGACCTACTCGCCCTAGCTATTACTCGTGTTGAGCGTAGATTCTGTGCCTCCTGTTCTGATCAATTAAGGGATGAAATTCATTTAAATTTTGACTGCAGCAAACTCTAAGTAGCTCACACAGCCCCACGGGCCAATTCAATTTCAATTCAATTCAATTCAGTTTGTTTATTTATGCTTGAAACATACATACATGCAAATAATTATAAAAATGCAAAGGAGACCTGCAAAAGGCTTATGATAAGCCGCTTCCATGCAGGCCACCCTTCAATAAAGTAATATATATAGTTTCTGAAAAACTGCATACGTCGTGGGGAAGACGGAGAGACAAAAAGACGGCCAATAATAAAATAGTAACATTAATGCGGAGGGAGAAGCAGACAAATACGAGTGTAGTCTATGTATCAACGCAAAAACAGAGACACAAATTAAACATATTAAGAACTTTAAAATTAGCGGACTGCATGGATGTAAAATATAATAATACGATCTTATATAACAACCTTCAAATATGCTTTAAAATACTTTGTTGGTGGAAATGCCTGGCCTTTATAATATGGAAATTTACTTATCTTAGTTGGAAATAGGTGGCGAGGTCGTCGGTCAAAGCCCGGCTGACCAGCTGCCTATTGAAAAAAACACTAGGTCGAGGCACCAGTTCCATGTTTGCCCGCTGGCATAGGACTGTTTAGTGGTGTAAGCTACAATCAATTCAAGACGCTGAATAAACGTGTGCACCCAACTTCTACCGGTATAAGATTTCATGGTCACGTTAAGTAAATATAAGCAATTACAAATTCGATTTTGTTTGAATTTCTCATGTCTATAAACAACAACCAGCTACCTGTCTGGAAACGAAGTGTCAGACAGGCATCCCGTCTAAGTTGGAAAGTATGATGAGAACTTGTGGAAAAGGAAAGGCATATGGTCGTGCTGAAGTGGCTCAGGTCGCACCCCTCCCCCCCCCCCCCCGCCCTGTGACTTAGACTGGCGGAATTGCGCTGACTGTGTACCAGTGACCTGTAATCTGCTATGTTTTTCCTTTCCCTTTTTTAGTCGTGTGTTTTATATTCTAACAATATTTTTTTTTTTAATACAGAGCTGTGGCTGCAGTGCCTGTTCAGCTTACATGGTGGAGGAGTAGCGACACCTGGTGATTCAGACTGTAAAAGTATGTACTCACCAGGTGTCACCCACAGTAGGCCTATCCATATAATATCCTGTCAAGCATAATTCGCAGCATAATTTATGAATCTTAATATAAATATTATGAAACCACATAGGCATAACAGTAGGGAGGTCAGACCATTATTTCTATCTGATAATTTGTTTTATTGGAATTTAGTAAGAAGTTGTAAAAAAAGGAATTTTTTTGCAATATCAAGTTACGAAGATAATTTATGTCTGATTGTAAAAAGGCATTTTCTCGGACAGGGGGTATTTTGGCCTAGCTGTGTTTAGCCTATTCGGGCTTCTTTGAGCTCCACTTCACACGATAATAAAGTGATTTTTCTCATATACTATAAATTTAACACAAACCTATAGTCTACACCAATATTCATCTGATCTTCACGGTTTTTTTCTGATGGATTACTTTATTTGAGTTCGGTTAAAGGTGTAGTCAACTGTCAAAACTCGCGGGACAAGGGTCCCCCAGAAGGCAATAGTGCCCGTGGGTAAGCCAAGGCCCTATTCCATAATAATACTAAATATGCGTTTCATACCCAAAGCCTCATTAAGAGCCAGTTCTCAAATCTCAGAAAGTTCATATATACTTGAGCGACATCTATGAGGTAATAATTCAAAGCCCTTGTCTTTTGCCCCTACTTGGTCGCCTACTTGCAAACAAACTGACTGTATTACTGCGGGGATTTGGAAACTGCTTGACCCCCAAGTTTGTATTGTCACCCAGTAAACACAAAACATTTGTATGACTTTATGCAATGTTGGACCAACGTCGAAGACGTTGGGCCGACACTGCATAAATGTCATACAAATGTCTTGCGTTTGCTGGGCAGGAGGACTTTCTCTCAAACATTGTACATTTATCTAATGTTGGTTCAATGTTGGGCCAGCGTCGCAGACATTGGCCTAACATTAAAACAGCATTGGATCAATGTCTCGTTTGAGTAGTATCTTGTAATCAGTTCAGTGGCTATATTAATGCCGTCAATCTGTACTCAGTAGGCTACTGTTGGCCTACACTTGACCGTCCCAGGCATGCGCGTTTTGAAGCTGAATGATTCTTTAATTTGCATATATCCAAGATGGCAGGCCCCGGCTGATTCACCTTTACAAATCAAACGCTTTACAGTCGTCAATATTGATCAGGACTTCTCTATTTTATTGAACACTCTATGATGAAATACCCAGAAAAAAAATCAGCTAATTAATTTGTATATCCAAGATGGCACCTTACAAATCGACATAGGTCTATATACTCTACAATCGCAAATAATCATGATTAGGCGCGCCTGCAGGCATAATAGGCTTACCTTCGAATTTTAAAAGCATGTGTCTTTAGAAACCATTATCTAGGCCCTATTATACTTCCTTTTCATGACTTTAAAACTTTATCCGGAAGTTAAAAAAAAACTGCTTCCCATTACATCTCACTAATATGGTCAATAATATTATGTAATAATATCCCCATACTACATTATAGGCACATACACACTTATAAAAAGCATAACGGTAAAGAAAACATTCATTGACGGCTGCAATGACTGCGAATTGGTCTAGTACCGCTAGGTGTAAAGATCAGAGACACTATGGCGCGAGGGTAATCCAACCTCCGTGCAGGGTGTACTTCCCACTACACCCTGCCAGATATGAGCCTGTGTCTACCTATTTGGGACCCCACTCAGGAGGACACACGTGCCTCTCGTGCGACACCCCCCAAGCTTAGACATCAAAGCTAACCGCAACGCGCCGGCAATCAGACGGCACCGTCTGCCCTGGGAACATCAAGCCAAGTGACAGTATACGCGAAGCGATGCGAGAACTTGGCCAACGCTGTTCCAACGTTGTGACAGCGTCGATGATAATGACCCAACATTGAGGCAGCAATGTGTCCTTGCCATCTGCGAAATGTTATTTGTACAGCCTATCACACAATTATAGAGTGTGTACAACTGGATTATACAGTCAAATATTGCCACCTCTGATTACAAATTGAATAATTAGAGCCTAAAACGGGGGATTACATCAGCTAATAAATCAAAAACAGTTTAAACAGTGGCTAAACTCTTATTCTTGTGATTTTGTGTCGATATAATCCCCCTAATTATCTACTTATGAACGAAAACACACGCAAAATATGTGGTTTCATTTTGACAAATAATACGTAATTTCAAGATTAAATGTGCTCATATAAAGTCAAGAAAATAATTCAGAACGTTATATGTGTCTCTATTTATGGTAAAATATGAGTGCTATGACATACTTGAATTAGAAATGTATGGGTAACATATTTATTGCAATAAAAGCTATATTTGTTCTACATGTACCACTTTCACAATTTTGGGCAGGGTATGAAATTTAGGGGAGGGGCCGACAGTTGGGAGTCGCGTGGAGAGGGGTGCTCAATTAGGTGGAAAAGGCCTCATCGCATTCAGGGGTAGAGTGAGAACGAATACAACTGAAGTCTCTACAGGGTGGGGTAATCAGTCACAGTGGCTTATCGCTGTCACCCTCGACTTGATCTCCACCCCTTGCAAAATGAGGACATGACGGAAGTTTCCCACATTTCGACATTATAAATGACCCACTTCTTCTTATACTGGATATTGTTTGTGTAAATGTGTTCATAAACAGTTTGTAGGCCTATACCTATTTACATCTGTTACAATTCCCTTCATTTCTAGTAGGCTCTATCAATGTATGTAAAGAGATACTTGTATCTGTCCCATTTTACCACATCAGCTGTCCCACTTCTCCTTGGTGTAGGCCTATCCCAGTTCTTCAAGTTTAAAACTTTTTTCGGAAGTTAAAAAAAAAACTGTGTCCCATTACATCTCACTAATATGGTCAATAATATTATGTAATAATATCCCCATACTACATTATAGGCACACACACACTTATAAAAAGCATAACAGTAGAACACAAAGTAGGGTCAAATGACGACAGTGAAATAGTGTCCCAGTGCTCCTGGTCCTCTCCTACACTTTACCAGGTAGGCCTATGGGTCCAGCCGTTTTCAAAAGGCCCCCGATTTAAAAACCACCGTGCGTTTATAAACACTCGCAGCGCACTTCCGGCAAGTGTTTATAAACACCCGGGCGTTTATAAACGGTCGCCGGAAGTGCGATGTATTATTACTGCCGTGCAAAGCCAAAAGGCAGTATCTGCTTACTTGTTAAGTAAGCAGATACTGCTTTTGGCTTTTCACGGCAGAATAGCAAAGTGACCAGCCCCATAAAATTATGAATTACAGTGCATAACTTCATATGAGTTTGCAATATGAAAAAGCAGTTTAGTTAACTATATAAAAATCTACATTTTAGTCGCTTTTGTTTACAAGGTAAATTTCCGCAGAACTTAGGCCTACCTACGTAGTGAGATCAATGACTGAGCTCCTGGATTGTATCTCTGTTTTGTGCACTAAATCGTGTGTACGAAAAAGATGCCACATAGAATATAAAAATGCCGCATACAATTTGACCATCACTAAATCCACCACCTCATGGTATTAGCAGAGTGTACCCCCAACATATACAATTTTTAGCAATTACACTTTAAGGAGGTGGGGGTCAGTGGTCAGAAAATCTATTTTTCACGATTATTACCAATTAAAGCATCGTATTTCGCAGATTTTGCTTCTCAAGTTCATTACTAAGTAGTGATGTGTTGTGTCAATTTATACATTATACCAAATCTGGTATAATTAAGAGAAATAGGTGATTTTATGGAATAAAATGTACAGTTAACCAGTCATATTGGCGACCGTTTATAAATGCCCGGGTGTTTATAAACACTCGCCGGGAGTGTGTTGCCAGTGCTTATAAACGCATGGTTGTTTTTAAATGGGCGGCCATTTAAAAACGGCTGGAGCCGGACCTGTTTACTGGCACTTTTACAACATCGGTACAGCTCTCTTCAAGCGCTCGCAGTATTAATAGATTTCACTTCACACGGGTAATAATAGTACGGCATTTTGACGAAACATTGGCTCAATGTAGGACCAACACCAGTAAAATCTATGGTCATCCATCTAATGTTTTAAATACAGTGCTCAAGTGTGGTCAGGTATAGAAGTTGTTTGGAAACATAATCTGACATTAAGTAGAATTCACAAAATATTGATGAATATTATAAGTTGAAGAGACAAATAGATATGTAATTGATCTATAATTGAAAGGTAATTAAACAATTACCCATACTTTTTTTTCAGCTACAGCTACAATTATACCTGTTCTAACAACTCAATTATAATCACAATTGATTTATTTACCCAAATTACGCTTTCAATTACGCAAAAAACGGCTCGAATATAATCAATTACAATTAAAATTGACTCCAACCCTGCCTGCAGCACCATTTGTCTGCCCAACACTGGTCTAGCGGCATCAATATGTGACATAATGCTGAGCAAAGATTCAGTCTTGTGCACAAATAGTTTGTTTAAGGTTTGTCTGGATTCTTAGAAATATTGATAAAAAGTATTTTTCCAAGAATTTTTTAAAATCAGATTCTGCCTGATAAATACTTCCTGCAAAATTGGTTTTCAAAATGGACATGTCAGCCCCATACAGCTGCTTCAACATGTTTTTAAGGATACATTTTGAAAGCAAGAGGTGATGCGGGGAATGAGAGTTCACTTAATGATGGGGTCACTGACACGACTATCCAGTGACAGAACTGGAGGGCTTACTTGGAACAGCCAACATCAACATAGTAGCAGAAATACACTTTATTTACACATGGTAGACAATTGCAGTGTATATTTATAATATATAAATAGTAAAAATATGAGACATGCACAGAGTATTACACAGAGTCTCGCAGCTCAAAAGCAAGTAGGCCTATGTTAACACAAGATAATAATTATATTTTAATTAAATCGGAATCAAAGTGAACATGTTAATGACATGTCTTAACACATGTCTCTCATTTTGTAAAATAAGGTGCGCCTTGTCTGACGCTACACTGCACTAACAAAGGAACAAAAAACACATCATATAAATACTATTACATTAAATAGAACATGTAACTTAGCCTATACTCAAATGACTGTGACTTGTTTCAAATAAAATACATAATGCATGTTCTACACACATTTATGCATTAAAACTGCATGCAAATCAACTTGACAAATTCGCATTAATTGCACACCGTGTCAATTTATTTATGTATTATTTGATTATTGCCCAATTTTTGTTCCTAATCTTACCTAAATTTAATTTATATCTGATCATAGATTGCGCTAGTAATTCATGACTTGCTGTATATTAGTAGTCCACGGTAGTAATATACAGATTTAGAGATATAAGTTTAATCAAGTAATAGCAAACAGTGCACCTAATAAAGGTGTTGGATTATTATTAGTATTATAACAAATAACTTTTCGAAAATTACTGGCAGTAATATATTCCAAACTACAATAAGTAAGGAAATACACAAAGTTGATTTTTTCATTACAATGAATTACGGTAATCAATTCCCCTCGTGAAAAAACAACAAAAAAATACGATGATGATTAAATATCAAACGCTGGAATAAAAAGATACAAGGAGGGTTATACTTCTACTGATATCTTTGGAAAATGCTACGGAACTATAATTCAAATAAATGCATTATATTTTGGTCGCCCAATTTTTTTAATACTAAGTAAAACTATATGATGAATAACATCTGTACATATTGCAACTGTTCTGGTGGTGCTAAAATATAGTAGGCACATGCATCGTTCACTGTGAGAAATACCTTTACGATAGACTGTAAAATAGCGACCTGCGATTTAGATTCAACAACGATACAGATTCCATTAAATGAATAAAAAAAACTTTGATATATCCCGGAACTATGTCATTTGAATACTAGCAGTTTTTGAAACAAATCATCTAGACCAGTAATATAATCTGAACTAATTAACTGAACCGCATATGACTAGGTCAAATCTTTTCAAATGTGTGATGCTTAAACAATGGTTAGGCATATACCATCAAAGTGTTTCACATTATTGGATCTCTTATGCCACAGGTAGTATGGGCTTACCCCGTCTCAGACAGCAATACCTCAGGTTTGAAAAATGTGACAGACTTACAGGGTCAAGTCATTTAAGCTTCGTCTGGTCTCCTCTGCAATATCGTACAGCTTATTTGGGACATTCAGTTGGCTTAGTTCATATCTATCCTAACTATTTGGAGGACGGTCATTTTTGGTTTAAAATGCTGTGAATCGTTTTACGTACACTGGATTGCTGTGTGCTGGCTGTGGTTACACACTGTCAGGATTTATAGTTTCCGTCCAGGCATGGACATTTTGTACAAATAATAAATTTGCCAATCACATCACTCTAGGCTAGCCCATCCCCGTCCTTTAAAACTCACATGTGGTATATTCTAGCGCAAATGACAACAGGTGCACTGTGAAATGGTTAGAAAACATTATCCGACAGGTTGTAGCAAGTGTCATTCAGAACCCTCTGATCTGAATTATACTACAGGGCTCCGACAAAAAATCGAAACTAATATCCCCGCCTGCTCAGAAAATTCCGCAAAGAAAAATTATGTATTTACCAACTAGTAAATTGAACAAAATCTTATGCAGCGACCTACCTATAGCCTCAAACAAACACATTGCTTGTATAATTTTGCAATTTCAACATCAGTGCTGGAATTATTAATACTATTGGCAAGTTAAAACTATTCAGAATCACAATTATTATTGGACATGTTTAAATTCCACGACCATTTTTTTTTAATTCCCGACTTTTCCCTGACATTCTAATTTTTTCAATACCCTGATTTTTTCCAGCTCATATGGGGACCCTGAATAATATTGGAATTACTTTTTTATCTAAGAGATATAGGCCTAGATTAATCATGTCTACATTATCTTAGGCAGATTGACATTTAACTAAAAAATGGAAGATTTTGAATTCATGATCATTAACCAATAAAAAATAATAACAATTTTACAGTAAATTAACACGCTGACAAATGGAAATTGTTCACAATCGTTTTACCATCTCAAAACATTTCAAAGGGCCAATAGTGGTAACTAAAATGATATACAAGATTGTGGTATTATTTTGTTTATTACAGGGCTTTGACAATTGCTAAATTTTCAAAGGATCTGCATTTCAACATTAGGATTCATGTGATTTTTTTTTATATATATATCCATATTAATTATTTATAGCTACTTCATGTGTTGTAATGTGGTGCTGTTTTTACAAATGTCTGGAGATGATTTTCTATGCCAAACTGCATTAGGAACAGCAATACAGTCTATTTACAAAGTGGTTAACATAAAGCAAGGTGTATATTCATAAAAAAATCATTCAACAAATAACAAGTGCTTAGCAGAGAAATACATTTTTATCTTTATATATACAAAATTAAAAATGTGCAAACATTTTTATTATTAATACTTGTCATGTGTACAAATCTACTTTCTTCACATTGCACTAATACCTCAATGAGTAGTTGGTTAAATAACAGTTGGTTAAATAACTGCCAAAGATATACATATATTGATATATATATATACCAATATATACATTAGTTAATATATATAATAACTACATGTATACATTGGTAGCATCAGTGGTTCAGTAGTTTATGCCTATGTAATAAATGTAGTTTACATGCATATCATTATTAGGACTTCAAATATGTTATTAAAGTAATGAACAACAAGAGGTCAAACATTAAAGAGGTCAAAATATTGAACAACAAACAGTTTAGCCTATATCTAGATCACAAGGTCTGTGTGTGGTGAAAGCAGTACAATTTTTCAGTAAATTAAAAACCATAAAAATTGAAGAAGCGAGTATTGAAGATATTGGGTTTGGCGATGTCCTGAACTAACAAAAAAATAATTTAAGATGTCCGCGATGACCAAGATAGGCTTATAAATGTTCCAAAAGATTGATGCAAGCAAAGAATTAATACCAGTATTCATTACCTGGTACACAGCATAATCAGACAAAAAAATTTTAAGATGGCCACCATGACATAGTTATATTTCTGAAAAATTTATGCATTTGAGGAATTATTACCAGTATTCAGTAATTTGAACACCACGTTCAACAGACAAACAGCCGTGAAGGTATCAGGGTGACAAGGCTTTTAATATGACAAAAAAGGATTAAAGATGGCTGCCATGACAGGATACATGCAGTCAACGAATTATCACTACTGTAGCATTCAGTATGTTGAGTTGAAGTAGCCTATATATCAAACAAAAAGCTTTCAAGCTATCAGTGTGAAAATTAGGTCCTAATGTGAAGGAAATAGATTTAGAGTTGCAGCCCTAATTTTGATGCGCTTATCAGTACAAACTTTCTGAAAAAATTACGCAGTTCAAAAATAATGTAGGTAGCCTAGATTACTGGGCAGTTGCCATTGAATTTACTCATGCAATAGATGCATTTTGCCCACAAATTGTGTGTCATTTTATTGCCGACTATGATAGCTTTATTTGACATTTTCGTCAAATTCAAATATGATTCTTAACAATTATTACGCTTATGCCTGGATCCTAGCATGTTGTTTATACAATGCTTGGGTGTATGGAAGGAGTCGAATAATACATGGGCAGTCATGGCAGGGGGGTACAAGTCAGTACAATGCTGTGAGAGCATAATCAAACTTTAGCTACCACTGCACAATTAAATAACTAACAAACCGTGTGATACACAGGTAAAAGCTATTGAATTATTGTATTCAATAAGTTGAAAACTGCAAAAATCAAATAAATAGCTTTGTAGATATCAAGGTGACAAGATATGGCTCTGGCGGATGCAAAAGGGGCAGAAGAAACCATACAAAAATACCCTTGGCAAAGGTGAGCCTCAACTCTTTCAGTCTAGAATACTTTTGTGTAAAGCCAACTGTTTGGACAGAACACTTTTCAGTTTTGGTGTATTTTTTGTGACCCACAGAGCAGGTGTGAGCTGCTCTCAGTCCATTAGTGACGTCATACAAAAGCTGATGTGAGCTGCTCGGCGGGAACAAAGAATTAATTAAAGTTGCATGATAACTACATTTATTTAAGTTATTGAATACTACACAGTAAAATTACATCTTTCTAGGTTAGAATCACACAAACTTGTGGTTTTCATCACTTGTCGAATTCAGATTCATAAAATAAACAACAATTTTTATTTACCCGATAATTGTGGAGCACAAACTAGCTTGTTTCAGTTCTGGTAGAGTGCAATTAGGTCAGATGTATCAGGTCAGATGTATCAAGTCAGCTGTAAATATTTTCATTAAGAAATAATGAGTTAATTATGTTAATTCGCAGGTTAGCTAGCATTTCTAACATTGGGAATTAAGCCGCCATAATATTAATTCTCCTTAACTGTTATATAAAACGAGCATGGCTGGTATAAAAATAATTTTCTCTCCATTTCTGTAGTTTTGTTTGACTATAAAATAAGCAACCCAAAACACTTATTTATATCTTCCATGTTGCATGTATGACAGATGTATGCAAGCAGTAATTACAAGTATACCCTAACAACAGAAAACATGGGTCCGCGGCAAAGTAGTGTAAATAGAAGATATACAATGTATGTAAATAGTTCATTATTGTGTACATTGTACAGACGATATTGTACATATAATGTGGGCACATATTTCTATTATAGATTTATTTTCTATTTATATTAATTTTACAAAGGTAATAATTATCACACGAAGAGATGGTTACCAGTAGCACTGGTTGTAAATTTGTGTTAATATCACTCTACAGCCTAAAATAACATTGCATTCAATTTAATTTAATCTGGATCTATGAGAAAAAATGAATGATGATGTCATAATTAGATTTGTGGAAATTTGTTCATTACTTTTGCACAATAAAACATTGCCCCATAATCTGAAATTAAAAAATCAAATTAATTAATTAAATTATTACATACTTTGGTCACAAAAATTAATTTCAATTTATTTTGAATGTGAACACTGCTGAAGACAAGAGGACTGAAGTCCTATATCATCCCCCGCCATCATCCCCCGCCATAAATTAGGTTAAATTTTTTGCGGTTATAAATATTTAAAAAGTCGATTTGTGGTGGTCATTTTAAATTTCAGTAAAATCACATGCACATTTCCAGATGGTGTGTAATGTGATTGTACAATGGGAATTAATACTGATTTCAATTCTCCATTTTTTGCGCCGACAAAAAAAATATGAAGTTTATCAATGGCGGCCATTTTGAATATCATTAAAACCTTTAAAAAATCACTTGCACATCTCCATATCGTGGGGAATGTGATGTTAAAATTTAAAAAAATATTACCAGAATTTTTTTTTTTAGTTTTTGCGCCCCCCCCTTTCCCCTCCCCCCCGATAAATTTAAGTTGATCTGTGGCTGCCATTTTGAATATCAGTAAAACCTTAAAAAAGTCACTTGCACATCTCCATATCGTGGGAATGTGATAGTAAAGTTTTAGAGTTTTTAAGCCCACAAAAAGTTTTGGAGTTGACCTCTGGCGGCCATCTTGAAATTTGGCAGCATTTTTAAAAAATCACTTGCACATCCCCATGTTGCTAGGAATGAGATGTTAAAATTTGAAAAAAAGTTGACCAAGCAAATTTTTTGAGTTCCAAAAAATTAAAGTTGATCTGTGGCGGCCATTTTGAATTTCAGTGAAACCTTGAAAAAGTGACCTGCACATCTCCATATCATGGGGAATGTGATAGAAAAATTTGAATAATTTCAGACTTTGGGTTTTAGAGTTTTTGCTTCCACAAATTTTTTTAGAGTTGACCTCTGGCGGCCATTTTGAATTTTGATAGCAACTCTAAAAAATCACTTGCACATCCTCATGTTGCTCGAAGTGTGATGTTAAAATTTCAAAAAAAATTGACCAGTAGTTTTTGCGCCCGCAAGAAAACGTGACGCCGGACAGAGTCCTGGTGCGACTAAAATCCCCCTTCCCCTAAGGGCGGGAGATAAAAACGGCCCGGGGCTTTCACAATTGGTTTAAAATGATTTTGTAAATAATAAAATATTTATTGGAGTATCAGAGCAAATGATGAATCATATTATTTCCCACTGACAACCTTTTGACAACAGGTGCAATTTTGATAAAAAAAAATCGAAGTTATATTGTTAAGAGTATAAGGATGCGAGACATCAGTACGGTATGGTAGGATTCAGCTATATTAACATACAATGTACAAACTACGATAATTATATGGATGATGACAAAGCATCTCTACATAAGTCGAAATAAATGTGTCAAATGCATGACTCATCAGCAGGCATGATGTGGTAATATGAAATATTATTGCAAAAAGCAATCTTTCGAAATAATGAGAGGTTTTACCTCAGATATATACATAATGCTATAAAAAAACCTTATCACAATGTTGTACATGTAGACAATCTCAAGTACAACAGAGTAAAGCTAAAAAATAGCACTAACATGATGAATTATCTGCTTTATGAGAGCAGATATCATATTAAATGAAAAAATATTGATGGAGCTGCAGATAAACAAGCAATGAGATTATGAACAATGAGTTATGAAAATGAAATGATGTGGAACATTTACATTAATGGGATTTATGACATGATCATAATAGGATGTTTAATGTGATACATTGTATCCTCAACACGAAGCAATTGACACTGAATTAAACACGAGGGCTAGAATGTGCTGGTCAACATGTTTCAAAGAAGATGGTTATGTATATGATACAAATTAATTTGTACATAATAAGCCTTTAACTGGATCAATCAGAGATACAAAAATAGATTTATTACATACTGGTAACTCAAATTGAAGACACCAATAGCACTATGGCTTTAGATACAAACACAAAATGTTCCTTAAGTAAGGAATTACACAATACAAACAATACAGTACATATATAGGAAAAAAATGGTTAGCACTTAAAAAGCTAATCGCAACTTTGGTATTGGAATTACAAATAAGCAATGGCTTTCAGCTTTTCAACTTTCCTGTGTGGGTGTAGGTCTGGAAGTTGTTTTTGAAGCTTGTCTTAGACAACAGCACGTAGAGCAGTTATCAGGCAAAAGCAAGCTTTTTCTGGTGGCAGTGCTATTTGTTTAGGTCTACGCTCTGCCAAAATACACATGCGAGGTTGTCTTACAAACACACATGTTCATTTTACCAGTATTGATCACCAACAAAAATCAATAAGCGCCCACCTCCCATGCACACTCGGCGGGGTTGGGAATATAATTAATTCCCCTGGTGTTTACTATTATGAATTCTACAGACTGTAATACAAAATTGTTTGAAAAATAAAAAGATCATATTTTGAATAATAAGTAAGCATGATTTTGAATTACAGTAACGAGACAATTGTAACTTTAACTGTGTTATTTTCAATGCTATATGCAATGAAATTGGTGTGATCTACATGCTATATAACTCTACTTTGGCAATTTTTTATTTGATAAAAATATCAACCATTTTTTATTTAATTATTGAAAAAGGCCAGCTGTATTAACCCTTACAGCGCGGGGATCGACTTTAGTCGTAAGAATCTGACGTGTGTCGACATTAGTCATCAGAATCTGACGTCTGTAGACGTCAGATTCTAATGACTAAAGTTGATCCCTGCACTGTAATATTCAAATGAATCAGGAAGAGCTGACTAGGACATTTATGATGATTTCAAATCGAAAAAATCATTTTGGCCTACAAGGTTTTCATAAAATAATTCAGAACTTTAAGGGTTAAGGTACATTGTCTGATACATCAGCATCAGGTACATGAGGAGTTTTTTAGATCAACAAAGGTTACTTCCTTTTGTTAGGTTTTGTTCAATTTGATCACATAACATTTCCAATTCAAAAATTTAACCTCTAATGAGACAAGAATGTCGAGCAGTAAAACTGTCCATTTGAAGCATTACTGCCAAGATCAGTTATGTCCCAAAGCAATATACAAAGTCTATGTAGTACAATTCTCGGGTGGTTGTGGAACACAAACCATATGCTCAGTAAAATCTGCACTGAAGTAAAAAAGTGGCATTATGTACACAGAAAATATTGTATAAATCATGTCTATTAACTGACTATAGAACACAGTTTTCCCTGTTTACTGCAGCTTTTATATGCCAAGGTCAACAACCAGAGAACAGGGGATCAAAATCTAGAAAGGCAAAAGCAATGTATGCACTGCAGCAACTGGTAAAATGATCTGCCAATTGTGAAACCATCTCAGACCCCTGACTGTGTAAGGCGTGGGTGTTTTCGTTGTTATTCAATCAAATGAGTGTTAGAACAGCTCATAGTGTTACTCTTGAGCAGCAACTTAAAGTTACATGTACTATTATGGTCACTCAAACTGTCAGAGGATGGTGAGAGAAAATTGTGCAGATTGTCTCCTAATATTTAAAAATTAGTGACAGTTGTGGACAGAAGGCACATTCATGGACACATTCAAATTAATTGATACTTTTTTAATATATGCCACTATTTTGATACTGCTCTATTTCGAAACATGAAACACCTTTCTGAAACACAACCTACTTTGCTTAGCTCAAAATTTATGTTTCAAATAATAACACAAATTGAAATAATTCCATCTAGATAAAAGAAAAACACTTCCTTTTCTAATAAACTGAATGAAACTACTGAATACTGTAGATCTAGTAATATTCATGAGGTTTTAATTTTCAAGAATCTTGTCAAAATTAATTTTATAATAGCGCTACTGAAGAAAAAATGAAAATTCGCAAATTCTAAACTTCGTGAAAAGTCCCTCAATCAGAAAATTTAAACACGCTAAAAATTCCCATATCTACAGTACCCGGTATTACTTTTTCAGTCTAGTAATGTTCAACAATACAATGCAAGGAATGTGGTTATTTTGCGATGAGCACTTTTGCAAATAACAAATACATGTATCAACAAACAACAGTAATGATTTATATATAGACATAACTTGTCTACTAAAACATGCCAGCCAACACAGCTGATTTTTAAACACTAAACTGATGCCAGAGACATAAGCTTAAACAAAAGTACTAATAGGATGTGTACTTGTAATTCATAACATACAACATAGACTTAATATAAATGCCCCTGATAAAATATATTTATATGTGATAAAAAGTAGAATACAAATTGCATTCAGCTAGCAGACAAAACAGGCACCCATTTGTTTGCTTTTCTGCTTTAGCAGGATTGTTAAATTTGTTACAATAAATCAGTGCTTATCTTTAAATTTCAACATGGGTCAAGGATTATATTTATATTTCAACATGGAATTATCTCAAAATATAGAGCCTTGTATGGTGAATCTAAATGATAATTAGAAATGTTTGAATTTGAAATCATTTCCCAGTGGTCTACAAGCAAAAAATGTCTTTGGACTTCATTTCCCCTTTTGATCTCATTTTTCCAACACCAAACAACTAGATATAGCGATAACACTCTAGACATCATGTTATAATTAGACACAATCTGATTTATCATAACCAGCATCTAAATAAAAATACATCATTTCAAAAATATCCTGTAGTAGTGAAGTGTTAAGGTGGGAAAAAATAATGAAGGTAATATGATAATCACTTGATCAAATTAAATTACAAACACACTCCCTTTCCATGCCTGTTGATTGTATATCTATGAGGGTTGATTATGATGTACAAACAGTGAGTCATTGTTCCAGAAATATGAATAAAAACCCACATTTATAGCTCATATAAAGATCCCTTTTCAGTGGCTAAGTATATATTATGTATGTATTAAAGTATCTCCAAAATCTGAAAAAATCTTCCAGCAAGGGGATAGTATCTCTCAACTAGAAACTGTTATATTAAACCTGATTATATGTTGCAGCACTGGCAGATGAGAATTATTTACAAAATAAGTCAATAGCTTAGTCAGAAGATTAATTGCAAAACTAAAATAAGCGTTATATTTTTATAGCTGTTTCTGCCATTTATCGGAGTTTACATGAACAATAAGACAATTCAATACAAATTTTAACCACTTGTCTGCCATAAATGTCTTGTAAGAATCAAAATTATAAATGTATTTTTAGGAATCAAGTGTTTTAACAGCAAAGATTGCAGATGGCTTTCATTAAAGTTTTTGCAAAGTATGTCAAAAATGCACTAGTGAATTAAAATTTAACTTTTTCCACAGCAATATACAGGGACTGTAGTTAAGTCCTATATCTTTTCATTATATTATATGAAGTATAATTACGATCAGTGTTGTAGGAAACACAGCAAGCTTTGAAATAGCACTGAGAAAACAACATTCAGAACCACCTCATGCACACATTTTTACTGAGAATAAAATAACCTATTTCAGTTTGCAGAGCTCTAGTCGCAACTAGCCCGTAAGCCTAACCAGCCACTCAGGTTTGTACATACACTTTATAAAGCTACATGTAGAATTTCTTCAAACTTCAATTTGCAAAAAAATGTTGTGTGGAAGGAATCTTTCAGACTAACTAGTTTTGTTTTCAGACAACCAATAGAAAAGGGTCTCGCAAAAGCATGCTGCAAAATCATAATTTTGGGACAATAAAGTGGTGTACAGGACACCTATGGATTATTTTCGATCTGCCATAATAATTTCTGATAAACAAAGTGATTTGTCAATAATTATTCGGGTGTATCAACAAAATTGTCAGATAAGCGTTAATTTTCTTATAATAACAAATATAAATTTAAATTCAGAATTGTTTGTATATTACAAAGCTGTGTGCATGCCAAATGAACAAATTTCAAAAAGTGACAGTCCTCGAAATTTGAATTCCCAGTGGATTTCAATGAGATACATGTATTAGAATATTTTTTGGAAGTAAATATAAGTTTATCTAGACCACATAACAGCACCTGTAGTTACACTTCTCCCAAAAAGCAAGAGCTACTGTAGTTATTTTAGCTGAAAAAGCCCAGGTTTCTTCTCTGGGGGGGGGGGGGGGTGGGAAGAATGAGATAAACAGAACCATAAATCTTTGCAATTGAGCTGCTGTTTTTTTCATAATAGGTCAGAAACTCTTACTGTTAATGTCAAAGCCATATGTTGTAGTAGACACTTCTATTACAACACAGCTAATTAGAAAATAAATCAAGATAATTCAGACAGAAAAAAATTGCAGCATTATAAATAAGCTCCAAAATGTTGACTGTTCACAAGATAAACAGTGATATTTTTTGTCGTCCACCGAAACTTATGTCTGCCAAAATTCAAACACGAATTAAAAAAACAAATGACCACAGCACTCCATAAAGAAGCCTAACATATTACACTCATTTACAAATTAAGAAACAAATTTGTTGTTTTAAAGACAGTATTCCTATTATCTGTTATGTGATTTGGTTGTCCTTTACAAAAGGATAATATTATTTCGGATAGTGTATTGTTGCAAATTATATATAATTTTTTCTCACTGAAGACATCCTACAACCAAGTTTCCTTCGCCAATAAACATGATACATGTATATCTGTAATTTGTCCATGCTCACATTACAAATAAATAGAAAAAGAAAAAGGCAGTTTCTCTGATGAGGACTAGCATATTAACACCTTTCTTTCTTACATTTATATTACTCCGACAATTCTTAGCACACTTATATTACTTTGACAATTTGAAAATATGAAGAATTGAAATAATTCTGTACATTTATTTAGAAATATACATACCTAGATATTTTCATATTTCAAGGTACATGTATTTATGCAATCAAATGTGATTTTTCTTTGTATCCAAATAAGCTCTGGAAAATTTCATAAATATAGCTCATTTTCAAAGTGCAAACACAACCATTCGAGATAAGAAACATTTGAAATTTAGTTGCTTAAAGCAAAAAATTGTATGGTGAAATCAGCATGCCTGATAATTATGAGGTTAAAATACTTGGACATCGATTTCTCTAATTTCTGTGCACTACATACATAATGCCTAATTCAATAACTTTAGATGGCAAGGTTATGGTACACCTCAAAAAAGTGCTCATGTCAATTATTATTTCAATCAATCGTGAGGAAATCTGTTTAGTATAAATTTTTAAAATCTCAGCAAACAAGAGATGTTTGATCAGAGTCTGGTGTTTGCTGGGATGACAATTAGATCATGCCTTACCAGGACTCGGTGATTGAAATAATAAATGAAATATTTGATCACTGATACATGTAGCTGTTCCCAACAAACAAATCACAAAAGTTCAATTTACATGTACATATACATGTATAGTGCCAGTGTTGTAACTATATGAATTCCATCTAACCAGTGAGTGACATTCACTGAAGCATGAGGGACTTAAGATTATTTTGTAATATAGTATCTTTGACAGCTTGGAACACAAATTTTATGTTTTCTGTGTCTACTGCAGTGGTAAAATGGTGAAACAGAGGGCGTGAGCGATCACGTCTCTTAGAGTCAAACTCACTGAGCTCAAACTTCTGTACATCAGTTAAACAGTGTGGATCACCTGTGAAGGAGGGGAAATAATGGGAAATGTTCACTTTTTTAACTTTCTCCTTTAACAAGTCTGTTTTGTTCAAAAAAAGGATTATGGACACATCACAAAAAGCCTTGTTGTTAACTATAGTTTCAAAGATTGATCCAGATTCAACGAGTCGATTTGTTTTCCTGTCTTCAAACAGCACCTGGTCGAATTCACTGGAGGATACAAGGAACAAGATAGAAGTTATTGACTCAAAACACTGATACCACTTTTGTCTCTGCGACCGCTGTCCACCCACATCCACAAAAAGGAATGGAACATTACGTATCATGAACATATGCTCAGCTATGCCTTTAGTGGTTTTTCTTGAGTACAGCACATCTTGTCGAGTTGGAAGGTAGCCCTGAAATAAAAGTTGAATAATGCTTATTTATCATAAAATTGATATTGGGTAATAGAACAAATAATTTTGTACTCATGAATTGGGGCCTATGGATTTTTTTACTAATTTACACAATTAAAAATAAATTCTAATTTTTCAGATATAAGATAGTAAAATTCTTTGGATCCACTAACAATTCTTATAACCAACTCATAATAAATCTGTTCTAAGAGAGAAGCAGAATTTTATTTTCAGGTGTATAAGATTGCAACTGTGCACACACACTTCATTGTATTTAAAATACACTTTTGACTTAAAACAGTAGATTCGGATCTACGAATCTACTGTTATTTTAATACTGGCCATGCCGGGCACAATGTACAAGTTCAAACATGAAACTGCACGAATAATGTTTTGTGGTTTACCATGTTAACAATCAAATTACATTTTTCTGTATCAAATTTTGCAAAACATGTACATATTATGTATATTTTATGTCGAAGAAAGAACTCAATTACGATAGATTCTTAGATCCGAATATCCTCGTACATCGAATTTCATTCGTTCTCCTTGATTTCAAGGTGTGACATTAATCTCAAACTTCAATTAGTTTTAATTTTGTATGTGATACCATGTATACTGCTATGTGATATTACCAAACAAACCATCTTGTACATGTACCAGTACATATATCTCTTATCATTTCAAATAAGTCTGTAACGTCTTTTATTTATGTCAATAAAATATCTCTCTGTCTCCCTGTATGTCTGTCTGTATTGGAGTTGAATGATACACTGTATGAATCCTTTCTTAGACATTATTTTATCTAAATTTAACAATAAAGAACAAAAGATTCTATATATCCTCAAATATTATATGCATGAATGGTAATGCATGGGGATACAACAAGTAGAACAATATACTGTCAACATTATTCAATATTAGATTTATGCATACAAGTACAACGTACCTTTTTACCAATTCTTTCTAATGAATCAAAGAAGTATTTCACAGAATCACCCTAAAACAAAGCAATAATGTTATTGCAAAAAAAATCATTGCCGATCTTTATAATTATATATTCCCAACATTGAGCATTCATTTTCAACACATAACAAATCTCAAAACTTCTTAATGCTCAAATGATGGTAATGGCATTAAAAAAAAACAGTCTATGTAGACATGTTAGAATAAGATATATATTCATGAAATTAAACAATTCTATACATCTCATCCAAATCTATTATAAATTATGTTTAGAATAAACCAAAAATAGTAGCCATTTTGCTAAAAATGAATATGTATAGATGTTTAGTATTCGTCATTTTATATGCCTTGTGACACATCATGTACATCAAACAAATTTGAAATATATTCATGAAACTAAAATTATGAACATCTGATATAAATATATAATTATTTTTAATATTAACCAAAAATAGTAGCATTTTTGCTATTTAAGAATAAATATATTGATGTTTATTATTAAGGTCTAACCATAAAAGGGCACATTACACCCCCTAAATGATGTGTGTGCAATATGGGTTTCCAAAATATGCTCCGGAAACGAGATTGTTGTGTCTAAACATATGTTGGCCCAGAGATTAATGTCAAAAAGTAAATCAAAGGTCATAACCCTCAAAAGGCACATAGATCTACGTCCCTAGGGGATGTGTCTGCTCAATATCAAAGAACCCCACTCATCCCCATGGGTATTCAAGATATGCTACGGATTTAGACGGGATGGACGGGTGATAAAATTTTTAAATTCCTAACCGCTAACCCTATTTTTAAATATTAACTAGATGTTATATTTGCATGCCAAATATGGAAGTCTCCTCTAGTCGTCCATCATTAAAAGTTGATTGCCAAGGCAGTAATAATGGGGGTATATATTTGAGGTAGTGTGGTGGCCATTTTGGACAAGCAAATCAGCCAATTTAAAACATTAAACAATAGGGTAATCAGCATGAGGAAGATCACAATTTTGTTTTGCAAAGATCAGACAAATATTGTCTTCACGTCATTTTCTCAACATAGCGTTAAGGGGGAGTGAGACCATCACTGCCAGCCCCAAAAAATGTGAACAACATCTTATGTGCAGGGTCTGTACACCTTCAGCTTATTTCAAAGATTGTCGAGGCAACAAAAATCCAATTCAAGGCTCAGGACTTCTCTGAAGATAATTAAAAATTCCTAAAGAGCTACTACATAAAACTTTTAAAATTCACCTTTAAACATAATAAAATTGTAACCCCCCTTGTGTGATAGACACTGTCCCAATTATATTTATAACACACCCGGTAAGGACTGTAACAACAAGAATGCAGTATTGATGATTTTGAAACTACCATCAATTTTGACTTACAATTCTAAAAAAATTGATTACAATCCAACTTTGATTTACAATTCTAAGATTTTGATTACAGACCAGTCTGCAGCCTATTATCTACGTTTTGTTACATTACAAAGACTTAATTAAAATAATCTACTCTCTCTGTTACACACACTACTGGGAGTGATTAAACCAACTACAAAACATATAACTAACAGTTTTTAATCGACAAGCTAAACTGGGTTCTATGTGATTATATGTAAGTTTTGAGATTAAGAGTGATGGGCAAGTTTAACCGAAGTCATGTATTCATGAAATACACCAGAATAAGAGCCTTGTTCATGGAATAAAAAGCTCCCATTTAAACTGTCACTTAGATACATTTGTGTATTCCGGCTTATTCCGGTGAATGATGTATTCTGGTCTTTGAGGGCACCAGAAATCCTATCATTTATTTCTGAAAACCTGGGGTATACGTTACATGATTAATCGTGAACATGTTATACAATTGTTATAAGTCAGTAAGTGTGGAAAACTTCCAACTCAAATCTGAAATATCATGTTATTTTGTTATTGTCTTGTTAACTTGCTTTAATTTTAGTAGGATATGATGACAGAAAGAAGCATTCACTGCAACAGTGTGAGTGAAGCATGCCTCATAGGGCTAGGCATACTATATTATTGAATGAAGTTATAACAGGCATTAGCTATTCATACTTATCTTATAATGCAGCTCTAGACTATATGCAGTTTTATTTGAAAAACAACACTTCCCATTGAATATCATGGAAACAGGCCTCCAGATCCACTCACCATAACTCATGCACTTGTTCGTTATTTTTTATTAGACTCCTTCCTTCAAACTTTGACTTGCATTACATCCTTATCTTTAATGTGTGAATATTTATCTGATCAAATTCAAATTTTATTAGCAACAAGGCAGAATTCCGTTGCTTTTCACTACACGATGCTAAACAAGATATTCCAGGCCTGCATAATATTGTACCTTTTTTAAAATATCGTCACTAATTTGGCATTGTGGTTAACTGTGGTGAATGATTACTCACCTCACCATTTTTAGGTGAGCTTTCTTCCACTCGCAAGTGCTGATTTTCAAATCTAAATCTGAAGGCTTGATTATAACTCAAGACATATGACTAGACACTATTTATTTTTTAGTCCTAGTGTCTAATCCTATGGCTGAGTTACAATTGCAGATAATGAGAGCCCATCGTTTCATATTGAGGATGTTAATAAAGTATGAAAGTGGTTAAATTTTACTCAGTTTGTAACTAGAAGTGAAACAATTGCGGAATTTTGACCTGCCTTCAGCAGATCTCGATCTCCTAGGTCTAAAGTGAGTAAAATTTAACCATTATCATATTCTCTACCAATATAGCACCAAAAATATATATGCATAACCTCTGCCATAATTGTCTGATTAATAAGCTGAGACTGAACATTAATATTGAAGACTGGACTATGTTATAGTTTAGGCCTACAAAGCATGAAAAGTTACATCACTAGTCTATGGGTCTCTGTCTAATAGACACATTCAAAGCTGCCGTTGACAAATAACTCAAGATAGACGGAGCCCAAGATATCTCGGTCAAGCTACTGCAACAGTAGACGACAGGTCCCTAGAGAATTTGTGTTACATGATGTCGCAAAAAGTAATTTATTAAAATATGTCCCGTCCATAGAAACATGTATGTACTGAGAGTGTCCGTCTTGAATGAGTTAAGGTGTGATTGAATAACAGATATGGCAACTCACCGAGTGACACAGGTTTATAAGAAGAAAGAAAGCTGAAGTTCTGAATAATTTTCTTATAGTATGTGCTCTTGAAGCATTAAATCAATGGCCAGTTTATTGTCAGCGTACAATTTATTAAACTAATGATCTCTGACGTAGATCCACCTGCGCTACCCCATCTTTACCCATTAAAAATAATTTCACTTTCTAGTAGACATGGTAGATAAGATTGGATCAGCAGTTCTAAAGCACCATCTAAGCTGTGATACAATTACATCCAACCACAGGAGCAAGAGATGCAGGACTCACTAGCGAGTACTACACATCCTCACTACATGTGTATCAGCGGTTGAAAATAAGATTATTTTCAATAGACCAAGGGGCAGGCAGATAAACAAATCAACACCTGAAAAATTTAGCAGACCCCACATCTTTACTGTTTATTTTTCTATTTTGTTTTATTAGATTTGAAAGTTTAGTGTTTGCCAAAATTAAAATGCATTTAGTTTCAGGGGACTGGATACAGGGAATCGGTACTTTGGTTATATTTTTTTCTGAAACTCATACTAAAATACACCCTTCACTTTGTAACATTAATCAACAGCTTACTACAGTATAAAGTCGTTGATAAAGATATTTGCAGATCACTGTAGATGACAATTTATAGACTAAAGTACACATGAACAAGACATGCAGGACTAATTACCAATGACAAACAGAGCGAAATAGACACCATCAGTACAGGCTTAACATTAACCCTTTCAGCAACGAAGCACATTTTTCTGTGATGAATGCCGTAGCATAGATCATGTGCATATTCAAGTAATTAATGGCTGATAGTGCCGCAAGTCTGCCATTTTGAATCTAATTGAGTTTACATTTTTCAGACCACATTTCTCCCTGAAACCTCTCATTTAGCTTTGAAAAGTATGGTCTATTTATCTCACACATGACAGTGCATGCATATTAAAATTAATAATGGCCGACACTATGAGACGGTTGTAAATAAGAATTTCCTGTAGTCACCTCAGCTGATTATTATTGGCCCCCTCCCCCCTCTAAAACTGCCCCAACTATCTTCTTTATTATGGTTGGATAATATTTTGTTATGAATATTACATTTCTTTTCGATGTAGTCAATATTTATGTTGTTACATGATTATTGATTGATATATGAGGATATAAAATTAAAGTTGATGTTTTCAGACAGCAGCACCCCTGCCCGGTTGTGTATTGATGACAACATTGATAAGCCTGACTGAGAGATTTCTAATTCACCGTCCTGGTATATTAGCCAGCGACCCATCATTCAAAAAGTCGGGCAATATCTTGAAATTGTCTAAATATTACAAAATTTCCCGGTGTAGAAAAGCATGAAAAGGCGGAAATTTGTGGAAAAGACGCGTAGTTCATAAAAAAATCTGACAAAAAAACGGGCAGTTGTCAAATCCTAACTAAATCTTCGGATTGTGTGGTTAGCTATCATGACAGATGTTTTTTCTGTTGATCCGGCCCAATAGATTGCACTAGAGAAAAAAATTATTATTAGGCCCACCATTCATCAAATGCTTTATAACTTGGAAATGTCAATGGCAGCTGAGCGTGTATTTGTATGTGGTCTATCATGGCGGCTTTATAAAGGCAGTCAGTGGGAGAGTCTCATGCCATGTAATAAACAAAGTTGCCATGTACCACCTGTATACATGAAGGATGTATGGTCCAGGGCACAAATCAGGGTGCGCTACGCGGGATTATCCGCTGTTTTTAATCAGAGCCCGCGCATCAGTTATTACAAGTGCGTGATATTTCCGCACCATTTTCTGGCCTAAGTGGGCACAAAATCTGTTTGATGTAATCGTGTTTTAGTTTACCTTGATACCAAGTCCACTGCATAAGATTATATCTACTGTATCATCCCTAATAAACGCGCCAAGCGCGGAAGCATAGCGGGGGTCACACTTCCAAAAGATGTGTGTCTGGCTCCAGGGGTCTGGTTGTCTGCTCACGCTTTACATGACGTGATGTTTCTACTGTAACATTTAGACGGCAATAATTAGTTTAATTGTGGGCCGACATTGCAGATGCAGGCCCATCATTGTGCCGCCATAATTATCTCTTTTGCAAATGACAAGAGATATCATAGCTCTTGTCAGCCAGCCATGATCACACACGTGCAGAAGTTCAAGCAATATGTAACGCCTGTAATACCTTCTCTTCAATTTGTGCCTTGTGTATGGTCAACCATGTAGACTATAATATAGACTCAGCTACAACAACAGGTCGGCCTACAATATTCTTTATATTAATTTTTTTATATTATTATTATTTTTTTTAATGAAACGTTGAGGGACCTTGATCACAAAAATACAGACTCACAGGCACCTCTTTAAAAAGCATAGATTGCCAATATTACAACTTGGCTGTACGAATTGACATCTCCTAAAATTATATATACAGGCAGTGGATATCATAGAAGTGTCTTTTATAATTTACCACTGATGGGCAGCCTCATTTATAAAATGACAGACTCCCATTGACTGCCATTATAAACACTTTACAAATAGACACACTGTATGTTACTATGTAGGTCTATACCAGAGCTTTCTAGACGTTTCGCATCATTGCCAGTTTGCCCGACATTTACCAGAGGATGCTCCACCGCCGCACTTTCAAGGAGATGTTCTTTTGCATCATAGACATTTTGCATCATAGTGAGTTTAGTGACTGATTTGTTAACTGTCATTCAATGAAATAGCGATAGCAAAATTATATCGAAGTGGCTATTTGGGAGTCAATGGGAGCCCGTCATTCGTAAACGAGGCTGCCCATAGAGTTACATAAATGAAGAATCACGTACGATTAGCCACTACTTTATGCCAATTTATATAGGCAATGTCTAATCATTCGTAATTTTTTACAATGTAACTCTATGGACAGCCTCGTCTACGGAATGACGCGCTCCCATTGACTGCCCTTATAACTCTGCCGTATGAATAGCCACTCCGATTTATATATGATGTGAAATAATGATGATGCACAACATGACACTGACAAGGGTGAAACTTCTAGACGGTGGATTGGCGATGATGCGAAACCTATGGAAACCCTATACTGTAAGTGTAAGTAGAGACAAAAATATGTGATGAGGAATCAGGTGATTGTCATGAAAATACGTGGAAAAGGGTGTCAAATCTGCAGAGCCGAAGAAAAAGTCTCAACATAGGCAGAGCAAGCAATAAGACATGCTCATACTGATATAGTGACTCACAGAGCGCAAGGCGAATGGGGGGTCGCGATGTGACCCTGGTCTTACCAGCTGAAATTCTCTTCGACGGTCAAATGAGGTTTTTATGCCTTCATCTTTCCACAATAAAATCATTGAAGGAACATACTGAAGAAAAACAGGTTCATCTAGCTTCATATTGTTGTCATAGCTGAACACAAGGTTAGCATGAGGAATACTGTTTTCGTCACCCCAAGGAATGTGTAATTTGTCTCTGGCATCGATTAAAACCTTCATTCCTTTAACACAATTACTGTAAATAACGGGTTTAAAACTTTTCAGCTCGTCCTCTGAGAATTCCGCTCCGTGCAAGATACGCATCTGTTTCAAGAATGTACTTTTGCCACTCTCCCCTGAACCCAACAATAGCACCTTCTGCGTCCTCTTAAATTGTTGTTTTTCCCTGGCAATTTGTTTGTCAATTGTTTTACTTCTATGTCGCTGAGTTTTCTCTTCGTCTGACATACAACAACCCAGGATTAAATCCGCCATTTTCACATCATACCCCACCCGCTGACGTCACTCAACTAAACTTCCGGAAATCCCACACATCAAAAACGAGTATAGTCTAATGTTTACACTGGTTCCAAGCGACACACTACGCGTCGCGGCCGGGCTTCAACAACACCAACATTCATCAAACCGAATAAGATGGAGAATCGAAAACAATCAATGGAGGATATATTTGTTTTCACAGAAACTGTTTCCCAATCCATTATATTGAATGTTATGATATTAATCCATCCATGGGCACCATGAAACTTCTCTTGTGTGACGTCACAATAAGGCTGAGTAGAAAAGTGACTTCACAGAGCTTTAAATATAAATTCATTGTGACGTCATAGAGAAATATACAGTGCAGCCTTAAGTTACGCTGTACAAACCTGAATCCTGTCTAAACCTAGGTCCAATGACTATTTGGTCCGGAATTAATAAGCGCCTTCATTAAAAACAATGATAATTAACCCTTTCCAAACCGGAACCTTTCTACACAGAAAACCGGACCCATTATTTTCCCCAAATGTGACGCAACACCCCGAAATCAGGCAGAATGCGCTGAGAGGGATGTGCCAGGAATCCAACGAGTAGATTAACTTTGCCATTTTTGGTACAAGGTTAACATTTTGAGATTCTGACATCAAGCAAATCCAATGAACAGTATAAGTGTCACCTGATGAATTGAGTTATTAGGCCTACTGTATGAGCGGCTAACCCTCGCACGTGTTTTGCCTGAAGAGCACTGTTTTTGAACCGCCACAACGGCGACTGGACATCTTGTATTGTGTTTAGTCAAAAGCATGTCTTAAATATGGGTCAGGCACTAGGATTTGTTAGGAAATAATACTAAGGATTTTATTTATGAGCTACCTTGGTAAAAATGGATGTGAATGTTTATATCAGAACCTTGCTCTCCCTATAGAGTGACACCGATTGCAATACTATTCAGGTGGAGCGATACACTTTAATAGCTCCAGTCCCTCACTCTACCCTGGCCCCTCACTTTACTCCCACCCCTCACTCGACCCTAGCCCCTCACTTTATCCTCAACCCTCACTCCGGCCAGTATACTCCAGCCCCTCACTCTACTCCCACCCCTCACTCTACCCTCACGCCTCAGTCTACTCCGGCTTATCACTCAACCCTCGCTCTACTCTTCGCCCCTCACTCTACCCCGGCCCCTCACTCTACCACGGCCCCTCACTCTACTCCGGCCCCTCACTCTACCCTCATCACTCACTCTCCCATCACCCCTCAATCCACTCTCACTCTACCCTCACCCTACCCCCACCACTAACTCTACTCCGGCCCCCGCTTTACCTTCACCCCTCACTCTATTCAGGTCCCTCACTCTACCCTCACCCCTCGCTCTACCCTCACCCTCCACTTTACTCTCACCCCTCACTCCACTCCGGTCCCTCACTCTACCCTCACCTCTCATTTTACCCCAGCCCCTCACCCCACCCACCACCACTCACTCTACTCTGGCCCCTCACTTTACCCTCACCCCACACTCTACTCCGATTCCTCACTCTACCCTCACACCTCACTCCACCCTCACCCCTCACTTTACCTTCACTCCACTCCGCTCCTGCACTCTACCCTCACTTCTCATTCTACCCCGGCCCATCACTCTACGCTCACCTCCATTAGTCCCTGGCCCCTCACTTTATGCAGGCCCTCACTCTTCTCTCACCCTTCACTCATTTTACTTCTCACCTCACTCTACCCTCACCCCTCACTCCTCTCTTGCCCCTCACTCTAACCTCATCCCTTACTATTCCGGCCGTCCACTCTACCTAGACTCGTCAATTTACTCCCACCCCTCACTCTACTCCCACCTCTCACTTTACCCTCACTTTACTCTTGCCCCTCAATCTACCCTTACCCCTCACTCTACCCTAGCCCCTCACTCTACCCTCACGCACGCTTCACTCTACTCCGGTCCCTCACTCTACCCTGGTCCCTCACTCTACTCCCACCTCTCATTCTACCCTCGCGCCTCACTCTACTCTAGTCCCTCACTCTACCCTGGTCCCTCACTCTACACTCACCCCTCACTCTACCCTCACGCCTCAGTCTACTCCGGCTCCTCACTCACCTCTCACTCTACTCCCACCACTCACTCTATCCTCACCTCTCACTCTACCCCGGCTTCTCTATTTACCCTTGATCATCCCGGCTTCTCACTCCACTCCAGCCCCTCTCTCCACTCCCGCCCCTCACTCCACCGCAGCCCCTCACTCCACTCCCGCCCCTCACTCTACTACACCCCCTCACTACACTCCACCCCCTCACTCCACTCCCGCCCCTCACTTCACTCCCGCCCCTCACTCCACTCCCGCCCCCTCACTCCACTCCCGCCCCTCACTCCACTCCCGCTGCTCACTCTACTCCCACCCCCTCACTCCACTCTCACTCCACTCCCGCCCCTCATTACACTCCCGCCCCTCACTCCACTCCCGCCCCTTACTCTTCTCCCACCTCCTCCCTCTACTCCCGCCCCTTCACTCCACTCCCACCCTTTCACTCCACTCCCGCCCTCTCACTCCACTCCCGCCCCTCATTACACTCCCGCCCCTCTCTCCACTCCCGCCCCTTACTCTTCTCCCACCTCCTCCCTCTACTCCCGCCCCTCACTCTACTCCCGCCCCTCACTCCACTCCTGCCCCCTCACTCCACTCCCGCCCCCTTATTCTACTCTTGCGCCCCTCACTCTACTCCCGCCCCTCACTCCACTCCCCTCACTCTACACTCGCCCCTCACTCCACCCCCACCCCTTACTCAAACTGGTTCTATCATGTAGGCCTATTGCCTTTCCACCGTGCCATTATCTGCCGCTTCACCAGCTACAGGGTTAAACAGCGCTTCATGAGAGGTAGAAAGGGATTGAAAGACACTAAAATTCACATAAGTGATGATCTGACTAGACAACGTGCTAATCTCTTCTATAAAGCACGTCAGAAGAAAAAAGACAAACTCTGTAGCCAGTGTTGGACTTTCGATGGAAAAATCTTTTTGAGAAAGCTGATGGAAAACGGAAGGGACATGACCGAACCGATACTGATACGCGACGAAGATCACCTGAACAGTGTGTGCCCGTGATGTGCCATGTATAATCGGTTCGTAGTCACTCATCAAATGATTTGTCAATACTACATTAAAATATATATACATTCTATATGGGGTTTTCACTGCACCAATGCGCATGCAATAAACGTTATAAAAATGTTATTAACAAAATCATCATATTTATATGACTATAGAAATATATATCATATAGAAAAAATGTATTTTCATCTCAATACTTAGCTGAAACATCGCTCTATCACATACTGTACTGTATACAAATTACTGTGTTCATCTTGTCTCCTTACGCTACACACTACCTGTTATCATTGTTACTATAAGGACTATTTTATAGTTACTTCTGTTGATGTAAATTTATTGACACTCCCATACCGCTCCATGCATGTACATGTGTACATTCACATATATTTTTTACTTATTTTACAAGTACTAACAAACAGTACTTGCCGCCGCATAAACACGGGAGTCATACGTTGTCAGCACAATTAGCTGGCATCCTGACATGACTTATCAACACTTGTGTTTAAATGCTATTGTTCACTTTTCATGTGTATATTGTCTTATGCGTTATCTACATCTATGTTACGCCGCCGATAGATTACAAACATTTAAATATGTCATATTTAGGAATCTCACTTTCAGCAGCTAATTTATACCAATATCATATCGTAAATATTTGGGTGTGACATAAATCAATATGGAGCAGCGATAGGGAGGTATCAATCTGCTTGTTTACAAAGCCTTACATTCCGGTTATATAATCCACTGTACAACAACCAGACATGCTGGGTGACCTTTTCTGACCTAGCGCTCCATATCATTATAAAATGTATGCTCAATTGCTCAAACCTAAACGTTATTACTATTCTCTTTCTCATCCTTCTAGAGTGCGGAGATTTAGAGACAAATCCAGGCACTACATTAATTAACAATTTAATATTTTCTCACAGTAACGTTAGAAGTCTTCTGGCCAAAAAATCTGACAAAAAAATAGCTGAGTTACAACTTATGGCCACAGAGCATAAAATTAATGTTTTATCACTTTCGGAAACTTGGCTAAATAACTCTGTACCTGAGGAATTATTAACCATAACTGGTTTTCAAAAACCTTTTTTAAAGAACAGAGAGATTAGGAGTGGTGGAGGTGTCGCTGTATACTGTGCAAATCATATTCCAGCATGTAGAAGACATGACATTGAGAATACAGGTAATAATATTGAGTGTATATGGTTAGAAATTTTAGCGCAGAACAAAAAGATTTTATTTGGTGTCAAAGGTCAAAGTGGTCAAAGTGCCACACAATGTGATAATTTCATCTCCGCTCTTCAAACATCAATAGACCGTGCACATGACGGTGGCGCTACCCACATTATTTTAACAGGTGATTTCAATGACACCTGTAAAGTATGACACGATAACCACGCATCAAGTGAGTTACGATGCAAGCTACGAAATTTTGTAAATGACAAAGGGCTTTGTCAGTTAATCAACGGACCGACACGCATTTCTACAAATGGTGACGGTAATTTACTAGATTTATTCATCACAGATTCTCCAGACAAAATAACCTATTGTGACATTCTGTCTCCTTTATCAAACTGTGATCATGCTACCATTATATCTAAATTATCTGTTGCTTGTCCTTTAAATAAGGGTTGTAAGCGTACCGTTTGGAACTTTAAAAAAGCGAATTTTGAAGGGTTTAGACATGCCTTACAGTCAGCACCCTGGGATACAGGCATAGACATGTATGATGATATTGATGATAAGCTTTCCTATTGGTATGACTTGTTCGCGTTGATAATGGCCGATTATATTCCACACAATACTGTTACTGTTCATGTAAAAGAAAAACCCTGGGTTGATTGTGAATTGAAAAGGCTAATACGAATACGCAATGTACTTTGGAAGCGTTATAAACGCACCCAACAATCCACACACTATAATTGTTTTAAGGCGCTCCGAAATCGGATAACTAGTTTAAATCGCTCACTACGTAGAACCTATTACCAGAACCTGGGTGAAGAGCTATGTAGCTCACAGATATCAGAACGACAATGGTGGAAAACTGTCAAAAAGGTTACAGGTGCAAGCGTGGAGCGAAGCATACCAGTTCTCATTGAACAGGAATTACCAGTATCAGACCCTGTTCAAAAAGTTACCATTTTCAATTCATACTTTGCAGATCAGTGTACACTACCCGATAATGCTGAAAATCATAATTTGCCTGACACAAATTTCGAAACTGACCAAAGACTAGATATATTAAAATTTCAACTGTGTGAAGTCAAAAAACTTTTGAATTCAGTGGACCCAAATAAAGCGTCAGGGCCTGACAATATTAGCAACTTGGTACTTAAAGAGGTAGCCAGGGAAGTGTGTACACCTCTCTGTAAAATATTTAACCAGTCATTAATAGCTGGAGTGTATCCCAACTATTGGAAATCAAGTCATGTCATACCAATTCATAAGAAGGATGACCCCAAAAATAAATCAAATTATAGACCAATATCTCTACTATGCAATATTTTAAAAATATTTGAGAGGTTAGTCCATCAGAAACTATATTCCTTCTTACAGCACAATACACTTCTCATTTCAAACAATTCAGGTTTTCACTCAGGCGATAGTACCATAAATCAGCTTATTAGTATAACTCATAATATTTACAAAGCCATTGACAAGGGCAAAGATATTCGTGTAGTATTTTTAGACATGTCAAAGGCATTCGACTAAGTCTGGCGCAAAGGTATTGTTCACAAACTGAAGTGCAAATGTGTAAGTGGTTCTATCCTCAGGTGGTTTGAAAGCTACCTGGAAGGCAGACGCCAACGTGTCGTGATAGACGGTTCTTTCTCGGACTACCAGCATGTTAAAGCTGGTGTTCCACAAGGCTCCATACTGGGCCCTCTCCTTTTCTTGGTTCAAATTGACTACATAAGCCAAGACATTATTTCTAACATTCACCTCTTTGCTGATAACATTATATTAATCCAATACGTAGATGACCCAGTTATTTCAGCTTACAGCCTAAACTCGGATCTTTCACTGTTAATGTCTTGGACACTGAAGTGGTTAATGTTGTTTAATGTTTTGAAATGTGTAGTGCTAAACATATCTCTGAAGCGTAAAACCCTAACTCATCCACCATTGACTTCAAATAGATTTGAGCTAGAACAGGTTTCTTCTCATCGCCATCTAGGTTTAGTCTTTAATAGCTCCTTCACCTGGAACGATCACATCGAACACCTCTGCCAAAAAGCTGGTAAATTATTAAACATGATGAAGTACCTATAATATATTTTTCCACGTGAAGCTCTAGAGAAAATCAACATTTCACGAATTTGTTCAATGATAGAATATGGTAACGTTTTGTATGACAACTGCCCAAAATATCTGTCTGATCGTCTCGAAAGTGTACAGCTAGACGCTGCCCGTGTATGCACCGGTGCCCTTCCACAATTTAACTGTCAAAAAACTCTCTCTGAAATTGGCTGGGAAACCCTGCAAACTCGTCGAAAATGGCACAAACTCATTCATATGTACAAAATAGTAAATCAACTTGTGCCCGACTACCTGCATTCCCACTGTCCAGATTTAGTATCATGCACCAGTGCTTACAACACTAGACAGTCAAACAGTTTACGATTCCTTATATGTAGGACAACTGCCTTTAAAAATTCATTTTTCCCATCTACCGCACGTTACTGGAATGGAATAGATATCCAAACTCAGAATCCTTAAGTATATTTAAAAATAAAGTTAAATCTATGTTCCAGACCAGTAACGCTCCCAAATTCTATTATACGTCCATCGATAGGAGAATTTCAATACATCACACACGCCTACCGTTAAATATGTCAAGCTTAAATTCCCAACTCCATCTTGTAGGTTGCTCAGAAACTGCTGAGTGTTTGTGTGGCGTCATGGAAACACCACAACATTATATATTAAAATGTCCTCTCTATTCTGCTCCACGAAATAAACTGCTGAAAGCAATCCGAGATATCATTGCACCCGGTGTCCACCACTCTATACTTCCTCATTTTGATCCACTTTTATTTGTAAACATTGTCTTGAAAGGTTGCAATGATGTTAAAGCTGACGAAAACGTAAACATATTCAAAGCATTTCAACAATTTATTATTGAGAGTGGGCGCTTTAAGTGATCAAACACATCAAGTTCATATAAATTTTGTAATCTGATATAGATGCTGTAACGTCCAGTGTGTTATGTATATAGATTGTATTGTACTGTATTGTCTTTTCTATGTATTGGAGAGCCCCTCGACTAGCACTCGTTGCTACTTGGGTAATCCAAAGCTTGCAAAATAAATATGTTTATATATATCTGGGCTGACATATAGATGATATAGGTCAGGTCAACCCGGTCTCCTTGCTCGGAAACTGGGCCGTGAAATCCGTCCCGGCATGCATCATCGTAAATAGGCTCGGCTATCAGCGGTTGGGGCTAATGAGAATGAAAGAATGAGGGTCATAGAAAACCTACTCGTGGGATAGAGAGAGGGGGTCCCAACACTGATAAGATCTCCTTGATGAATGGCGGCGTGCGAAGTTATCTGTCATTCTATATAAATTTATTGGTTTTAGGTATCAGTTAAAGGATAGACAGACAATACCTCTAGACGACATCATTACAGAATGTATCATACAGAATTTAAAAAGGCCGCCAAAATTGTTTATCAAAAGTGAACATGTCTTATATGATAAATGTTGTGATGGTAAAAATAATTCTTTTTTTCAGTGCAACGCACAACATGTGTCCCTCCATGACAAAATGAGTTGTAAAAGGCAATCGGCGGCCGATTGTGGATTTTTGGTGCCACCTTGTTTAGACTGCTAATTTTGTTCTCGTTTGATTATGCATCGATCTCTAGTATTTTGTAAAACAAGCAATGAAAAGTTGGGTAGATAAATGTCATGTTTACAGGGTTAGCGTCTACACTACAGAGTATTATATATATCATAGGCAAACTGAGTACGTCTCTGCAATGTCAAATTATAGCAGCTTTTTTTCAATAACAATAACATTGAGACCATAAGGATAGAATTAATATTTAAATCATCAGCAAACATCCTTATTTGCATGTTATACAGACCACCAAATGCCCCTATTGACTGGTTATATTGTTTTTACTCAGTACTAGATAAAGCTTATAATGAAAACAAAGAAATGTTAGCCTCAGAAGACATAAACATAGATTTGCTTAATCATATAGAAAATACACATACAACAAACTGTAGCAACAAAACTGATCACAAAGCTGTAAAACTAAATGACATACTTACAGATCTAAACCTGCATCAAATTGTAGATAAACCATCTAGGGATACCGGTACATCTAAAACCCTTATTGATCATATTTATGTTTCTCATCAAAGTAATATCACTGAATTTTACGTTCCATTTTATGCCATAAGTAATCATTGCCCAGTATGTGTAGCTTGGAAAAAGTCGTATACAAAAAATAAAAATTCAACTAATGAAATAACATGCAGATGCACCAAGCACTTAAATGAAACCCAGTTAGTAACTGACCAATTAAGCTTGCCTTTAAACTGCCCTCATAGTAATTTTGTAGATCTCTATGAGGCTTTACAAGCCTGGTACAGATAATTTAACTCTGTCTTAGATCATCATATGCCTATGATTTCTAAACGTGTTAAATACCCATCCCAACCGAAGTGGATTACATCGGATATTTTAGTAGCGATGCATGAAAGAGATAAATATAAGAAACAAGGCAATCATATTCATTATAAACGAATGCGAAATGGGGTTTTAACACTTGTGAGAAATTCCAAAAAGAAATTCTATATAAATGCAATAGAACAAAATAAGAAATCACCGAAAGAGCTTTGGAAAAACAATAAAGAACTTTGTCCAAACAAAAAAATAAAAAGACCAATATCCCTCAAGGTTGACAATAATTTATCCTCAGATTCTGAAATAGTAGCTGACACTTTAAACAAATATTTTGCTACTATTGCTGATAAGTACACCCCTGTTAGAAAATATAATTTATCCCCGACATCTATAGATACTATTTCTAATTGTTTAAGCAGCAAAATCAGTTATGAAAAGCATTTTATAATAACTCCTATAATACCCCCCAAACGTCAATTTTTCCAAGTCAATGGAAAGTTGCAAAAGTTGTTCCACTTTTTAAAGTGGGGATAAAAAAAAATGTAATAACTACCATCCTTTATTTGTCTAACCCATTTTGTCAAAAATATTAGAAAAAAATGTATCGTTTAGTTACACTTCATAAATATCTTCAACACCATAAACTATTAACTGATAGTCATTTTGGATTTCGCAGAAATCAATCATGTCAAACCGCTCTTATAACTTTATCAGAAAAAATCTACAAAGCCCTTGAAGCATGGGACTATATTGGATTAGTACAGCTTGACCTGAGTAAGGCTTTTGACCGTGTAAATAACTCACTTCTGCTTTAGAAACCTAAATTATATAATTGCAGTCCTATATCTGTGTCCTGTTTTTAATCCTATCTTTCAAATAGATCTCAAATCGTTTCTGTCGAAAAAACGGTTTCAGCTCCACACATAATTACATGTGGTGTACCACAAGGGTCAATACTAGGTCCCCTTCTATTACTTTTTAACCTCTTGAGTGCCACAATGACGACTTAAGTCGTCATACTTTTGTCGCTCCCCAGTGCCGCAATGACGACTTAAGGCGTCATTTGTCAAGTATTTACTAATAGCCCCCCTGGCACGAGTAGGCCCCATAATTCATTTATGTCTGCCTCAGAGTAAGGGGTGGGAAATTCACAGTGATTCTTTGCTTAGCGTCACATGATCACTGCATTGGTCACATGATCATACAGCGATCACGTGATACACTTTTTCTTTCCTTGATAAAGTTGATATGCCTATTTGCATAAATTCATGGCTTCCGTCGACCATCTTGAATTTTTAACTTTTGACAGAATATTCCTACAATCTTATGTAATACCTCATTTTAGACTAATTTGAGTACACTGATTTTATTCAAGGTCATCTAGAGGTCAAAACGAAGATGGTTGCCATCGCGCCATCTTGAATTTTTAACTTTTGACAGAATAGCACTAGAGTCTTGTGTAATATCTCATTTTCAACTAATTTGAATACACTGAATTCAGTGGAATTGTTATTTTTACGTTTCAATGCCATCTGAAGGTCCAAAATAATATGGCCACCAATAACCAGGAAAAACATGAAAACTGTAAAAAGTGTTTCTATTCAATAATTTATCTGCTTTGCCCTTGAAATGACCTTTATATGACCTTGTCCTGACCCTGGAGTAGAACCCCAGTAAAGGGCAACCCCAAATCATATCACCTTTATTACCCACGTTCAGGTGTTTTTTGATTTGAAGCCCATGTTCTACAAGACTCCAATTGACCTCATTTTGCACTGATGTTCGGGCTGGTACAGGGTATGATATAAGAGGGGACGGGTGATATAAGAGTGGGGTATTACCCCTCCAAGCTACATATAATCACTGTACCCCCTAGGATGCGTGTTGGAAGGCTTCCCAGCCACAATACGTCAACTGCAGCCTTATACAACACTCATTTGCAACAAAAAACATATGGAAACTGTAAAAATATGTTTTTATCCAATATTATAGCTGGTTTGACCTTGAAATGACCTTGATATGACCTCGACCTGACCCTGCAGTAGAACCCCAGCAAAGGGCAACCCCAACCCATGTCACCTTTAGTATCCAGGTGTGGGTGCCTCGGGTGTTATGATGATATGAGAGGGGACGGGGGATATAAGAGTGGGGTATTACCCTTCCAAGCCACATAATAATCACTGTACCCCCTAGGCTGCGTGTTGGAAGGCTTTCCAGCCACAATATGTTAGCTGCAGCCTTGTGGAACACTCGTTTGCAACAAAAAAAACTGTAAAAACTGTTTTTTATTCAATATTTACCTTGTTTGACCTTCAAATGACCTTGACATGACCTTGGGGTAGTACCCCTGTAAAGTCTAATCCCAACCCAAGTCAGTTTGTAGCCAGGTGTGGGCCCATCAACTGTGGACAAAGATAATTCACATGGAATATTGTTCCCCTAAAACTCCCCGTGTTGGCCTTATGTGGCGTGGCACAGGGGAGCACATAAGGCTTGGCACTCAAGGGGTTAATATAAATGACCTCCCTCTCTACTTCAAAAGCTGTAGCGTAGTTCTATATGTTGATGACGCCACATTAATCAAAGCAGCTTCAAATATAGAAATATTTTAACACGATTTATCCAGTGATGTACATTATGCATTTGAATGGTGTTTAGATAACGACATGATCTCCAGTCTTCCCAAATGTGTTTCTTCACCACTAGTCAAAAATTAAATAAATATCAAGATATCAAACTGAATGTAAATATTAATAATGTTGATCTTCCCTGTGTAAGTAGCACTAAAATACTTGGTGTCCACTTTGATTCCGACCTTTCTTGGAAAGAGCATGTTGCACACATAAGAAAAAAAATATCTAAAAACTTATACTTATTGAAGCGTATCAAATGTTTTTTACCATTAGATGTCAGAAAATTACTCTACGATAGTTACATCCTGCCATATTTTGATTATTGTAGTATAATATGGGGTACTTGTCCAAAATATGTAATGTCAGATTTAGAAAAAATACAAAAAAGGGCAGCCAGGGTAATATTGGACAAAGACATAAACACAAGAAGCCATATCATTTTCTCTGAACTTCGTTGGATGCCATTAACGGACAGAATAGACTACCACAGGTCAACACAAGTTTATAAATGCCTAAATGACAAAGACAACCAAGGTCTCAGTGAATTATTTCAATCTAATTAATATGTTCATAATCATAGTACTAGCTAGGTCTTCTAAATCAAACAATTTACATGTACAGAGATGTCACAAAAAAAGTTTTGCTTATAAGGGTGTAAACTCCTTGAGCAAAATGCCAGATAACATTAAAACCGTATCATCATTAACCTTTTGGCTGCTGGCTCTGCGGGATGTGTGGGCCATCACTGCTGCCCAAATTTAACCCTTTCATCGCCCAGGTGGTCATGTTTGGACCAATGGCCAGTACTTCAAATACGTTTGATGAATCCCAACCCAAGTACACATGGTGGCATGGGTTGAGGTTGGGTTTCACAGGGGTGTCAGCCCAAGGTCTCGACAAGGTCATCTCAAGGTCACATCAAGGTCAAATCAGCATAAAATAGGTGGAAATAGCTTATTTGTGTTGGTTTTGGTTCAATTCAGCTCACTTGAGATGTCTATGGTGGTTGAAACTCACCTAGTCCCCAGCATGGAAATATAACAAAAACACCCCGAGAGGTTACAGGGCTAATATAAGGGCTGGAGGGGTAATACCCCATCAAATCACCCTTATATCACCCTTTTTTATATGGCAGAAATGGACCAAATAACACAACGATTGTCATGTTTGGATCAATGGCCAGTACCTTAAAACAATTTGATGAATCCCTACCCAAGTACACATGGTGACATGGGTTGGGATTGGGCTTCACAGGGGTGTCACCCCAAGGTCATGACAAGGTCATCTCAAGGTCACATGAAGGTAAAATCAGCTCAAAATAAGAGAAAATAGCTTATTTGTGTTGGTTTTGTTTCAATTCAGCTCACTTGATATGTTTATGGTGGTTGGAACTCTCCTTGGCCCCAGCATGGAAATATACCAAAACACCCCGAATATGTTACAGGGTTAATATAAGGGGTTTATGTCACCCCTTTCTCATATCGCAAAAATGGACCAAATAACGCAACGATTATCATGTCTGGACCATTGTCCAGTACTTCACATAAATTTGATCAATCCCAACACAAGTACTGGATGATTAACAAGAAATGTATTCCACCTGCTGGATTGACCAAACTCCCCTCTTCTTGATGCGAGGCTGAGAAACATTGTTCCTTGCATCGATGGGGTGTTGGTGTTGTAGAAGGAGTAAGCAGAAATTCTGATACGACATCAAGCTCACTTTTCAAAGCTGTGTGCATCAGTATTTTTTGTCAAAGAGAGAAAGAGGTACGACCGAAGCTACTGAGATATATACTGAGATATGGCATATTTTCATTTTCTGGTCACTGACATGACCTATAATATTGATCCAGTGTGTGACCTTGACCTTGAATCACACAAATAATGGCACCAACCGATTCTCCGTACCCGAAAACCTACGTCTAGAACCATTAATTGTTAATGATGAAACGTTACTGAAATATGGCATATTTTCACATTCCGATGGCTGACGTGACCTATGCCATTGACCCAGTGTGTGACATTGACCTTCAATTACAAAAATAATGCCACGAACGCATTCCCCGTACCCGAAAACCTAGGTATAGAGCTATGATTTGTTTTCATATGATGACTGGTTACTTATATATGGCACATTTTCACTTTCTGCACTGTTTTTGTGGCCGCCATTTTGAATATAATTAGATGAAAATTTGATCTATTTTTTAGGCAAAATATGTTTTAAAACATTTTTTGGTAATACTATGGACTCATATGAACTCATTTTTTATAAAATCGCTATTCCAAAATTGTGTTTAGGTTGAGTGCTTTTTGGGTTAAAACAAGGAAAATATTATATTTTCCTTGGTTAAAATGACCACAGTATTGTTGGTAACTATACTTTTACTGTCAGCGCGCACCTGTTATTTGTAGTTCTAAAATGCTTCCTAGGTTGTGCCTTTGCGGGAAACAATCGGAAAAACTTGACACACAATGCACGCCAAACACGATCCGTAATTATTCCTACCACGAATGACTAGCATAATACTTTTATTTTTAATATCATTAGTTTTTTATTACGACAATACCCACCCTTATTTTGCTTGTTTTTTCACACGTATATGTACGTGTTTAGCAACGTCATAAAACGTATATATACGTGTTTAGCATTCTAAAGGTTAACAAGCTTTAAAAATTATACACTGAACATTATTTTGGTAGCTAACTACCACTCTGATGCCATGTAGACTATATGTACATATATATCTTGATGTTTTGTTATTGTGTATTTCCTTTTATTTTTTGCCTTTCTATTTTTTCAAATAGATTATACGTTAAATATAGGCCTATATGTATGTGTATGTAAATGTGTGTATGTATGTATATGTGTAAGCATATATATTTCACATAGTTTCATATTTGTTATATAATTAATTCTCATTGGTCTTATTTGACATTTGAATACAGTATGCTAGATGTTATAAGCATTGTAAAGTCGTGACCATAATATAGTTTAAAAATTTAAATTTAATTTATTTGTATCTTATATGTTGAATGTACATACTGTATGTATGTGTTAGAGGGCCCATTGTAAATTAGAGTGCTAATGCTAAACCATTTATTCATGCTAAATGGTTACCCTCTTCAAATAAAGTTATTATTATTATTATTATTATTATTATCAATATTATTATTATTATTATTATTATTATTATTATTATTATTATTATTATTATTATTATTATTATTATTATTATTATTATTATTATTTTTATTTATTATTATTATTATTATTATTATTATTATTATTATTATTATTATTATTATTATTATTATTATTATTATTAATAACATTATTATTATTATTATTATTATTATTATTATTATTATTATTATTATTATTATTATTATTATTATTATTATTATTATTATTATTATTATTATTATTATTATTATTATTATTATTATTATTATTATTATTATTATTATTATTATTATTATTATTATTATTATTATTATTATTATTATTATTATTATTATTATTATTATTATTATTATTATTATTATTATTATTATTATTATTATTATTATTATTATTATTATTATTATTATTATTATTATTATTATTATTATTATTATTATTATTATTATTATTATTATTATTATTATTATTATTATTATTATTATTATTAATAAATTGTCTGTCGACAAATGTTTGACGAAACCCAGCGAATATGCATATCATCGAATATTCAAAATGATTTGTGTGTCAGTTCACATTGCTATGACTTGGGGGTTGTAGGATAGATACTAATTTGGACTTGTTTGATGTTGAGATGTAATTGTTCTTGTCTGATCTTCGGGTTTGTCAATTTATGTAAAATTTCTCTCAAATAGTATTATATTTTACACCCAAGTTTTATCGTTCACTTGTCATGCAATAATTAAACGTATGTTCAACAATACTAACTAATTTAAAGCTGAATAAGAACATGTTATATGGAAAAAAATGTAGGCTACTGAATGTGGTTTTAGGCCATATTTGTGCACAAATAGGATAAACTGGGCCAAGAGAACCTTCTGAGGATGGTGAGATGAATGAGATGCTACTGCCCTTCAGACACATGATTCGAAATTCGAGTCCTGGCGGTCTGAGGCTGAGCACGCTACCTCTCGGTCGCGGAGGTTTCCCACACTATTGAATCAATACGAATGAGTGGAGACAAAACATTTTGTTTCTTTGAAATTTGAAGGCGAGTGTGGGGTTCGAACCCTCGATTACCGACTTTCCAAGCAGGCCGCTTTAACCACTGCCACAGGGTAAATAACATTTTCTTGTTGCATTCTGGATTAGATTATTGTCTTCCTCTAATAAGAATAAAATATTTCAGAGTTATTATAATAAAGTACATTATGCAATTTAAATTAGAAGCAACTTGGGTACAACTAAAACCAAAAACATGCATAAAGTGGTCCAAGTAAATTAGGCACGCTCCCTAGACTAATGAGTAATGGCAACGTCAGCCTCCTTCTCAGCGCCGGACTAGCACAGCTAGATGTAGGCTTTTTTCTCACCAGACAATACTGACAGGAGCACATAATGTCAGTCCTAAATATCCAAAGGATGTCAGACCGTGGACACGAAATATAACATTTTTGGTGTAGTGATGCAGTCAAAACCCTCACTGATCTATCCTACCCTCTCTTAAAATAAGCTGTTAAATTCATAAAAATAGTCACGTGCTTGGCCATGTGTATTCCTGGCCTCACAATGTAGCATAGAATGTCAAGGACACCATTTTTATTGGGTATTGCCATATTGACCAGATAACAAATCAGGTCAAATTCATGAATATTTCTACAGAACACATTTTACAGTGAAATCAATCAGAGCCATTAGCTGACGCTAGTGGGAAGATACAGTAGTGGATCTGATGAATGATAATGTGGCAACGTATGAGCAATTGATAATTATGGAACATTTTATTGTATGTAATTTAAGGAAACATCTTAAAATTCAGAACATACTCTTTCATTTTCAGCATGGTTCTTTCTCTCTTCCAGGACCTAGCCTTCTATCAAAAATTTTAAGCCCTAATAATTGGGGATGAACTGTATACCGCAAAGACAAACCGAACCAGTCATATGGTCCTAATTGCAGTTACAAACGATTTAATCAGCTCAGAAGCCACTGAACTGGACACCACTTGCGAAATTTGTTGGGTCCACATGAATTTAATAAGATGCAAATCTTTACCCCTTGGCGCTCTCTAAACCACCTTGAAACGATTTAGATCCCCTTTTCCTATTAGTTGCATACCTTAGTAGAATTACACACACAACAATTTACAAATGGCTATGTTTGGCTCAATGGCAACTTCAATGCTTGCTTTCTCGATTGGACTCCGCTGGAAGTGTCCCCTGCTGCAGAAAGTGAACGACCACAAAATCAGAAAACTTATCGATGTATCAGTCGACTACAACTTAGAACAGGTAGTTGATAAGCCAACCAGGGAAGACAACATGTTTGACTCATTTTCACTAACAACAAATCTAGCCTCCAGAAAATCGAAATTCTTCCCGGTATTGGAAAATCTTATCACGAAATTGTTTTTGCAGAAATAGATAGCCGGCCTTGTCGTATTCCCATATAGAAAAGCAGACTGTGATGTTATTAGATCCAACCTAGATTCCCTCTATACTAGTATAAAAGATGCCAACCAAGGTTATTCAGCAAACGACTTTTGGATAAATTCAAATCATCATTCACATCAAGTATGGACGAGAACATTCCACTGAAAAAGCTGAATGGTAAGCACCACCTTCCCTGGGTCACGCAAAAAATTAAGAAAATAACTCGGAAAAAAACAAGATTCACGCAAAATTCAAAAAAATAACTAAGCCATCTGCCAGGATTTCAAAAAAACTTTAAAATATTCGGTATAGTTTACTAAAAGAAATGAGACAGGCATACTGGCACTACATCGAAAATATATTGACTATTTCGAAGAAGATACCATCACTGAAAGAAAATCTAAATTACAAAAGAAATTCTGGTCCTTTGCTAAAAATATGCGAAAAGACTCAGCGGGTGTTGACCCAGGGAGACACTTTCAGCGACGCCTCAGACAAACCTAAAATATTAAACAAACAATTAAGTTCTGTGTTCACTCAAGTACCCACCGGATCTATGCCAGAGAAAAGACCCAGCTCCTTTCCTTCTGTACCCCAGATTAATAATTCTACTCCTTGCGTTCAAAAACTTTTGGATAATTTAAAACCCCACAAAGCTTCAGGCCTCGATTTAATACCTCCAATGGTCTTAAAGGAACTAAGTAACGAGATTGCTCGCATACTACAAATTATCTTCCAAATTGCCTTTACAACTGGACAGGTACCGGACGACTGGAAAGAAGCTAACGTGGCTCCAATATTAAAAAAAATAAGCACAAGCCTAGTACCCATCGCCCCGTCTCATTGACATGTATAGCATAAAAAATTATTTATTATTTGTATAATTTAATGAAACATCTTGAAATTCAGAACATACTCGATCTTTCCTCTTCAGCATGGTTTTCGTGGAAATGATTCTTGCGAATCACAGCTTCTTTCTCTTTTCCAGGACCTGGCCAATAGTAGTACACCTACAACCCAAACAGACATGCTCATTATGGATTTTAGCAAATATTTTGACAAGCTTCTGCACAAATTTTTTTTACAAGCTTAACTGGTATGGCATCCGTGGGGATGCACTTGAGTGGATCATAGACTTTCTCTCTTCTAGATCCCAAAGGGTAGTCCTGGACGGTGCTACCTCTGACAGTGCTTCGGTATTGCAAGGGGTTCCCCAAGGGACTGTCCTGGGACCCATACTTTTCCTGATCTACATCAGTGACCTCCTTGATAGGATCGTAAACAGTACAGTCCGCTTAATTGCTGATGCATGCCTGTATTATTTACCACCCCATCAGAAGCAAAAAAGACACAGAACTTCTCCAGTCTGACCTTGATTCTGTCGGCTCTTGGGGAAAGTTTTGGCTTATGCAGTTAAATGCAGACAAGTGATTTACCATGAGGGCCGGCAGATGCAAAACAATAATATCTAGATAATACAAACTATATACTTTCACCATAAAGTTCGGTGTTCCTTACACCATAAAGCTCGGTGTTCCCCAGGGGTCAGTACTTTGACCAATTCTATTCACGCTGTATACTACACCTCGATCTGATGGAAATTATGCCTAAATGATATCAAGGCCTGGATGACAAACGCTAAGCTAAGACTAAATCCATCAAAAACTGAATTATTGTTGATTAGTATTAAGCAACAGCGAAAATATTTTCTGTCTCTTTTTCCTACCTCTATTTTAGATCATGATACATCACCAGTTTATTCGGCACGTAACATCAGAGTCACCTTTGATAGTGAATTAAAATTTGATCATCATATTAGACAGATCTGTAAATCCTGCTTTTATCATATTCGTGCTTTGAGGCGAGTCCGAAGACACCTTTCTATGGACACCGCTAAAATGATTGCAAATTCCTTAATCACCAGCCGACTGCAATTCTCTCCTTTTTAATGTTGATGACAAATACATGAAACAGTTACAGCGAGTGCAGAACTCATTAGCTCGAGTCGTATGTAAGAAATCTAACTAAGTTCTGCCATATTACACCTGTTCTCTATTCGTTGCATTCTTTAAAATCAAGTACATAATTGATTTCAAAATTAACACTTTGGTTTTTAAAACACTCCATACTAATCAACATGTCTACCTTCGAGAATTATTGTCATTGTCAGTAAAACAAAGAACCCCTGCCTCAGGAACTAGAGAGCTTATTTGACCTCGCGCTTCTAAAACCAAGGCAGGTGCTCGTGCTTTCTATCTTGTTGCTCCATGCCTTTGTAATTTCCCTCATGCAGAAGTACAAACAGCCAAGACGTATTCCATATTCCGCAAAAAAAATACACTTTTTTGCATCTTGTTTCCCATCCTAATAGTCTGACCTCATGTTTCTCTTACATTGATGACTTTGACTGACCTTGGACACATTTCTTGACTATGATTTGGTTTGAAGCGCCTCTGAGCTTGTCATACTGTGATTTAGGCGCATTAGAAGTTTTATCTATTCATTCAATCATTCATACATATGGCCACCATCTCCAAATTATTCCATCAAACACCTAGGCCTTATGTACTCTTACCTCTGACCTAAAATTCAATACTCACATCAATATTACAGTGGAAGCTAACAGCATCCTTGGATTCCTCCCAAGCTGTCAAAACGCAAGCGTATCAGTCATTGGTTCGGCCCCACTTGGGGAAATGGTGCATATGATGATAATTAGACTACACAGGATTACACATACATCAGCCGGGCAGAGCTGGCTGACACCATCCACCAGACAAACACGTGGGTTTCCGTGGAGGTATACTCCATTGAGCTCGTCCAATGACCCATACAAATTCTCCTTCCTGCCCTCCACCATCCCTGCTTAGAACAACCTCCCACCTCACGTTTTCTCCTCCCTCACCCTGGACTCCGCAGACAACTCACACACATGTAAACCGCTACTAGGTTTTTTAACTTCACCTTTTATTTTCACTGCATCATTTTTTCGTTTATTATAACCTCCTGTTTTATTTTTAGGGTTTATATTTAATTACATACTACACCAATCTTCGAATGCAACACCCGCACACACACCACGGTGTGCAATACTCCATTTGAGGAGTGATTGTCACCACTAAGAAGGAGAAGAAAAAGGCCAGGCCAGCCTGATTCCAGGGCTAGCTATCACAAACAAACAAACATGGCGGCCTCCATGGTCGGTAGCCGGCTGCGCCAAAAAGTGCAAATCTTGTTTAATATATCTGTTAGAAAAGCATCATCGGATGGTTATTATGTTCTGTAAGGATTTGGCAGATATGATAGATTAAAAGAAAACGCTGCTCGACCGGAGTTGACTCCCAGTATCATTGTGACATTCAGTGTGGCCACTGTGCCAGTGGGCGATAAAAAGTGAATAAAGGATTAGGTTTAAAAGGTTTCGGGGAATTCCGGACATCTCGTATCATCCCCACTTCGCATCATAGTCACTTCGCCCCCGTCGCTGGACGTTTCGCATCATCGTCAATAATTAAAATTATGGGATCTATTTTTTCGCCTCCGTCAATAGCGTAGCCGTAGTGTAGGCTACCGTCATACTCATTGCCATTAGACGTTTCCCATCATGACTCATGTCATTGTCATACTCAAATTAACCAGGATTGCATGATTTTCGGCGATTTCTCCGTCAATTTTAAACCGATTTCCTTCAAATTTTGCAAAGGCCATTTTCTATTCAAATCCTAACAGCCCTGAAAATTTCGTAAAATAAAAGTATTTCAAAAGTTAGACCATTTGACATGTAGTAAATTGAAATTACGACGTCCCTCTATAACCCCATTAAACTAATTCTAGAATTTTATTACATGGCAAATGGTTTAACTTTTGAAATATCAAATATAATTTTGCAAAATTTTTACCCCTGTTAGGATTTTAATAGAAAATAGCCTCTGCAAAATTTCACGGAAATCGGTTCAAAATTGACGGAGAAATCGCCGAAAATCATGCGATCCTGGTTGATCATTTTTAATTTGACGACGAGTATAGTCTATAGTCCAAGCTGGGGACTCTTGCGCTATGCAAAAAAACAGTTAATTTCAGAAGATAAAAAAACAATTTTCCATTTATGTTTTTTTTGCTTGTTTTTTTCGTCGCCCTCATTAACTTTTTTAAAAATCTGAAACAGATAAATAAAAACAAGTGGCCTAAGGTGAATTATATTCATGACTCAATAAAAAATTATAAAAAATTTAAATTATTGACAAAGTTATGATACATTTTGTATAGCACCCGTCTGAATTTGGAAAATAATAATAAAAAAAACGCCAAATATGGCATGAAATCTATTCCAATTTTTTAAATATTTCTAGCAGTCAAAATAATTTTCTTTTTTACCACATGCTCTAATTATGATTATTTAAACAAATTGAAGAAAAAAATATTCTAAACAGTCCTTATTTTACTTTCTATTACATTTTATAGGGTGAATTTGGGAGAAATTCGCTATATATACCCTGGTAGTCAATTACAATGCATAGTGGTAGGCCTATCTAATTTTAAATATTATAAGTAGGCCTGCCTACATGCCTAAATGTAAATATTACCTCAGTGGACACTTGTCACAACACTATTTATTTTCACAAAAACAGCCTTAGTAGTTTAAAGCACAATGAGGATTTATACTGCTTGCACGAGTTCGCGTGTGAACAGTTGTCTGATTGAAACAGTTCAGTGTTGCTCACTGTGTGGCGTGTTGTCAATAAAAAGTGTGTAATGTTCAGTTGTCTGATTAAAACAGTTCAGCGTTGCTCACTGTGTGGCGTGTTGTTATTGAAAAGGGTGTATTGGAGAAATAAAATAATAACGTTTTGGATACATGTCTTAAAAATATATTAATATATGACAATCAAAAGATGCAGATATGAGTGTAACACTATTTTTCAGATCTCATAGATATTCTGTTGCAGATTACATTTGAACCTATAAAATAATAGACTCAAAAGAATTTAGCAAATAAATCCTCTGGGGCCTAGAATATCAAAATACACTGTAAAGAACCTCTTAATAATTATAAAAAAATACTGAATACCGTATATCCCCGTGTATAATGCGATCTTTTTTCTTAGCTTTTCATGTCAGAAAAAGGCACCTCGTATTCTACATAGATGTACAATTTAATACAATTTTTTAGCTCTCTAGCAGTAAGTTCAGCGGTAAGCTCTCTAGCAGTAAAACCTATCTGTAAATGTACGCCAGTCAGCGTGTTTGGTAAGCAGGCCTACACAACAAGAACAACAGTTCTGCTCGGCAAAGCCAGAAGGCAGTATCTGCTTACTTGTAAAGTAAGCAGATACTGCCTTTTGGCTTTGCGCGGCAGAGTTAGACTGCCTTTCCAACCAGTAGAATGTCATTTACTGTATTTCACGGACGACATATATTAGCAGCCTCACGACGATTTTGGTAATGCACCCATTGAGCATGATACACTAACGCAATGCTGGATCAAAGTTAGGACATTGTTGTCGACGCCGGCCCAACAATTATAAAGCAGGATTGGACATTGAGTGTGTTTGTTGTGAGTGTAGGCTCCCAGCAAACAAGAGACGTTCACCCAGAGCTGGTACATTGGTACGTTGGGCCATTGTCTGCAACGCTAACACAACATTGTTCTGGCATTGGGTGAATGTGTGTGTTTGCTGGGAGCCCCCGTCTCACGTCCCGCCAAAAGGCAAAGACGCGCGTGCCACCTTCGACAACCACGGGCAGATAAATGTCGCCGTTAGTCTGCAACCAATTCACACTTCTGACCTGTTAATTTATATTAATAATGATTTAATCTAAGATCGCCTTTTTCTATGGGAGTGTTCTATTGTGTACATGGTAGGCCTATCTGAACATAATATTTATTAAGATGTATTGGAATGAGAGTCTATTATCAACCCTCGGCCTGTTAGGCCCGAAGGGGTATGGTCGTCCCCTTTGTGCGCCGCCGTCTCCGCCACCGCACCCATTCTTTTGGCTACTACACCAACAAGGTGCAACAGATTGAATTCATAATTCATACAAACATAATTCATACAAACATTCAACCCCTCCCGGCTTTTTTTTACTCAAGGTCAAGGTCATAGATTTAAAAAAATTCTTGTTAAGTACCAGAGCTCCAGATAATTTATTGGTTTGAGGAGTATTTCACTCATTGAAATGGGTGATGAGGAGTGAAATATGATAAAAAAATAAACGAGGAGTACTTTTTATACAACAACATGAAAGCTTTATTTACATCATTTTTTTCTTATAGTCACATAGTTCTCTTCACGTAAAAAATACAACAATCGTTTCATTTTTCTGGGTTTTTTTTTACTTTGATGGGTATTTTAATAGTTTTTATGAGTAATATTACTCCTCAGATTTTCTATCAATGAGTATTTGCTGTTTTTACATGCGTATTTTACTCATACACATGTTATCTGGAGCCCTGGTTAACGCGATAACTTGAAAAATAATTATTGGATCTCCAATTTGTTACATGAAGTTACCCATGAGTATGGAGATCACCTGATTAGTTTTTCAGCTTTTCACCGATAATCAAAATGGTCGCCACCTGGCGACTAAATTTTTTTTTTATGACTTCATTTTTTTTCATATTTCTCTTAAAACCTGGTGTATATATATAGGTTTTCAGGGTCTGCGAGTCTATTAGTATTGTCCGTTTTCATGTTTGACTGAAAACGAGGCTGTGGCGGCCATTTTAGTTTTAGCAATTTTAAAAAAACGTTCTTTTTTTCAATTTATTGCCTTGAAACCTGGCATATATAGAGTCACTGCATCAGCTGAGGGGTATTTGAGTGCTTGCATGGTATTTTTTTACCTCATGTGTATGACATTAATCTGATTGAGATCGAGTTAAATGTTCAGTGACCTTAACCTAATTTCAATTTGACCTAATCTCACCAGGTCATGGAAACCAAAATGGCTTGTAAGCCAGATAACTTCATAACGCCTTCACTTCAGGCCTTACTTAAATTTATCACCACATGTGTATGACACTAATCTGAAAGTCAAGTTCGACATCCAGTGACCTTGACCTAATTTCAAGGTCACCAGGTCATGGAAACGAAAATGGCTTGTAAGCGCGATACCTTTGTAATGCCTTGACTTAGAACACAGAGTTTCCGCCAGGGGGGCCCCACTCGGCACCGAAGGGGGGATATCCTCCCTTGTTGGCAAAGAAAATAAAAATATCGTCCATAATGCTGTCATTTCAGTTGTAATAAGCCATTTTGGGCACTAAAAATTAAATAATCTGTTTTTTTTTCTGGTTTCTGGTTTGTAAGCGTGCTAACTGACTTAGAGGCTTCATTTTGCCACCTCATGTGCATGATACTAATATGAAGTTAGATTTTGACATTTAGTGATCTTGACCTAATTTCGAGGTCAACAGATCACGGGAACCAAAATGGGTTGTCAGCGCATTCTTTCACCTAATCTGAAGGTCAAGTTTGACATTCAGTGACATTGACCTAATTTTAAGGTCACAGAACCGAAATTGCTAGTAGTAGCTGGACACTAGAATATTGCAGATCCAATCAGCATAATTTTAATTTTTTTTGATTAAAATTTACTTTCTTTATTATCCGAGATCATAATATTTATACAGTAATATTTCAGTATAAGCCTGATGCAGGAAATGAATGACAATGATTTGTTGACAGGTTACCTGAAGTACCTGATGACACAGCTGAGAATAATCCTGTTATGAGAACAGACAATTTTCCATCATTCACTGAAATTAAACCACAAAATTGCATGACAGGATGTGCCAAGTTAGCTATTCAATATGATGTTGGGCTAGGAAAACATGTAGAAGAATTAAAAGGTAAGATTCAAGATAAGAAATTGTTCACATACACTGTACACATTTATTGACAACTATCATGTCACTATGGAACTATTGCCTCAACCTCATACCGGTACATGTACATTGATCAGCATTTGGCGAAGCTCTCTGATTGCCTGTTTAATGATATAGGCCTAATCCATTATTAATATTATTGACTTTTGACCTGATTTTCATGTAGCCAATATTAAGTATACACTTTTTTTTTTTAATGTTAATGCTTGTGAGTAGGTGGGATGACTCATACGGCCTACATCTCTGAAAATTCTTCAAAATATTTGCATTCATTATCCATCTTTTGGTTTGGCCGTTGTAAACACTATTTAGAATTTTACAGGCATAATCTGTTTTATGTCATCTGCCTTAGCCTGATGATTAACTCCAGGACTCCAGGGTGTTGGCAGGCTAGTGTCACATGTAGCCATGCCATTTATATGGTCAGTTACTTTGTGGGCTACTAGAACATTTGTTCTTGGTACAGTACAGTTGTGGTCTTCCAATGGAAGCTAAGGCACTTTTAACTATAATTTATTTTTGTCCCGGCCCAACAATGTCTGAAAGGTGGGGCAGGGAGAGAAATGCCCACTGGTTCGCTAGTCCGATCACTAGTAAAGACCGCCACGGACCAGTAAACATTCATGGCTGCTGGTCCGTCATGTTCAGTAAGCATTTCTCCCAGATTTATCCAGCTGCTCACTGTCAGAGTATATGTCTGACTTTGACATGGACCCTAATTATGGCCTGTCCTATGGTGGAAGTTGATCCAAAATGAAAGTTAGCTTTTCGGTATCTACTCAGTCAAAATGTCTCTTTACTACATGTATATCACATTAACATCATTCTGTTTTATTCTCAGAATTGCGTTACATGTCATTTTGGACCATCCTCCACCGCCGGACAGACAGCCTAGTAATGATTAAACCAGCTATATAGTTCACCTTTCAGAGAGCCATTTGCACAGTTTGTTTCAGTTGCTCTCTGGCTTTAATGAGTGAATTCATTCAGTAATATTGGGCTAGTGCAAAATTAAAGTTGTGAATCTCGTAATTGCTATCTTGCATTATTTTTAAATGTCTCAGGCCACACAAATTTATTTAATTGTTTTAATGAATCGCCGCCCAAAATTTCAGAAAATGGCAAAAAAAATGAAATTTTGAAATTTTTTTTATTATTTTTTCCGCCGTCGTGGATTTATTCATTTCAAAGTTAAAAAAATGAAAACTGTTTCTTTCTTACTGTGCCAATGCAATAAGCAGTCATTACTTTCGTTGTGAGCAAAACTGACATGCTGCAGTTAGTCTGACACAACTCAACGTGCAGCCAGGTGCCGACATCAGGTGTGAGAAATAGCTGATAGATTAAGGCTGACACTGTGCACGCTATGGTTCTGTTTGTGTCACACACATTACAGTCCAACTCAACCCGAAACTCCTGAATTGATCGATAATACATTGCCAAATAAGAATTAAAAAACAAATGTTATGGATGACATTCTCATTGATATATTCAATGGCAAACAGGCAGTGTCAACTCTGGGCCGGTATCTTCGTTGTTGACCCAGCATTGAAGTTGAAGACAACGCACGCACACAGACGCTATCTGTATGCACGTGAATGTTGCCGGCGCCAGACGTCAGGGCAGTGTTGTTTTAATGCTGGGCCACCGTCGTCAATGGTGACCTACATTGGACCGGCATCGGTTTGGCGTCTAGTGGTGGCGTGTGCAAATCCCGTCTTACATCCAGATCTGACACACAGCGTCTTGTTGTGTAGTTATCCAGCTGGCTGCGGCGGCTATTCATTCACATCTTATCTCTCTCAGCTTGTCCAGGGAAGTGGTCAAATAGAAAAACATGTTTTTTTCTTGACTTTAATAAGACTAATTTTCTGTTGAACGAACCTGACTACAACGAACGAACCTGTATGCAAAATCGGCCGCCGTTTTAGCAAACGAAATGGTTTGTCGATATTAAGGACAGGACAGGGGGCGTTTATTAGTGGAGGGACGGGGTGCGTTTATAAGGGATAATACAGTATGTCAGCGTTCGTAATTGGCCCAAACCTGGGAAACTCGTCGCTTTCTGTATTGTAGACCAATCTAAAAAAAATTAAACACCGCTTTATCTGATTTTTTTTTTTTTTCCGCCACCCGACAGCCCCAATGCTGAAAAAAATCGGTAAAACAATTAAATAAATTTGTGTGGCCTTATGGATATATTATACAGGACTAGTAAAACTCTTTGCGGACTAGTTAAGTTTTGTCATTACAGTGAAACCTGAGTTCAACGACTCCTGACAGGAACGACTTTCTGTCCAACGCGACTAACAACCTTTAAATTTGGGCAGAAGACCACCTGTGTTAAACAACTTCAAATTTTTTATGACATGTTCTTCTTTGGGTTTGTGACTGCTTTCGTCAAAATGTGGCTATGATTTTCAGCAAGTTACTTCCCGCGTTAATGTCGGAACTGCCGCCAGTATGATGAAACTGCGTCGGGTCGGCACAGTCTGTTGCTGCGATTTGGTCTCGTAACTGTCTGCCATACCAGAGACTGGTGTGAAAGGTTGGCTCAGCGCTGGGCTAATGTCTCTGACATCGGATCGTGGGTGAACCATCGTTCAGTTTTTACATTATTGGAACTCATTCCAATAATGTTTTAATATGGTTCACAAAACGGATTCTGGGCACTGTTTTTTTTGTGTCCATATAATGTGTGTCCCAAATGACTATCACTCACATCTTCTCAAATACGGCAAAACGCATAGGTTCAGTTTTCTGTCATTCCATAGCCTACAGTAGGCACATGAAACTTTGTTTCTGAATAAGCATAAATATCTGTATTTGCTGAGTTATTAGGATTTCCGTCGTCTATTTTACGACAGTTAGGGGTCTCGAAATTTTTAGCTGTGTGTTGAGCTATTGATTTATACCCTGTAGATAGCCAGTAGATTTCACTGAGAACAATGCCTACCTCAGGATGCAACTAGGCCAATATAATTATCTGACTGGGTACCATCGCCATTATATTTTGTTAGGGTATTTCAGTCATAATAGCTGCTACAAGCCACAGTCACAGGGTCGGCGCGGGCATGGGAAAATGCGCGCATTCTCAGTGAACACGTGACGCTGGCTGTCAACCAATGCCCAAGTTGGCTGTCGCGTACCAAGCTTATGCGAACCACATGGATTGATAGCTGTTTCGATTACCAAATAAGTATTAAAAAAAATATATATATTCAATAATTTACTCTCAGACTGCATGTTTCTGAAAGTAGATGATCATCAAATCCTACAGGTCGAATGTAGGCCATTAACTTGTTGTATAGTGTTAATAGTTTGGGAACTGAGGAATGTTTTGACATGAGACGGGTCTGTGGAGTTGATTATTTACGCAACAAACACATGTGTTATTCAATGCTAGTTTCATGCTGGTCTACCTTTACGACGTTGTCCAGTGGCGGATCCAAAATGTGTAAGACGAGGGGGCGTAAGCCACATTTTGGCTGAAAAAAGGGGTGTTAGCTTCACTTTATTCAAAAAAATGCATGAAAATGCTATATTTTTACCAATAATGGGGGGGGGGAGTACGCCGGGTACGCCCTATGCTGGATTCGCCACTGGTTGTCCCAGTGTTAAAACAACATCTACAACAAAGTGGTCTGTGAAACTTAAAGGGAATCAATCAGGCTAAAAAAAAAAAAAATGTGATTTTATTTTTGCTTCTTAATATGACCATATGATGTACACATGTCCATAGACTAGAACTGCAAAAGTTTTTAAATTTTTGTGCTGCGGTCCGCGATAAGCAGTGAAGACATATATAGCCATGACAGTGGATCAAATTGATGGACCAACCGCGTATCTCAGACATGGGGACGACGTTTTTCAAAATTTAAGTGGTAATAATATATGATGAGCAACGTACATGTATAAACTGAGTTGAGTTTACGTGTATATCTTTTTACAGAAGGCTTTTTTTGTATTGTTCAGCTTATTTTGATGTCCATTAGCCAAAGTCCCCCCTCTCCCCCCCCCCCAGTGGAAATCTAGCCATCAATGAAAGTCAGAATAGTTTATCGGAGAATGTTTAACCATTTCAGGGATACAGGCTTGGTAGCTATTCTGTGAATAATATAGTATCATAATATTTATTACACGAATCATATTCGCATTGCTGACACAAATCATTGTCATATGGATAGTTCAACGACAGGGCTGATTGACAGGCGTGCTCAAACTCTGATTGGTCAACATCTCCCACCCATCTCATTGGTCTCATACGACCTCATGCTGACTTTATTTTACGGGATATAGACAAGGACACTGTTATCATGTGAACTAACAAAGAAAACACATCGCACTTGTGCATATAATTTTTTTTAGCAATTTTGTTTTTAAATAAAAAATAGTTATCGGCGGAAAATATATAGTAGTTTTGATTTTAATTTTACATGGCCGATTGCTTGAATATCAACTTCAGTCTGATGCAAAAAAATAACTCACAATAATGTTCAAAACCGCAGGGTTCTTGTTTGTTAATTGCATGAGAGTAACATGCCGATTTACTAGACTTGTATAATATGTAATGGTTTTTGGTTTGTGTAATTAATACGTTCCACTGATGTCCGCGGCGCACCATTAGCCTGGTTTGACTTAGGGACTGAAGGGTTACACAATGTACAATCAAGCTGGCTAAGTGTAGATGCCGGCGCCGGCGATCAGTAAACACGACATTCACCCAATGCTGTTTCAATATTGGCCCAGCGTGGAAGACTCTGGTCAAACCTTGTGTTAAAAAATTTACAATGTTCTAACCTGGTGGGGGGTATCGAATCAGCACATCCTTATGTATGTCTGTCCATGTGTCAGTACGGTAATCTGTCTCTACACTCGTTTTTGGGGTGTATTTCTGAAACCCCTTGGACAATTTCTTAAACATTACACCTGTATACTCATCACTAGAGTGTGGATGTGCCTTCTGGGGGTTATGACCTTTGTCCTACTTTTTGACTTGCATTTCTTAACATAGTTTACAGGCTAACAATCTCATTTCCAGACCATATCTTTCAAACTTCTTAAGGGATTTCTTTCATATTACAAACACACATCCCCCATGGAGTATAGAAGTACCTTTTGTAGCTTAGAAGCTTTCACTTACATGCTGGTCTTCATATCTGAGCCATTCTAATCTATGTATCTCTGAGCCATAATAGCTTACAGACAAACAATATGTTTTTTTGGAATATGGGGGGATTTCTTTCATATTGCGCACACATATCTCCCAGGGGAACTATAGATGTTTGTTCAGGGGGCTATGACCTGTGATATACTTTCTGATTAACTATGAATAGAACTTTACCCAGGTTGCTTCCCCATAGTTATTAGCTCCCGCCGTCACCGTAGGTGAGCGAAGGGAGCTATGGATTCTACCTCCGTTTTTTTTTTGCCTCTTCTTTTGCCTATAACTTTGTGAGAAAATAAGCTAGGATAACAATTTTTGGTATGTGGGTTACTTCCAGGTGGCTAATGGACGGGTTAAAATATTTTTAATCTGAATTCAATACGCAAGGTTGCAGAGGAGAAAATGATGATGTGACGGCGTTGGGCCGTTGGGCCGTTGGGCCGTCCGTAAACAATTCGTTTCCGGAGCATATCTCTGAAAGTACTTGTCCGATTGTCTTCAAATTTTACACACAACACCCCTAGGGGGTCTAGTTGTGCCTTTTGGGGTATTTGAACTTTGACCTACTTCTGGTTCAGAACTATGACCTATTTAGACGTTTTGGCGCGCACTTCGTTTCCGGAGCAGATCTCGAAAAGTACTGGGCCGATGACAGTCATATTGCACATACATGTTCTCTAAGGTCCCTAGTTGTGCCTTTTCAGGTTTTTGGACCTTGACCTGGAAGTTGACCCAGCACTTTGACCTAATTTATAACATCGGTAAATCCGACTGAAAGATTTTGCGGAATATCATGAAAACCGCTCAAGATAGCTACACCATTACTATAAAACAAATTGTGAGGTTCCAGGAGAGGATGCATCTTGAAAAATTTCAAGTTGATATAATCAAAAATGGTCGCCTATCGGCCATTATTCACCTCGACAGGCCTGATATTGCGGAATATCATGAACACCGCTCAAGATAGCTACACCATTAATAACAAATAAATTGTAAGGTTTCAGGAGAGGATGCATCTTGAAAAATTTCAAGTTGATAAAATTCAAAATGGCCGCCTATCGGCCATTATTCACCTCGACAGGCCTGATATTGTGGAATATCATGAAAACTGCTCAAGATATCTACACCATTACTATAAAACAAATTGTAAGGTTTCAGGAGAGGATGCATTTTGAAAAAATTCATTTTGTCCAAGTTCAAAATGGCCGCCAATCGGCCATTATTCACTTTCACATGGCCGTTATTTGGTAAACCGTGCTAGATGGCTAGACCATTACTATAAAACAAAATGTGTGATTTCAGGAGAGGATGCATCTTGAAAAAATTTGACTCGATAAAATTCAAAATGGCCGCTTATCGGCCATTATTCACTATCACATGGCCGATATTTGGTCAACCGTGCTAGATGGCTGGACCATTACTATAAATCGAAATGTGAGATTTCAGATGAGGATGCATCTTGAAAAAATTTGACTTGATCTAATTTAAAATGGCCGCCTTTTCGGCCATTATTCATTTTGACATGGCTGATATTTGGTAAACCGTGCTAGATGGCTAGACCATTACCTGATTACTATAAAACAAAGTGTGAGTTTTCGGGGGAGGATGCACCCTGAAAATTTTTAACTTACGAATTCAAAATGGCCGACAATCAGCATTATTTACCTCGATAGGCCTAATATCAGGTAAACCGTGCTAGATAGCTAGACCATTACTATAAAACAAAATGTGACGTTTCGAGAGAGGATGCCTTTCAAAAACTTTCGACTCAATCGAATTCAAAATGGCCGCCTATCGCCACTATTTACTTTCACATTGCTGATATTTGGTAAACAGTGTTAGATAGCTGGACTATTACTATAAAACAAAATGTGAGATTACGAGAGAGGATGCATCTTGAAAAAAAATGACTAGATCAAATTCAAAATGGCCGCCTATCGGCCATTATTCACTTTCACATAGCCGTTTTTTGATAAACCGTGCTAGATGGCTAGACCATTACTATAGAATGAAATGTGAGATTTCAGCTGAGGATGCATCTTGGAAAATTTCGACTTGATCAAATTCAAAATGGCCGCCTTTAGGCCATTATTCACTTCCACATGGCCGATATTTGGTAAACCGTGCTAGATAGCTAGACGATTACTATAGAATGAAATGTGAGATTTCAGCTGAGGATGCATCTTGAAAAATTCTGACTCGATCAAATTCAAAATGGCCCCCTATCGGCCATTATTTACTTTCACATGCACAATATTTTGCAAACTGTGTTAGATGTTAGTCCATTACTATAAAACAAAATTTGAGGTCTCGGGGGAGGATGCACCCTAAGTTTTTGACTAATTTATATCGAACTCAAAATGACCGTATATCAGCTATTAGTTACCTCGATTGGCCTGATATCGGGTAAACCGTGCCAGATAGGTAGACCATTACTGGGATACTGATTAGGATCATTAATTTCAATGGAGGTTTGCAATCTCTGACAGACTGTTTAGTTCTTATCTTACTCTTAGACTGGGCTTCTTAGATCTAATTGTCTTGCGTCTTGTTGACCTAGCTTAGGACAACATTAAAAACCCTACACAAAATTGCTTAAATCAAATTCTAATTCGTCGCGGGAGCTCCTGGACTTATGTAGTCTTGTTAATAATAGTTATTAAATGGGAATGTAATGTGTTTTATTGAGCATATTTCATAGCCTTTGCCATCACAAATATGGTACAGGGCAGGGGATGTTGGCGGCTTTTGGCCTCTTGTTTTGTTAGTGAGTAGTATAAGTATATACTGTATCTTATTTTAAATACCCCCAGTAGTATAAAAGGGTCTCCGGTTTGTCAATTTTATAAAAAGAAATTTTCTGGTCTAGCAATACATTTTGAGGCCTACCAGATTTGTTTTCTTTCATTGTATAGTACTGGGTATAACATTTTCTGAACAAAATCAAGAATGTGACTGATTTGCGCTTATATTTCATTATTAATTATGACATTATTAGCTCCCGCCGTCACTGCAAGTGAGAAGGAGGGAGCTATAGATTCCTCCTCCTTCCGGGTTTTTACCTCTTCTTTTGCCTCTAACTTTGTAAGAAAATAAGCTAGGATAACAATTTTTGGTATGTGGGTTACTTCTAGGTGGATAATGGACAGGGTAAAATATTTTTATTCTGAATTCAATACGAAAAGTCACAGAGGAGATTGAATGATGTTACGGCGTTGGGCCGTCCGTGATTATTTCGTTTCCAGAGCATATTTCAGGATGTACTTGTCCGATTGTCTTGAAATTTTACACACAACACTTCTAGGGGGTCTAGTTGTGCCTTTTGGGGTATATGAACTTTGACGTACTTTTGGTTCAGTACTATGACCTATTTAGACGTTTTGAAACATACTTCGTTTCCGGAGCAGATCTCGAAAACTTCTGGGCCGATTACAGTCATATTGCACATACATGATCTCTAAGGTCCTAATTTATAACATCGGCATATCCGACTCAAATATTTTGCGGGATATCATGAAAACCGCTCAAGATAGCTACACCATTACTATAAAACAAATTGTTAGGTTTCAGGAGAGGATGCATCTTGAGAAATTTTGACTTGTTAAAATTAAAAATGGCCCCGTGTCGGCCATTATTTACCTCGACAAGCCTGATATCGGGTAAACCGTGATAGATAGCTAAACCATTACAATAAAACAAAATGTGAGATTTCAAGAGAGGATGCATCTTGAAAAATTTCAACTCGATCAAATTCAAAATGGCCGCCTATCGGCCATTATTCACTTTCACATGGCCGATATTAGGTAAACCGTGCTAGATGGCTAGACCATTACTATAAAACGAAATGTGAGATTTCAGGAGAGGATGCATCTTGAAAAATATCTACTCGATCAAATTCAAAATGGCCACCTATCCCCCATTATTCACTTTCACAAGGTCGATATTTGGTAAACCGTGCTAGATTGCTAGACCATTACTATAAAACAAAATGTGACTTTTTGAGGGATGATACACCCTGAAAATTATTTACCTCGATAGGCCTGATATCAGGTAAACCGTGCTAGATAGCTGGACCATTACCATAAAACAAAATGTGACGTTTCAGGAGAGGATGCATTTTGAAAAATTTCGACTTAAAATGGCCGCCTATCGGCTATTATTTATTTTCACATTGCCAATATTTGCCAAACTGTGTTAGATGGCTAGACCATTATTATAAAACAAAATGTGAGGTTTCGGGGGAGGATGCACCCTGAAATTATTTAACTAGATCGAATTCAAGATGCTATTATTTACCTCGATAGACCTGATATCAGGTAAACCGTGCCAGATAGCTAGACCATTTGAGGTTTGCCATCTCTGATTGACTGTCTAGTTCTTATCTTGCTGTTAGACTGAGCCTCTTAGACCTAGTTGTGTTGCGTCTTGATATTTTACCTAGCCTAGGACTACATTAATAACACTACACAAAATCGCTTCAATTCAGAGCGGGAGCTCCTGGACTTATGTAGTCTTGTTTTATAATTGTATATATCCTGGTATCAGCAATGCATAAGAGAGTCTAATGCATTTCTGCTGGTAGGCGTCCTAATTTTACCTAAAATATATATTGCTATTTTTCCAATAAATTTATATCTAATTTATGATATTATTGTATACAATGTTCTATGTTCTTTTTTTTGTATTGTATTTTTTGTATTTTGTATTGTATCTGTAGTTGTATTTCTCCTTCCACTACAATAATTATATCTAATCAATGTTTCAGATATACAATGTGATAAGACATTCGAGAAAGTTTTTGAGCCATTGGAGAGGTTATCACTGCCCCTAAATACTGCTTGGAGGACACTGAAGAACTTAAACTATCTTCAGGGTGGTAATTATCGATCTGTTTTTCAAAGGGTATGTTTTTTTTTATTAATATGCCTCTGTTACTGTTAGAATGCAATCAGAATACAGTCAGGTTCACTATGTTCAAATTACAGAAAATCAGAGATTTGCAAATCAATGCCTTTTTGAAAACTATATTGTCCACCCAATATTGAAAATGGTTGAATGTGTCTGACAGTCAGCCATTTTGAAATTTCCAAATTTGTGTATAAAAAGATTTTTTGACAAATGCTGAATAAAATTCAACAAGTCATACAGCTAGTCAACACAAAATAGATGTCTATTTGTATCATTTATAAGCAGCCCTTGTCAGAGACGGGTTTTAGTTTAGTAAATAGCATCAAACCATGAACTCTTTCTTTTTATCCCTGCGAAATGGGGGGTTATGGCGTCGCCTCGGATGTCCGGCCATCCATCCATCTGTCTATTTTGATCTATCTGCAGCTTGAATAGCTGACATAGTTTTCAGTTTCAGATAGGTGAAAAACAAAAGGGCAACAAAAATGAGTTGATACTTTTTATACTCATTATTTAACCTTTTCAGCGCTGGGACCGTCTTTATACGTCAGAATCTGACGACTGTAGATGTCAAATTCTGACGTATAAAGTCGGTCCCCGCACTGAAAGAGTGATATATTTATAGTTACCATAGACCCATAACATACGTATGCAAATAAATAAAGCAGAGAGAACTAACCAAGACATTTATAATGATGACTTCAAATTGAAAAAAAAACCTTTGGTCTCCATTGCTTATACAATGATATCTCAGCATTAATCATGAAATTAAGAAATGGGTTAAACAAACATAATATAATATATATATATATTATATTTCAGATTCACCCTCAGGTGGAGCGAGCGAGGAATGAGCGATGGGTTAGTGAAGCTCTATATAATGCTGCTAAGGTGAGGGAATTTTTAATTTTTTCCTGCAGATATTTTCTTAAATTTTGTTATCAATTGAAACTAATGATTAGGAATTAGTATAAATCGAGAAAATATTTTTAAGGAGGTTAATGCTGACAGTGGCAGACTTACTGAACAACAGCAGCAACTGGTTCAAATGTATCTACTTGAAGGTAGATTAAATGGTGTAGAGTTATCTGGCCCCAAGCGCCAACAATTTCTCACTGTTCTTAGCCACCTGGCACAGGGAAAAACACATTTCAGGTGAGTTTTTTTTATGAAAATCTTTTTCAAATTGAGTTTTGATATTTAACCCTGGAATTCCTAGTTGTAATTTAGTTTTTATGCATTTTGTTCCCTTTAGTGAGTGGCAGTGGGTATTAGAGCCTGACAGTTTGACTGTATTCTTTTCCATGACTAAACTCAATTGAGTTCACTTTTTTTTGGCAATCACACAGATCAAAATATTTTTTTCTAAGACTATTGTCTCAATCAGTTTCCCACCAAACACACATTTTGCAAAAAAAAGACTACAAAACTGTTTCTATAATTCAAAATAAATATTCCTTTTGTTAACAATGGTCAAACATTGATTTTGTTCATGTTGACATATCTATGACGTCTATGACTGTGATTTTTTATCAATAATTTTTCTCATAAACATGATATAGTCAACATTTTTGTGAGTATCACTATATTAGATAAGTGCAAGATTCGAAGAGGGGATTATTCATGTCATGTCGCTTACAGTATCTCCCGTGAAGACAGAGCGCAGTATTCAAAGGGTGCACGTAATGTATTTCTCAAGCATGAAGAAAGGCCTATTTCAGCCTAGCATACGCTATACAATGGAGCGCAGTATGGTCAATCAATTATTGTTTACAAGGAAAGGGAGATTGCACTAGTGCGCTTCGATTTCTGTTCAAGTGCTAAAGACAAATAACATTATTTATTCAGTAGGCTACATAGGCATATACATGTATGTATAAAAATAAATCTATATCAACATTTAAGTTTAAGCTTTTTAGTTGTATTTTTTTTATACATAATGATAAAAATATTTTTTTTACCATCTTTCTGTATGACAGGAATCGAGTGATGATATCCCAAAATTTATTTTCACACATTATCGAAGACTATGGACAGATTGTGGATTTGCCAACACCACTTGTAAACCTCATGTCTGTGAACAAGTAAGTCAAGACAATGTTTCCATTTTTTGTCACACCACTGAATCATTTAAAATACATTATGTATGTGTTACTTTTTTCTTTATCCGTTTATGCAATAATCCCATTAATAAAAAAAAGTTGTATATTTCATCTGGCTGATCTCCAACTATGGTACCTATTTTCTGATCTTTCTCAGTTTTTTTCAAAATTTATAAGTATTCCAAATATTATATATTTTAAAATAGTTTACATTTTTAAATTATTTGATTATATTTCCAATGATATATAGTACTGTAATATACTTTAATTTTGTGGGTATGATTTTTCGCACAAATCTGATTTTGGACCATTTTGTGGTCTCTTGAATTCACGCAAAAATAATTGTTGATGTGTTTTTGCCCTGTGACAATAATTTCTCACCATCTAATGATCTTTCCCGACTAGTAGGCTTAATCATTATGACGCAACCCAGTAAGTAAACATAACTGTGTGCTCACTATTTATTTATTGGGGGGGGGGGGGGGTGAACTGACCACTGATCCCCTTCTCTATTAATCAATCAGGTTATCATTTAACTATTTATTATTCTGTTATTTTACTTTACTATGTATGTCGTTTCAGTGGCATATGTCAATATAGTGTGTTTATACTGCATCTGTTTGATAGTGGGAATCTTAAAAAAAAACATATTGGTTAATACCAATTGGTCATTAAAGAAATGACACAGAAAACAGACTGTGTTATCAAGGGCTTTGTACAAGCAGGTTTAAAATAACTGAATAAAATAATAATTACTACAGTATATGGCCGGTTAGTAACCATGGTTTATAACTAGAAATATGTCTGGTAAAATATCTTTAAAAGCTCAAAACTCAGGGTGCGGTTTATTACCAGGTATTCTAAGTGATTTCCGAGTCCAAATCAGTGGAGTTTGCCGGGACTAACAGACAACTAACAGACGGTGTATCGTCATGCGTGTCAGTTAGAGTTTTGTCGCCTGACTGTTAAGTCTATTACCGTCTGCGTCCCAATGTTAAGGCTATTATAACTCAACGTAAATTGCAACATATTTCTATGGTAAAAACACGAAGAATAATTTATGTTAATGAAATATAACGATGGAAGCTGATTTTCAACCTAAATTTTAAATTGAATAAATAACTGATTAAATTAATAACAATGTTGCTGGAATGTCGGGCAAACAATATAGAGAGTGGCATAACAACATATTAACATCCAGTTATTGGCGGTGTTCTACAGCCATCAACCATCCACATCATAATGTGAATAAAGTTGATTGAATAAATATTATAGAGATGTAACAATCTTACAAATGTAACAGAAGATACATTTTAATACTCATGTATGTAAATACAAACTAACTTAATATAATTATTAAAACTATTGAATTATAACGATGGAAACTGATTTTTAATGCCACACTGGGCACATGTTATATATGACGATTTTTTGATCCCCTGTAGGACTGTCTAATTAACGCCAACAGAAGAACAAAGCGATTGGCACGCTTGTGTTATTACACAACAGACTAACAAAGACGAGTCATTTACCCAATGCTGGTTTTGTCCACCGTCTGAAACGCTGGCCCAGCATTAAACTAGCATTAGGCCGATGTCTTGTATTTCCGTGATGTGGTCAGGTATAGTGGGGCATTGTGTCGCCTACCTGCTCATAGAAAACATGCTTGGTTAATACATGTATAGTGTAGTACAGTAGAATCCTGTTATAACGCGAATCGTTACACCGCGATATCGTTTATAACGCGGTCCTCGCATGGATCCCGTTTTTTTTCAAGTTAGCAGGGTAAATTTGACCTAATAACTAAAAGTGCCTGTATTTTTTAGTCTTGATCACGCGCGCGTCTGTGTTAAAGCGCTCGTGCACGTTCATATGTGCTGACCAGTCATCCATGCATGCAGTAATCATTGCACACCTCCGTATTCACGGCCACACTGTCGACAGGCGCGACTACTAACGGCGCCTCGGATTGACCTTTTGACTGCTACTGTTCAAAATGAAATATAAAAAGTAACGATCCGCGGTATAGGTCCTAAGATGATTCTGTTATACCATGCTATATGACGACCTTGTTATACTGCGGTAGGCTATTTGACGATCTTGGTATACCGCAGTATTATTGATATTATTATTGATACAGCGCTATATATGACGATCACATTGCACTGCCGTGGCAGACAACACTGACAACACAACGCACGCACACACACAGACATTATCTTCAAGTGCATACATTGTGTTCACTCGTGTCGCCAGTGTCTCTATCTCTACTGTGACACTCACTGATAGCTCAGTGTAACATTCTGAAGCACTGTAATGCACATGGCTGTGAATATGGTCGGCGCGAAACATCGGTGCAGTGTTGTTCTAATGCTGGGCCCCAGCATCATTGGCGGCATCGGCTTGGCGTATCGTGGCGGCGTGTGCCCCGTTCACGTTTATTCCCCGTGATGTTATACCCTGCCTCATTTCCCAAATCCATAACTTTCAGAGTTTAGGAGCTATCGTTATCTAATTTATATCAATATTTTCAGCGTTGAATAAGCTTTCTGGTGATATTTAGTACATGTCCGTACGATCATAATTGAAAAAGTAGGAATTTGTAGTGCAATGATTATCACAACTAGCTAACACCCTGACACCGCTGACGTCCCCTGCCAATTAGTGGTGTGAAGCACCTTGTAAAGCCAAGGGCGGACTAGATGTTAATACACCGCCTATAAAAAAATATATACATTGAAAACCCTATTTAAACATGGTTTTAAATTAATAACAGACAAGCTAAAAAGTATTTAAGATACAGTAAAAATAGTTATATCACCAGAAAACTTTTTCAGCCACTATGAGTTATACATTTAGTCGGCTGGAAACATGAAAAAGTTGTATCTTGTCAATGCAGGGCCGGCAGACATCTGCAGACGTGACACAGTCTGTGAACAGTTAATTTCAAAAAGGCGTATCTTCAGAAGGATATAGCTATCTGGTACGGTGATTTGAAGCTACCAGTACACATCTGCACACAGTGTATTGATCAATGTTGTATCAATGCTGGCCCACTTCATACGACGCGGTACCAGCCTTAAGCCGATAGTGAATCATAGAGTAGCGATATAATTCTAGCAAATCTCGTCGATTCTCAACGCCTTGTTTTCAAAGCCCACCCTCTCATTATACCTTTCAATCAGTTCTAAGAATACACCTAATTTTTGGCATGAAATAGAGCAGCATATTTGTTATAAAACGTATACTCCAATCACGCCTTGTGTGATCTTATAGTGTGCACAGGGTATGTGTAGATCATTTACACCTTCCATTCCGGCCTAATGTTGCACTTTGATCTGTTAGCTACACATGGAGTGATTTCACGGGGCACAAGATGTCATCATATCTCACGAGTGCTAATACATTGTTATATCTATAGATATATAGATCGTTTTATTGACCAAAATAATATGTATGTTATAAACATTGTAATATCTAGTACATACTAGCATAGCGACGACTATCACCGCCTGGTATCACCGCCTGGTTTTGCGTGTCCATATATAGATCCAATGTATTGACCATCAGCGGTAGAACGGTCGTCCGTCCCGCTATACCGCGATCCGCTTATAACGCGGTCCCGTTTCTTGGACCCCAACTACCGCGTTATAACGGGATTCTACTGTATTAGGCTCACACTAGAATAACGTGACGTAGTGACTGGCAACATGTGTGCCTAGTAGACAATAATTTGTGGACAATAATTTTTGTAGGCTCACTGTTGCAATATAGTAATGTCCGATAGAAAGCATAATACAGTGATATATTGTAGGACAAAGTTATAGTTTTACTCTTGGTTTAGACTGTGATACTGACGCAATACCACGGGAGTACAATAACACATGTCCTGCGGGAGAAATTACCGCGGCCCTGTTATATATGTCTTTGTAACTGAGTTTTTTTGCAATTCAAAACTATTGATATAGACGCTAAGTCATTTTTAAAAGTTTAGGATGTGGTTTTTTACCAAGATACAGCTATGGTACTAACCCGCAATATATGGTAGTATCAATTTATGTTATAATTTGTTGGTATAATAATATATTGTCATTCAGTCATTTAAATTTCAATCCTAGAACCTAAACTGTCACAAGTAAGCATAACAATCACTGCGACTAGATCACATCACACAGCGGCAGTCACAGTCGTTAAAATCCAGCCCCAATGTACATTAAATATTGACAACGGAAGAATATTAATTCGCGCTCATGACCATTAATTCCGCACGAAATAAAAGTATATTGCAGTTCAATATAATTGCATTGGTGGATATGTGATATTTTTTGAATGATTTCACATATGATTTTTATAAAACCTGTCAGCAAAAATCTTACATATATACCTTTGCAGCAATAATAGATTTGAAAAGGGCTCAGTTTTATTACATTTGGTGTTAAATATTTTACAACGATCTCTTTTCTAGAACTGATCCAAGTCGTGGTCCATGGAAATTAACGTTAAATCAAACAGTCAGCACATCTTTTCTTGAAAACTGTCCTCAGAGAATGTTACGGTGGAATTTGTGGCAGGCTATGAGCAATGTTGCCTCCTTGAGTCAGGATGAAGTGAACTTGTCTAATCATCTACTGATCAAGGAGATACGAACTCACAGGTGAGAAAAATTTTCAGCTTTAGTCCCTCAAGGTAAAGATTCTGGGGGGGGGGGGGGCAGTTTTTATCACCAGCCACCTTACTTGGGAAATTGTAGTCACACCTAGATGCCCATCCATCTGTCGTATATCCGTGTGAATTTTTTGTGGATGCTATAAGTCAAAAAGTTGTCAGAAACTAGTCTAATTAAATTTGATCTCAAATTCAATTTTTCTGCTGACCTTTATATTTTTAATATGTTAATACAATATATATATTAGTACAGTATATTTATACATCTGTGTTCCCATGTAAATGTATATTTCCATATTTACTGTCTTGTAATATTGTATTTAGTACTTTGGATTGTGATAAATACCTATTCATAGGTCAAAGCTGATAAACTCCTGTTACAAAAATGAGCTGCGGCACTGTGTATTATTCTAGATTATCGTGATTACATGATAAGAAGCCCAGGTCTGTTTTCGGAATAAAAATGGGGTGCCAATAAAACTTAAAAGACAGAATAAATGTTAGCAGAGCACTAGAAATGTTTGTAAGAGCCTGGATGGTTTGCATAGCAAATCTTTAGAAAATCTTCCTACATATCGCAGTCATAATACGAGATCTGCAAACAAATTAGTACTTTAGTTTAGCCACAAATGGTTTTACCATTTAAGTTCTACTGTATGGAATAACATTCTCACTACAATTAGATCAGCAGTGTCATTATCCTGTTTTAAATAAAGCTATCCTATCATTTTTCAAAACCATCTGTAACATTCAATGTATAATTGAAAATATTTGTATGTATATATTAGGGAATATATGGTATATGATTGTCAGGCCTTCGTGTATGAAAAATTTTGGTAGTGCAAGAACGTGCACTTCTTAATCTGGCTAAGAGTGTCATTCACACACACTCTTTTTATTTGCACACATTGACTGACCAAAGGCTGGATATAATGGCCAGGCTGAAGGATTCTTGGTTCTGTCTGGTGTAATTTTATGCAATTACTAACACTTTCAAAGCCTGATACTACAATTGTGGCTGCTGCTGGAGTAGCAATTTCAAAATGCATTGTGATATTTTTACATATATATATCCTGATTTATCCAATCCACAATGAATATAGATTAAATTTCACAAGCACTAGATTTTTGCTAGTCCGCCAGCACCTAGTCCTCAACAACCCTACACATTTTGGTGAGTTACAGACATTTTTACAGACATGTAACATCTATAAGGTAATTATATAATTAATTAGCAATAATTTTATAATTAGCACTTAGTGAGAGAGACTAGACCTAAATATTTGGTTATTTTTTTGTTGTCTTTGAAATTTTCAATGGTTGTTCCTGTGTGGGACTAGAAAATAGAGAGCCTTGCAAAATTTCATGAAAATCAGTTGACAATTATTGGAGGAATCTGGGAAAATCATGAGCTGGTTAGACTAATCTAAATTAAATCTGACTATTACCTTTCATTGTATTGCCTTTCTGCAATTGAAAATGCTTTAATCTTGGTAAATAACTAGCTTATAGGGACACACATAATTGTCAACATTAAGTGAAGGTTTGGTTTTTACCCTTCGGCCCGTCCCTGCCCCGCACGCAGTGTTTTGGCTGCTACACCAACATGGTGCAACAGATTGAATTCATAATTTATACAAGCATTCAACCCCTCTTGGGTAATTTTTTTGCCCAAGATCAAGGTCATACTCATAGATCAAAGGTCAAGGTCAAAGATTCAAAAAAATTCTTGTTAACGTGCTAATTAGATTTTCAGCTTTCCACTGATAATCAAAACGCCGTGGGGACTAATTTTTAGCCTACCTTTTAATTTTAATTACAAAAAGTGGGCTATTGCAATTGAAGTTTGGCGGCGACAATAACATTTACTTGTGGACACGATAACTTGAAAAGTTTTTCATGTATCCTTCCCAAATATATTATGCATATTACAAATGACCAGTTCTCGGACAAGTTCAATAATAGCTGAAAAAAAATTAAAATGGCTGATTTATTGTGATTTTTAGCATTTTACATCAATAATTTAACCTTGTGGGCACAATAACTTTAAATTCAATAAATGGCAACGGGCTATTGTCGAGTGTGCTCTTGTTTTTTTTCTAGTCAATTTGTTTTGAGAATTTCCTTGAAACCTGCTATATAAAGGTTTTCAAGGTCTGCGAGTTTATTGGCATTGTCTGTTTTCGTGTGCGACTGAAAACCAGGCTACAGCGGCCAATTTGCTTTTATCCATTTTAATAAATCATTCTTATTTTCAGTTAAATGCCTTGAAACCTGCTATATATAGGTTTTTGGGGTCTGAGAGTCTATTGGCATTGTCTGTTTTTATGTGCAATCCAAACCGAGGCTATATTGGCCATCTTGATTTTATCATCCATCTTTGATTATTTGCATAACGTATTGGAAGCAGTTGTGTCAGATTTGTGGACATTTTGAGTCACTGCATCAACAAGGGGTATTTGAGTGCTTGCGCAGTATTTTTGCATATGGTCTGCACATTAGCTGAAGACAGGCTTGTCAAAGTAACTGGGACACATGTTAACATTGTAGATGTAGGTAAATTGTTTGGCAGCAGATTAACAACAACCTTTGTGGTAGGAACTTTGTAATCATTCTGCAGTAACTTCCATAACTTTTATCTATGTTTATGCCCTGATTTCACAAACGGTTGCATACAAATAATATGCTCTACACTTGCAGGTATCACAATCATATTTGTAGCAATTCATAAAATTTGAAATGATGGTGTATTTTACAGAAGTGACATTGCACATTTATTAGGCTTTGATAATTATGCTGATATGTCAATGGAGACTAAGATGGCTGGCAGTGTAGAAAATGTTCTTAACATGATAGAAAGGTAAATATTTATTATATCACATCAATCAAGGTTATTATTTTGCCTGATATTGGTACACCTATTTGCTATGTTTGAATTCGGAAATATGGGTTCCTTGTAGGGTTGTGGTCGAATACAATTGGTGATTATGATTATGATTACAGTTCCTGTATTTTATCGATTACAATTATCTGTCATGGAAAAATGTTGATTGCAGTTACGATTATGATTAAGGGATTTATTCCAATTGATAAGTGCCTATATACCAATAAACGCCAACTCCTCTGATTTAAAAATTAAATCCACGATCATGGTAGACATAAAACCACTGCTATAAGCGCCCTCCACCATGTAGCCTCAGGGGAGTGCTCCCAGGGCATTTATTCTCTAGAATAAACTTGGTACATGTGATGGAAAATTCTTGATTAAGATTACTTTCTCTTTTTAGCCCGCCTTTTAATTAAAAAAGGAGGGCTATTGCAATTGAAGTTCAGCAGCGGCTTTACCATTTATTTGTGGGCACTATAACTTGAAAAGTTTTTCATGTATCCTTCCCAAATTTGTTATGCACGTTACTAATTACCAGTTTTCGTACAAATTCAATAAGGGCTGAAAAAAAATTCAAAATGGCAGATTTATTGCAATTTTTTCGCATTTTAAGTCAATAATTTGACCTTGAAAAGTTTTTCATGTATCCTTCACAAATTTGTTATGCATGCTACTATTGACTAGTTCTCGGACAAGTTTAATAATGGCTGAAAAAAATCGAGATGGCTGATTTATTGTGATTCTTGTATTTTACGTCAATAATTTGACCTTGTGGGCGCAATAACTTCAAGTTCAATAATGGCGGCGGGCTATTGTCGAGTGTGCTCTTGTTGTAATTACAATTTAGATTATGACCACTGTATTCATATTTCTTGATTACAGCCATATTTACAGGTCATAAATAATATTTTAATTTGATAAATACATTTTTAATCAGTTTTTCTCATTATCTTGGAAATATTGCATGATAGCTGAAGCTATAATAGAAAATAAAATGTCTGGTGCTACACAAGGACAACAAAGGACTATTTTTGAAAATGTATAATCCAAAATGACTGATTGCCAGCCATTTTGTTTTACTTTTACTTGCTATCTGGGAGACCTTGCATGATAGCTAGAGTATTAATATTAAATAAAGTGTCCGGTGTCACACAAGGATAACACATGACAAATTTTGCAGATATAAAATCAAAAATGGCCGACTGGTAGCCATTTTGTTTCAATGTCATGCATGACAGAAATTACAGCTTTGAAGGCATTAACTTGATAAGTTTTTCATTTATCTTCTGTATATATATTTGTTCCACATGCTGCTAAAAACTAGTTCTCAGACAAGTTAGATAATGGTTTAAATAAACATTATGCACAAATTCACAGCACATGCCAAGAATATTAAGTGGTATATGGCAAAGAGAGTCTGGTTGCTACTACACCTTCAGCAAGCCTGACCAGTCGATAGCTCGTCATATGTACAGAACTTTGCTAATTAATTTAGTTAATATGTTATTGTTCACAAGTGTACCTCATAATATTATAGCTGTTTTACTGTGATATAGCGCCTAGCCTAGCAGAGTAGCTATTGAAGTGGCTTCATGAAAACGTCAGACAAACGGGGATTAACCCCTTCACTACCATACATGTCGGAAATTCCCGTCGTCATTCGTCATGTTACGTAACGATACATGACGGGAATTTCCGTCGAATTTACTATAGTTACACAAGGATCCTTGGATCCTGGCATGCACTTCAGCCTGGAAGGGAAGTGGTTAAACAAACATTTTGAGAGACACACCCCTTGAAATTTTAAATTTAAACATGTTTGAAATTGTTTTGATTTTAATAGTTTTCATTGATACTATATACTATTTGTAATAAGAATTACACTTTATTTGATATTAGCTTTATTTTTTTGTATAGTTTCTTATTATTTGACATAAAATATTTTTAAGCATCACTAAAATTATAATTGTAACAATCTATTTTGTGCAGTTTGAAGAGTCATTTTCTGCCATCTGCTCATGAAGAAATAGCACGACTTCAAGATTTTGCAGCTTATGAGGGTTTCAGGGATCAAATTCAGATGTGGGATTTACCTTATTGGCGACGGAGACAGAGAAAACATGTTTACAAGTATGTTTTTTTTCAACCTGCTTCTATCATTTTATCTGCAGTATTTATCCATATCGATTCATTACAGTGACTTCTGCCATGGTGTAGATGATATACAAATTTATGTTATACACCACCTTGTGTCTCAATAACAAGTTTGTTGTGATATATAGGCAATTTCATGATTTATTTTAAACTTCCTGTAGTTGACTTTTGTTATATGTTATCATACCCTGGTACATCCAATTACTACATTTTGTGTGCTAAACTACTGTACTGTATAAGTGTCTATGAAAATAAAATGTTACTAAAATCAGTTGGCATGATATGTCTCCATTAAAATTCAGAACATATAATTTTCATATTGATATTAAAATGCAACATTTTAACCCAAAATATGTCCGTATATAAGCGCTGAAATATTTTTGTATAAACCATAGAGACCAGAGGGTTTTTTTCGATTTGAAATCATCATAAATGTCTTGGTTAGCTCAAACTGATTCATTTGAATACCTATGTTATGGGTCTGCGGCCATTACAAATATTTTTTCTTTTACAGTGCGGGGATAGACTTTAGTCGTCAGAATTTGACGTCTACAAACATCAGACTAAAGTCTATCCCCGCACTGTAATGGTTAAGGGTAGTAACTAAGCTGTGCTGCTTGTTACAGGATAGATTCTTCTGAGGTGGCCCAGTACTTCCCTCTTCCACGTGTCCTTGATGGTCTCTTCTCAATCTGTGACAAATTATTTGGAATAACCATCAAGGTAAGGATGGAAGAGACTGATTGAACATCCATGATCTCATTTTTAAAGGCATAGTAATATTCAATAGTTTTTGTGAAATGCAAATGATGAACATACATGTAACTACATAATTTTGCTAAGCTATAGCAATCCTGAAAATAAATAATACATAGCCTTGTGAATTACAATTACACAATTGCAATTGAAAGATAGAAAAATGCATCAACTGTTAGATTAAATTTAATCACTATTTCCCTAATTTACAAATCAAGGGCCTACATATATATATAGTTTCTAAAACTGACACTATTTCAAATAGCTATTGCTAAGAAATTAACAAATCTCTGAAAAGTATTTATTTACTTCACTTTTTATCCCCCGTTTTGGCCCGTCCATCCATTTGTCTGGACGCCCGCTCACCCATCTGTCTGTCTACATTCTCGTTTCCAGAGCATATATGTGAAACCTCTTAGAGGTTTCTTTTATATTGCTCACATACATCACTTAGAGGGTGCAGATTAAAAATCCATTTTCGCTGTGGTTTAGATTTTCTGATTGTGAGTTTCTGATTAGGTATCTGCTTGTGTTAGCTATGGTTAGTGGATAGCAATTGGACAAACTTTTTATCTTGTAGGGGTAGTTCATTAAAAATATTTTCTCAAGTGTGTGAGAACTACAGATCTTCAACCCTAGAACATGTACTGGTACTTGTTAGTTGTTAAGCTTATTTGCAGATAAGACTGGGCAAGAGTGAATAATCTCAACAAGTGTGGTGTTGTTTGCATAAAGTTAAAACCGTAAAATTTCTAATTGTAGCCGCATCTCTAAGAAAAGCCGCCCCCCCAAACTTTCAAAAAAATTCAATTTTTTTGACAGAAGTTTCTTATTTGTAAAACCTCCAATTCAAGCCGCAGGGCGACTTTTGAGATTTAGCAAAGACCAATTTTTTTTCAGGCCGAAAATCTATTTAAAAATTATCGGTATCTTGAGAGGACACGACCAGGTGTTGATTAAAACGAGCCGCTAGCTACGCTCACCACGCCAACGGAGCACACGCTGTATAAGCCCAGATAGCTTCTAACCCTTTACAGACATGAGGCGTTATATTCATGGTAAATGTGTGACGATAGGCGGATAATGCGCTACAGTTGTTGCCATGTTAAGCCTACTTGCTGTTCTAGCAGATTGAGATCGTTTTGGGTTAATTTTAAACTATTTGTTTACGTAGACTATATTTGTACGACTAAATAAATATCCATTGTAAAATACAAATGACAATTATATTATAGGCTATATACACTCCCAACAGTTTTTAGTCGTCATCAACCCACGGGACCCATACACATGATACAGGTAAACAGAAAGAGCCGACTAAATGTTGTTCCACGGTAAAGCCAGCATCGCATTCTGTGGAACAGACATTGGCCTACATAAACAGTGTGTCAAAGTGTTTTTTCCCACGCCAGACAGCTGATCAACATTAGGGGAGGGATGTGGGCCTGGCAGCACGTGTCAACTGATCTGCTGATTCATTGGTGCCAACATTATGCCAACATTGGCTGAACGTTCTGTGTTTGTTGGGATAACATGACTGACAGGTTCACGCATTCACGTCTGGAGAGGGGTGTGCTTGCCGACTGACAGGGTTGTGCATAACATAATTATGACAGTGTTCACACGGCGCCGCGATGTCTGTATACCAACCCAACACTCAACTGAATTACTGCAGACATTCACATGTGTTATAGACATTAGCCTACTACAGTAGAATCCCGTTATAACGCGGTAGTTAGGGTCCAAGAAACGGGACCGCGTTATAAGCGGATCGTGCTATAGCGGCACGACCGTTTTACCGCTGATGGTCAATACATTGGGTCTATATATGGACACACGAAACCAGGCGGTGATACCAGGCGGTAATAGTCGCTATGCTAGTATGTACTAGATATTACAATGTTAAGGTCAATTAAACAATCTATATATCTATAGATATAACAATGTATTAACACTTGCGAGATATGATGACATCTTGTGCTCCGTGAAATCACTCCATGTGTAGTTAACAGCTTGAAGTGCGACGTTAGGCCGCAATGGAAGGTGTAAAGGGTCTGCACCAATCCTGTGCACGCTATTGGATCACACAAGGCGAGATTAGAGCAGACGTTTTATAACAAATAGGCTGCTCTATTTCGTGCAAAAATTAGGTGTATTCTTAGAACTGATTGAAAGGTATAATGAGAGGGCTTTGTATACAAGGCGTTGAGAATCGACGAGATTTTCTAAAATTATATCGCTACTCTATGATTCACAATCAGCTTAAGGCTGGTACAGCGTCGTATGAAGTGGGCCAGCATTGACACAACATTAGTCAATACACTGTGTGCAGTTGTGTACTGGTAGCTTCAAATCACCGTACCAGATAGCTATATCCTTTTGAAGATACGACTTTTTGAAATTAGACTGTCACGTTTGCAGATTTCTGCCCTTTCATGTTCCAGCCGACTAAATGTATAACTCAGATTATAGTGGCTGAAAATGTTTTCTGGTGATATAACTATTTTTACTGTATCTTAAATACTTTTTAGCTTGTCTGTTATTAATTTAAAACCATGTTTAAATGGGGTTTTCAATGTATATATATTTTTTTATATGCGGTGCGTTAACATTTAGTGCACCCTTGGCTTTACAAGGTGCTTCACACCACTAATTGGCAGGGGACGTCAGTGGTGTCAGTGTGTTAGCTAGTTGTGATAAACATTGCACTACAAATTTCTACTTTTTCAATTATGATCGTACGGACATGTACTAAATATCACCAGAAAGCTTATCTGTATCAATAATAATATCAATAATACCGTCGTATACCAAGATCGTCAAATAGCCTACCGCGGTATAACAAGGTCATCATATAGCATGGTATAACAGAATCATCATAGGACCTATACCGCGGATCGGACCTATACTGCGGATCATTACTTTTTATTTCATTTTGAACAGTAGCAGTCAAAAGGTCAATCTGAGGCGTCGTTAGTAGTCGCGCCTGTCCACAGTTTGGCCGCGAATACGGAGGTGTGCAATGATCACTGCATGCATGGATGACTGGTTAGCGCATGTGAACGTGCACGAGCGCTTTGACGCAGACTCGCGCGTGATAAAGACTAAAAAATACAGACACTTGTAGTTATTAGGTCAAATTTAACCTGAAAAAAACGGGGTCCATGCGCGGACCGCATTATAACCGATATCGCGGTGTAACGATTTGCGTTATAACGGGATTCTACTGTATTTATATAATTAATTATGGCGTATCGTCTTATTACGTTATTCGAACAATTAAATACTATTGTATCGTAAAAAATGTTTAGTTAGCGATATGCAAAAAAAACAAGTTTATAAACTTTCCGACCAATGTCAGCATTAAATTAATTCATAGGCCATATCTTTATTTCACCATTGGACATAAAGGGTTGGGTTCTACCGGCAGTTCACCTCAGAGTGATAGACGCGCAGTGATTTAATTTTTCACACTAAACCCCCAATAGAAGCCGCAAGTGGACTTTTAGCTTTGGGCACTGGAAAATGAGAATTTACATTCTAATTAAAGCCGCGGCTACAATTAGAAATTTTACGGTATTTGCAGAATTATGTCATCCATGTGAACCAGAAATAAGATTGGACAAAGTATTGTCTTGGCTTCAACCAGTAGCTCATTTAACTTTCATTGATGACGATACGTTTTTATCTGTCTCCCCGTTCCAATAATTATGCAGCCCTCGCCTGAAGCCTGCATTCCACACGATTTCAAAATAACTACGAATCCATGAACTTCTGCTTCCTCAATCTTCACATAGCCATCACATGCCTCTGGGGAATAGTTTTGGTGACATTTTTATCCCCATATCAACGACCTTTTAATTACTATGGCCACTGACGGATAAATGCCCGTAAACGGGCTCCAGGAAAAACTTTGCATCATAAAATTATGCTCTTTTTTTAATTTGGCAGATATGTTCAGCTATGTCAGCCAATGACCTGATTAATTTTGGGGAGAAAACAATTGTAAAATGTCTGTTTAGAGGCCATTTTGAATTTGAGTACTTTGTGGTATTTATGTATCTTGAAAACAACCTGAAATAGCTGGACCATGAATATAGAACAAAATGTAAGGATCTATAATGTAACCTTTCTAGAAGGGTGCATGTGTACTGATCATTATATAACTTGCTCATTATATAACCCATAAATATATAAAATGCTGATAACTATGTATTTTTGAATTCTTTTGGTAAACAGGAGTCTAGCGATGATGTAGACAGATGGGATAACAGTGTCAAATTCTTCAATATTCATGACAGCCATGGTTTGTATTTAAAATGGAATATATAAATCACTATTATTCTTTTTACCATAAAACACATTTTTATTCTCCTTCTATGCCCCGTTATATACCATTATCTAATCACTGTATACAACACCATATTACTGTCTACACAAAGACTAAGACTATGATTGTAAAACTACGCTAGCAAAGTGCCAGGGAATTAAATCACTAATTTACCTGCGTGGTACATATGTTCTGCCAAGCACATTTAAGGGAACTGCCGCTATGCAGATTAGCTCTCTATTTTGGCTATTTCACAGGTATATATGCCTTGTGCGTCTAACAAATATTTATTACCAGTATGTGTTTATTTGTGAGCAATAGTGTTATTTGTACTTGAAAAACTACCATGACATATGATCATCTTACCAACGGTGAAAATTTTATGTTAGAGATGATTTCTAGTAACTGTATACATCTTAGCATTACAGCGACACAATCAGGCTAAAATCATAAAAAATCAGTAATTTTATATCGGCTTCCTAATACGACCATATGATATAAACATGTCCATAGACTAGAACTGCAAAAGTTCTTTAATTTCTGTGCTGCGCATTTACAAGTTAAGCGAGATCTAGAGACGAAATTTCAGTATTTCTTATTTTGGACATGCATGTCCCAAATAAGAAATCGGGAATTGATATATATATTGTTGTTGTTGATACTTTGATTGCTATTCAGATGACAGTTATATTGGCTCTTTTTACTTGGATCCTTACTCGCGATCATCTCAGAAACTAGCCGGAGCATGGGTGGAGGCTGGGAGAGGTGAGTCAGCTGTTTTACAGTGTAACATATACATATGTAGCATATACAAGGTTTTATTTTATCATTTCTAACATAGCCCTGTAGCATGATGCCCTCCCATGTTGCATTTCAGCTTTTCAAAATTCAACTGACCCCATGCCCCTTTAATCATGTCATGAGGCCACGAAACCATTACCTGTGAAGCTTTAGGACATCTATTGTCTGTTGTTTATCTTCTGAAGAGAGAAAGTGAATTACACAAAGGTCTGTTTTGTAAATGCAGACAGACTATTTATTCTTAGCTCTATAATGGCTGTTTGACACATCTGTACTCCCTTCTTTCACTAATGCTTCACAGTAACACTATTAACCCTCACACGCTGAAATATTTTTGTACAAACCATGGAAACCAAAGAGTTTTTTAATTTGAAATCATCATAAATGTTTTAATTAGCTCTTGCTGCTTCATTTGAATACCTATGTTCTCAGTCTACGACCACTATAAATATTTGATTTTTTTCAGTGCTGGAACTGTCATTCTGACATCTACAGACGTCAGATTTGTAGACGTCAGAATTTTACGTATAAAGACGGTACCCGCACTGAAAGGTTAAGTCGCTGTGCACAATCCTACAACATCCAAGGGAACAAACACGTTCTAGCCAATATGTTTTTATTTCATAATTTTGAACATTTAAGTAGGGTTTGCAATCACCTACAGTTTACGTCCTACTATCAGGGAACAGCTCCACCAGGTTGCTGTGAGATCTGTTAAATCTCGGATCCCAGAGTAACTAATGGTTTGAAAAAAACTATTGCTCAGATGGGGAACATAAATTATACATTTAAGTTGAGGTTTGCTAGCAGGTGATGTCGAACCAAAAGTCTCTTCCGCTTCTCCAGCTCATCAAACAGACTCGGCATGCATAAATTATTTGACTACTTAAGGATACATATTGTTAGTTGAAAGTATTATGCTTGTCATACGTGGTAGGAATAATTGAGGATCGTGTTATGGGTTCATTGTGTGTCTAGTTTTTCCGATTGTTATCCAACCTAGCGGGCATTTTAGATCTACAAATAATAGGTGCACGCTGACAGCAAAGGTTTATTTACCAACAATAATGTGGTCATTTTAACCAAGGAAAATATAATATTTCCCTTGTTTTACCCCCCAAAAAAACACTGAACCTAGACACAATTTTGGAAAGGCGATTTTATCAAAAATGAGTTCTTATTGGTCCATAGTCTTACCAATTTTTTTTTTCAAAAATGTGTTGCTTACAATTGGATCTAATTTTCATATTCTAAATGGCCGCCACAAAAATAGTGTAGAAAGTAAAAATGTGCCATAACCAATCATCATATGAAAACAAATAATGGCTCTACACCTAGGTTTTTTGGGTACGGGGAATACGTTGGTGACATTATTTTTGTTGGTCAAGGTCACACCCTGGATCAATGTCATAGGTCATTGTCAGCCACCACCAGTGAAAATATGCCATATCTCAGTGACTTATCCTGATATAAAACCAAATAATGGCTCTACACCTACGTTTTCAGGTACGGGGAAGCCGTTGGTGCTATCATTTTTGTGTTTCAAGGTCAATGTCAGACCATGGGTCGATGTCATTGGTCATGCATGTCAGTCACCAGAAAATTAAAATGTGTCATATTTCTCAGTACCTTGTAATCATGTAATAACAATTAATGGCTCTACACCTAGGTTTTCAGGTATGGGGAATCCGTTGGTGCCATTAGTTTTGTGATTTAGGTGTGCTGAGTTGGAGCAAACCCAACAAAATAGGCTATTTTCACCTATTTTAAAGCTGTTTGACCTTTCTGTGACCTTGCGATGACCTTGTTATGACCTTAGGTAGCACCCCTGTCAACCCCAACCCATGTCACTATGTGTACTTGGGTTGGGATTCATCATAAGTATTTGAAGTACTGGCCATTGGTTCAAACATGACAATCATTGAATTATTTGGTTCATGTCTGCCATATGAGAAAGGGGTGACACAAGGGTGATTTGATGGGGTATTATCCCTCCAGCCCTCGTATTAACCCTGTAATCTATTGGGGTGTTTTGATTATATTTCCATGTCACCATGTGTACTTAGGTTTGGGATTCATCCAATGTATTTGAAGTACCGGTAGGCCATTGAATTATTTGGTCCATTTCTGCCATATAAGAAAGGGGTTTGACGGGCTATTACCCTTCTCACCCTTATATTCAATCTTATTTGGGTGTTTGGGTATATTTCCATGCTAGGGTCTAGGTGAGTGTCAACCACCATTGACAACTCAGGTGAGCTGAATTGAAACAAAACCAACAAAAATAGGCTTTTTTCACCTACTTTAAGCTGCGTTGACCTTTTTGTGACCTTGAGATGACCTTGTTATGACCTTTGCGTAAAACCCCTGTCAAGCCCAACCCTAACCTATGGCACAATGTGTACTTGGGTTGGGATTTATCCAATGTATTTGAAGTACCTAACTGGCTTTTGGTCCAAACATGATAACCGTTGTGTTATTTGGTCCATTTCTGCCATATGAGTAAGGAGTGAGATAAGGGTGATTTGATGGGGTATTACCCCTCTAGCCCTTATATTACCCCTGTAACCTCTTGGGGCGTTCTGGTTATAGTTCCATGCTAGGGTCTAGGTGGGTTTCAACCACCATAGAATCACCATAGACATCTCAAGTGAGCTGAATTGAAGCAACACCAACAAAAATAGGTTATTTTCACCTATTTGGAGCTGATTTGACCTTCCTGTGACCTTGAGATGACCTTGGCATGACCTTTGGAGTAATACCCCTGTGAAGCCCAATCTCAATCCACGTCACCATGTGTACTTGGGTTGGGATTTGTCAAATGTATTTGAAGTACTAGCCATTTGTCCAAACATGACAATCGTTTTGTCATTTGGTCCATTCCTGCCATACAAGAAAGGGGTGACATAAGGGTAATTTGATGGGGTATAACCCTTCCAGCCCTTACATTACCCCCCTATAACCTTTCGGGGTGTTGTGGTATAGCTACATTCTGGGGTCTTGGTGAGTTTTCACCACCATAGACATCTCGATTGAACAGAATTTGAGCAAAACTCTCCAAAAAGCTATTTTCACCCGTTTTAAGCTGATTTGACCCTGCTTTCATTGATTTTTGGTTACCATGGTTACCAGAAAAGACAGATAAGTGACAAATAAAAACAGACAATTGTACATGGGCCTGTAATATATCTATTATTGCACTTTTTATTCGAAATTAGAATACTATTTATCTATGGCTGGCCTGATGTTAACAAACCTTATATAGAAAAATATGGTGATGAAAAGGTTTAACTTGGTCAGCAGTGATGGTCCACACATCCTGCCGAGCCAGCAGCCAAATGGTTAAGCCTCATGTTATTCCTCCATCCTGGGTTAGATTCTGGCTATGGTGAAAACTATTAGCATTTTATATAATATTTTTGTTTATTTTTAATATAAGAAAGAGGTAATAGCTTTCCAGAATTCCATCCCTCCATCTCCACTATTGTACTTTACTATGTATGCTGTTAAGTCTGCAACAATATAATGGCGGCCAATCATATGAGTGCGTAATACAACTAGAGCTATCCAAACTATCTACTTGTCATTTATCTTGATGAACTGATTTGTTTCTTATGTTTTAGAAAAAAGCATGTTGTTGGGAATTTCACCTTACAGTTATATGAATCTGAATTTGACGCCACCTCTTGCAAATCGACCATGCTTGCTTACGTTGGAAGAAGTGAACACACTTTTCTATAATGTAAGGCATTATCGTTTTTTCACAAAATTCCTTCACTTCCTTAAAAAGTAATTACAGATTAGGCATCCCCCTTTAGGGTGGATGATTTACTCTGTTTGCATTGTCCGTCATCTACCGTTTCGTTTTTTCTTGGTCATCTCCGACAGCCATTTTCCAAATGAAAATGCAGTGGTCTAATGATGGTCTGAACCAGTGTACATATTTGTTTCATTTAGACCTAAATAGAAGCTGTGGGCCTTGATCTATCCCTGGTTCATCTTGGATATTTGAATCTAAATACTTAACCTTTTAAAATGTGTTTTTTAATGGTTGAAATACAGTCTTTAAGGTAACTGATAATCTAATTTGTTTCATTGTACGCTTTAATTGTATGGAGAGGGGGAATTTGCAGTCCTAAGATTTATTATTGAAAAGCAGTACTTTTTTGAACGGTGGATTGATTATTTTTTCATTTATCTTTCAAGGGATGGGGTATTTTTTCACTAGCCATTAAAGAATACTTCAAATCACTATAACAACAGTAATTATTCCATATTTCTTTTTTGAGTGATACCTACTTTACAGATCATAATGCTCCAATGCTAATGCTTTGTTTTGGCTAATAGGTAAATGTGAAAATATTTCTCTGGTAAGTTTACCATGGATCACTAATTTGTGAACTTTTGAAACAATTATTTGCTTATTTTCGTATTTTATTTTGTGCATAGTTTGGACACAATCTACAACAACTGTTGACTAGAGTGCAATACAGTGAAATTTCTGGACAACGTAATTTAACCTGGGACAGTTTACATACATGTGCGATGGTAATGTCTCTGATCTTAAATCACCCCAGTGTGCTGCGAGGCATAAGTGGCCACTATGATACAAATGAGCCGGTGCCTGATGATTTAATGATCACAGCTTTAGAGGGTAAGTGGATATTTACAAAATGATACATTTTAATATATCAAAATGAAAGTAATTTCAGTAGTTTTAGTAACATTATAACAATCATATACTGTAGATCTGGTAATATTTGCGAGGTTTTAATTTTTGCGAATTTCGCGAGAAAGACAAGTTCGCTAATTTAAGAAACTCGCGAAAATTATTAATATAATACTGGTAGTGTTACTAACAAAAAAATTAAATTCGAGAATTGTAAAAAGTCCCAAAATCAGAAATTCGCGAAAATTTAAACACGAGAAAATCACCAGATCTACAGTATTCAGATGATGTAAACTAAGAAATAGCTATGTAGTTTTAGTTAATCATGATTTTGAGGTACTTTCAGGTATAAGGCATCTTTTGAGGGAAGCTGCTTACTGTATTCCACACAGTCTGCTGTCGCTATTATTGATTTTTATTTTACCACTACAGCAGTAGGCTGAGCATTTTGTGTTGGTTATTCACACTCTTATTATGCCTGGAGATATAGAGTGTAATCCTGGTCCATCTACCTACATGTACATCACGCATTTCTAGTTAATACCAGGAGTTTAAAGTCTGTTCCAGAAATCAAAATAAATTAAAAGATTTTCAATCATTCATAGAACTAAAACAAACAAAAGTTATTTGTGTAACCGAGTCTTGGTTAACAGAAGACATTACGAATTCTGAAATATTAGGTGAAGTAAAATTTAATATTTATAGAAAGGATTGCTGAGGGTACAGTAGACAACACTAGTATTGATTCAAAACTGAGGCCTGATCTAATGGTTCGGAATTATCGTTATAATGAGATAGATCATTGTTGTGGAAGTCATACTACTAGTACTACATTAGAACCTATTTTGTGCGGCCACCACTACTCCGAACCAAAAGTGCCCTCTCAAGGCAGGTGGCCTTTCATAAGAGGCCAATGTTTTTTAAGTCTCCACCCACTATGTGGTGGTGGAGACTTTTTGTTTTTGCTGAGTCTGCCCGCCGCCGCCGCCACTTGTTTCTGCTCTCACTCGAAAACCCCTACTCCGATTATTTCCAAATATTTTCAGTATGCATACTGGCCCTGGGGAATTTGTCAGGTAATTTTTTTTTGCGTTTTTCAGTTCCTTCAACAAAATCTGAAATGACCGCCAAAATCCTATGGCGCACGCTAGAGCTTGAACCGCTTCATCGATTTGTTTCATGTTTGGTTTAAAGGAAAGACCTTACGCTGGCCTTGAGCTGAAAAGCTTTTGGTGTGATTCTGTTAATAAAAACTTTGATTTTTTTACGTTTTAGTATTTAAGCGGATATTTCTGTTTTGCTCATTTTGGCCATCAGAAAAATTTGGTAATACATGTATAGCCATACAACCCTACTCGGATTATTTCTAAGTATTTGCAGTATGCATATTGGCCCTAGGAAATTTGCCATGTTAATTTTTTTGGGCGTTTTTCAGCTTCTTCAACAAAATTCAAGATGGCCGGCAAAATCCTATGACGCTTTATAGAGCTTGAACCGCTTTATGGATTTGTTTTTATGTTTGGTTTAAAAGAAAGACCCTACTCTGCACATGTGCTGATTAGTTTTTGGTGTCATTCAGAATTTTAGCGGATTTTTCAGTTTTGTTCATATTGGCTATCACCAAAATTTGTTAATTAGCTATACACCCCTGCTCAGAGTATTTCTAAATATTTGCAGTATGCATATTGGCCCTAAAGAATTTGCTTGGTAATTTTTTTTGCATTTTTCAGTTTCTTCAGCAAAATCCAAGATAGCCGCCAAAATCCTATGTCGCTCTCTAGAGCTTGAACCGCTTCCTGGATTTGTTTTATGTTTGGTTTAACGGGAAGACCGTACCCTGCACATGTACTGATTTGTTCCTGGTGTGATTCCGATAATAAAAACTTTGATTTTTTTACTTTTCAGAATTTTAGAGGATATTTCAGTTTTGTTCATTCTGGCTATCATCAAAATTTGGTAATATAGCTATACACCCCTGATCAGATTTTTTCTAAGTATTTGCAGTATGCATATTCGCCCTAGGGAATTTGCCCGGTAAATTTTGTTGGCGTTTTTCAGCTTCTTCAACAAAATCCAAGATGGCCGCCAAAATCCTATGTCACTCTCTAGAGCTTGAACTGCTTCATGGATTTGTTTCATGTTTGGTTTAAAGGAATAACCCTACCCTGGATGTGTGCTGATTAGCTTTTTGTGTGATTATGATAATAAAAACTTATATATTTTTTTTACTTTTCAGGATTTTAGCTGATATTTCAGTTTTGCTCATTTTGGCTATTATCAAAATTTGGTGATATATTGTTATACAGCCCAAATTTGATCTTTCGTGTATGATCAGTGGTCCTGAGAAAAAAATCAGGAGAATTGTTTCTCTTTTTTCATTTTTTCAACAAAATTCAAGATGGCCGACGAATCACATGCTACTCTGAAGAGCTTGAACTGCTTCACCCATTTGTTCCAAAGAAGCAACTTACCCTGGCCATATGCTGATTAGTTTTTGGTGTGATTCTGAAATCACATTATCACGTGGTTTACATAAAAATTTGGTGACAGTATTGTATATCTCTATAATTAATGTACTATGTGGGGCGGGTGGAGACGCAAGCTTTGCCCCTCAGGCAAATCTAGTTATAGTTATGTTTGAGATATTGGGCAGTCGTGACCGGACACGGCATCAAAAATGTCAATTTTTACCGCCGTCCACCATGAAGTTTAATAAATGCCTCTAAGCATTGTCAAGACCAACACCATAGTCTCTCATGCCTAGCAGCTGCTCGCTGAACTCTTTTGTGGTGATGTTTTTGCCTGGTTCACGGTTCCGGCTCTTTTTTTTCATTAGTAGGTATACTAATATGACTTTGAAGTAATATTTATCTTGTGAATTAGGGTGGGACATAGATCTACTAAATTACACTGACAAACATGCTTAGTTAATTTTGCAACTCAGAAAAAGCCCAACATTAAGACAACATAGTTTTATTTTCCAGAGATGTCTACGTATGTTGCCTATTTAGCGGCAGTCGGATATTTATAAAATATCATTTAGGCTATTTAAATGTTATACTATGTTATGTAGCAATTAAATTAAATGTAATATATTAATATCTCTTTCCGAGAGAAAAAAATGTGTAGTATCTCCTGAGTAAAAAATATATGTGTGTTTTACAAAGCATAGCGATCCTTCTCCAACCCCCATACCATCAAAATTGTCGTCTGTTTCATTTCAAACGTCCACCAATGTATCACATCAATCAACATCAGACCTACGTCGTTCACCATTTGTTGGGGTATCTCTATCGCCGTATCCCAACTCATCGTTTCTGACAATTATACTGTGACCTCAATTGTAATATTAAAACTTTTGCCATACAGAAGTATGTTTAACAATGTTTTAAAATTACTCGCTCTGACTTTGATTTGACTGAGGAGATATAAGTATGTTTATATTGTGTAATCTCACAACATGCGGATATTTGCTTACAAATATTTATAATAAATTTAATAATTTAAAAACATTACAATTAATTTAAGTCTTTTATCTGAAATGTACAAGGGTGAATCCTCTTATTTCTAGTTGTTTTTATTTTCTAGCGAGACGTCACATGGCCAGCTATGATAAGATGAGACAACTCTACTTCAGTGCATTTGATATGGAGATGTACATAAGGTAGAATAAGTGATATATATATATAATAGTTTTAAAGATATGTCTGTCGTTTTTAACCTCCTAATATTGCACTTGAGATTAATAATTTAATAGATTATCTCTTGTCACAATAATGCAGAATGATAAAATTTAAAATTACTTCTTCTTATACACATAACTCTAAATTAATTATTGATGAATGGACCGGGCAATAATTTAAATGTAACGCGATGCTTTCAAAAATAAATGAATCATTGCAATAACTGTTCTAGCTTTTTAAGTGATACATTCATCGCTTGCTTCAGAGATAATAAAAGCGATTTTCTAATACTAATGTTATGTAATGAACGTCATGTAATGAGAAAATACATTTTTATTCACATTTACTGTTTTAGGTAGATAGCTATATGTATTTAAGCAGCCTAAGGCTGTATTCCACACGGTTCGCCGCTGCCGAAGTTATTTGTTTTCAAAATAGCTACTAATCGATCAACTTCTGCTTCCTCATACCGGTACTTCACATAGCCATCACATACCACTGGGGAATTGTTTACGTGACATTTTCATCCCTATATCATCAACCCTCTAATTACTATGGCCCCTAACAAAGAAAAGCTTGTTAGTGCGTTTCAAGAAAAAGTTCCCATCAGATCTTCTTTTAATTTGGCAAATATGTTCAGCTATGTCAGCCAATGGCCTGATTAACTTTTTTGGAGCAAACAATTTCAATATGGCCGTTTAGTAGCCATTTTGAATTTTAATAATTTTGTGATATTTAATTAACCCAAAAAAAATGCAAAATAGCTAGACCATGAATATAAAACAAAATGTCATGTCTCAGTCACACAAGGATAACCCATGACAAGTTTCCAGCAGATCTTCTTTTCATTTAGCAAATATGCACAGCAATGTCAGTCAATTGTCAGTCAATGACCTGATTAACTTTTGGGAGAAAACAATTTTAAAATGGCGGTCTAGTGGCCATTTTGAATTTGAGTAGTTTTGTGATATTTACGCAACTCAAAATAGCTGTACCATGCATATAGAACAAAATGTAAGGACTCACACAAGGATAACCCATGAGAAATTTTTCAGAAATAAAATCCAAAATGGCCGAATGACAGTCATTTCTAATTGTTTTTTCTCATTATCTCGGAAATGTTGCCTAATAGCTAAAGCGGTAATATAAAATAAACCTTGAGAAAGTTTGCTGATCTTTATCAAATTTGAAATGGCCGACTGGCGATAACGGAGGGCTGCTTTCGTGTTTGTTTCTGAACAACTCTTTCTAGCTACTTGAATGTAACCAGAAATGTATCTCTGCGTAACATACCAAAAAACAAAGCATGATTTGTGTGCCTACTATAGATCAGATAACATACATTTTTCAGTGAAACCGCATGGAAAGACGTAAAACAGAATATGTGGGAAAGCTTTATGCCTATACCTCTATCTGATGAAGACAATCATCCTTGTTCAATGACAGCTATCTTCTCAGACCAATACGCTGCTGCTTACTACTCAATGTTATGGGCTGAGGTCAGTGTGACAAAAGTCTGATTCTCTCCTGTATGTGGTATATCTATGTATTATCTCAACCATTCGGGAAAATATAGTTTGTTTTTTAAAAGTGTATTTTGCTTCCACCTTTTAATATAAAAAGGTGGGTTATTGCAATTGAAATCCTGTCAGCTGACACATACGATTATTGTGGGAGTGATCAAATGAACCCTGCTGTAGGTCTTGAGTACCCCAAGGTTAAAGCAGTTGAAATCATAAAAAAATCTGTATTTTGTTTTGGCTCATTGATATGTCCATAATATGTGAACATGGCCATATTTAGAAGCCAATATAAAAATACAGATTGTTCGATGATTTTAGTCTGATTGTGTCACCTTAACTATAATGGGATGACTATTTGCCAATTAGAGTATCTATATAATTTCAGATATTTTCTTAAATATACTTATTTATATTTCTAGATGTTGGCAATTGACATCTTCAAGGCATTTGACGAAGCTGGATTAGATAATCTGGACAATGCAGGAGCTGTTGGACGCCGGTAAGTAACTATTTTTTCTAATTTTTCCATCATTTTAAACTTATTCCGGAACATTATCCGGATGCAAATACGTCGTGGGTATTTAATAATGTGGCTCTGTTTTTAATAGACACGGTTTTGTGTATTAATTTGTGGGCGTAATTGTCCTAAAGGACGGCATTATGAACTGATCTTCAAAGTACAGATAGTTATAAAAAATATTCAGCAATTAAATTATTGCATTTCTCAGGGGTCATGTCACATACAGATGATAGTGGTGAAATAATTTATTTAATTACAATGTATTACATATTAACTGCAGCCACACTATTTACAGGTTAAAGTGAACCGTTATTATTGCTTCTTAGGTTCCGTGACACATTCCTATCACTTGGAGGAGGAGTTGCTGCAAGTGAGGTGTTCCGCAGGTTCCGAGGTCGCGATCCATCACAACATGCAATGTTTGAATATTACGGTGTCGGTGACGCTGAGCAAATATCAAGATCTAAATGAAGAAACTCAACACAAGGTCAAATCTATGAAAATTTATATATAGAAAGGGCTTGTGCAACATCTAACAAAAAAAAATATCAGACAAAAATAAATGTTGGCGCAATTACTACTTTGGCAAGTCATCAAGACATTAGACCAATGCTTGAGCCAGGAGTATGTATTACATTTGCTGCATTAAAGCAGAGACTTAATATAAATATTGTGCAGTCTGATTGTGTAGAATTGTTTCTATTTAAAGAAATCTAAAGAATGTTTTGAAAAGATAGTGATAAAAACAGAATAAATGGTTTTTACAGTGATTATCTTGCTTAAAGGGACTGGCCCACGCTAAAATCATAAAAAAATCGGTGATTTTATTTCGGGTTCTTTATATGACCATATGATGTAAACATGTACAAAGACTAGAACTGCAAATTTTTATAATTTTTGTGCTGCGCATTCACCAGTTAGGCTAGATATAGAGACGAAATTCCTGATTTGTAATTATTGACAACCATGTCAAAAATAGGAAATGCGGGAATTTCGTCTCTATATCTAGTCTAACTGATGAATGCGCAGCACAAAAATTATAAAAATTTGCAGTTCTAGTCTATGTACATGTTTACATCATATGGTCATATAAAGAACCCGAAATAAAATCACAGATTTTTTGATGATTTTAGCGTGGGCCAGTCCCTTTAGGAAAACACTTTTGTTAATATCAATCAAGACCATGAATATAAATATGAGAGAGAAAATGCCGATAAAATGTGATTGTTTTAACACCAGTTGTTTTGTTTGTTTATACTACATGTACCTGCAATAGTTTACAATATTTTGTTACTATTTAGGTGATGTTCCACATTTTTTCTTATATTTCACTGCCTTCTGTTTGATTTCGGAATTTTAGAGAATTTGAAGTGTATTTCTCTTTCAATTGCGACATTTTGTCAGTGGCACTTTAAGCCCCATTTAAACATTTCCAACGTGAGGTTAACTAAATAACATCTAAGCATGACAGCCGTATGCCAGAACTATACTGCAGTCTAGCACTTTTCCATATGATACATCACCTCCGGACCCAGGTCACCATGATAACCCGGGTTACCCTGGAATAACCCAGGTTATGCCGTGATAGCATATGTAATGTATAACCCGGCCTCTCACAGCTTTTAATAACAGTTTATCAAGGTTAATAGAAAGGAAAGTTGTATTACACTAAATTTTAGAAGCAGGTAAGCAGAATAGAACTTGAATTCTAGAGTATTGTGTGAATTTTTTGTATTTTGGGAGGCGATTTTCGTAATTTATAACATTTTTTTCCCCCAGCAACCCGGGTCACAGTACATCGAAAATGAAATAATTAATTTGACAAAGTGACCGCCAGTACTACGATGGGGGCGTGATAGATCATATACCAGCAGCTGAGTTGGTGTAAATCTGACTTGACTACCCGATCATGTGCCAAAGTTAGACCTGCTCATGAGGTAATCCAGCCCTGACCTGAGTGAGAATGATCAAGTGATAAATGATAAGCAAAATATCTCTGCAGACGCCACACTTCTTTAAGAAATATCAATTTTTAAAGCTCTGTATCCAATATCAATCCCGGCGGAGTCAATTTACAGATCGTCCGGAATAATCAAGAGAAAATAATAACCTTGGCCGAAAACTGGTCCGACCAAAACCGGCCCAGCCTGTGGCTTCGAACTTTTTCCTATGTCATTTGCTATGAGATTGAATCAGTATGGCAAATAATAAAAAATGTTCATTGGGAAAGCCCCTGGACCACAGGGCATATCCCTAGAACATTAGTTTATGACGGCGTGATATTTAATCATACAAATTAAGGATCCCTTAATTAATTACTGGATGAGCCACTACTAATTTACATATGTTTTTATTAAAAAATAATTGTGTATTAATCAAGGTATAACCTATGTTTAAAAAAGTACCTGAATTAAAATTGAAACTAGAATAGGAATTCCCGAACTCCGAGGCCCGGCTTTAGTCTGCTTGAGTGATGTAGACAAAAAATTAGTGTATTAGTCTTCTTCATGGGCCAGAATCCTAAATGTTTTCGACGTGTATGCCTTCCACTACCATCGCCCAGAGTGTTGGCCAACATTCATTCAATACTTGCCTACGATGTACCTGATACAGAGGATGTAGGCCTACCCACCAAATTCCGGTTGAATGTTAGGCCAGCGTTGCAGCCCATTGCTGTTTCAATGCCGGTCAATCGTCTACGACGCTGACCCAGCACTAATCTATCACCGGGTCTGTTGTATACTTTGCGCAAACACGTGGCACTTAACCAATGTTGACCCATAGTCTTCGACGCTGGCCCGTCATTAAAACAGTATCGGGTGATTGTACCGTATTTTCTGACGGCTGCATTATGCTGGTTACCTTTAAAATCCTGGCGCCTAAAACACCAGATAGCACTATACATTGGCCCAATGCTGATGTAATGCTGGGCCACCGTCTGCGACGCTGGGCCAACATTATTCCAGCCAAAACCGTTTAAGCTCTTAAGCACAAATATAGTCTTGAATACTATTATTTCTGAACACTTGTTAAGGACAAAAGTACCTACCTAAGGACCTGAAACCTTATATTCACAAGGACTGGTGTACAGAAATGTCAACCGTTTCCCACACTCAGCACCCCTCTCTCCCCTAAATAGGACACAAAATAGCATTAATAGTAACGGCCTCCGGCCGGTCCTAACAATGACGGGTGATTAGTTGATAGTAAGCATGGTAAAGAATATACAAATTAAAACATGAATGATTCAATCATACACAATTCATGTTAATACACATATCAACTCTGGTTGAGGTCACCATTTTTTTAAAAATCCAGAGTAGGTTATAGCTCTCAACATGATTGTGTTGAGAATAGGACATTGACCAGTCATTCAGGGGCGTATCTAGAAAAAAGATTGAGGACGGCCAACGCTGACAGATTTTTTATATTGCATTAGGTGAATTCTGAGCAGTGTGGAGGGTTTTGTTTTCATTGTAGAGGAATATTTTGTATTTGATAGACAAAATCGGGTCCGAGGGGTGGGCAGGGGGGGGGGGGGGTGTTCATTGCATAAGCCCCTGTCATATTATATGTATTATTGTCCTCTCGAAAACTGAAAACATTTATAACTATGAAATATGCATGTTACATTGTGATTTCATGCTGACGGAGACATTCTAATGATAATAGATTTAAAGTTTCAATTTTATATGTTTTCAACTTAGGATACAGTAGGCCTAATGCTTGCACGATCAATCGAAATGTAGGCCTACTAAAATGGAAGTGGGCGATTCAATCGCAACATGCATAGATACGCTAGTAAAACTTATTTTAAATCGAGCTTAAGTGCAGTGCATTATCAAAATACAACTGACTGTCATATCACTTACGACTTCTCTAATTGGCTGCCACTAATGTTACAACGTTTTGCCTGAATATTCACCCCCTATTTGTTGAATCATTTAGTTGAATCAAAGATTTTTTAAGCCTCAGCCAATGGCAGATACCTAGTGTCGTCATGCGGCGCATCCATCCGTCTGTCCGCCACTTCTAGCACTATAACTTGTTCCACATTACTGGAATGCACATTAGCCTCAATCTACAGGTCAATTATGACTAAACCTTGATTGAGCTCACATTTGACTTTTCTGTGACCTCTATGACCTCGATTTTTTCAGATCGGCAAATTTTCTCGTTAAAAATGATTCACTCAACAATTTTCTATGTAGTGATCCAAACTTTATACCATCTATATCCATTTCACCAATAGCTCAGACGAGTTCGAAAAAGGGTGAGCATCTGCCAGCAATGGCCGACAATCTGCAATTATTTTGCGTAATATCTGGAAAACCATGCCAGATAACTAGACCATTACTATGAAACAAAATGTGCGGTTTCAGGGAGGGATATGCCCTGAAAAATGTCAACTCGATAAAATTAAAAATGGCCGTCTTGCAGCCATTATTGACTTTAGTATGCATAATATCTTGAAAACCGTGCCAGATAGCTAGACCTTTACTGCAGAACAAAATATGTGGGTTCAGGGAGAGATATGCTCTGAAAAATTCCACCTTGGTCAAGTTCAAAATGGCCGACGTGCGGCCATTATTGACTTTCATATGCGTAATATCTGAAAAACAATACAAGCTAGATAGCTAGACTATTGCTATAAAACAAAATGTGCGGCTTTAGGGTGGGATATGCCCTGACAAATTCCAACTTGGTAAAATTCAAAATGACCGACTTGCGGCCATTATTGACTTAAAAATGCGTAATATCTGAAAAACTGTGCCAGATAGCTAGTCCATTACCATAGTATTGAGGGCTAGATATGCTCTGAAATATTTCAACTCGATAAAATTTAAAATGATTGACATGCAGCCATTATTTACTTTAATATGCGTAGGCCTAATATCTGAAAAACTGTGCAAGCTAGACCATTACTATAAAACAAAATGGGCGGTTCCAGGGAGGGATATGCCCTCAAAAATTTCAACTTGATAAATTGAAAATGGCCGACTTGCTGCCATTATTGACATTGATATACGTAATATCTGGAAAACTGTGCCAGATAGCTAGACCATTACTATAGAACAAAATGTGCGGTTTCAGGGAGGGGTATGCTCTGAAAAATTTCAACTTCATCAAATTTAAAATGGGCGAATTGCGGCCATTATTGTTTATAATATGCCAAATATCTGGAAAACTGTGCCAGATAGCTAGAACATTACATGTACTGTAAAACAAAACGTGCGGCTTAGGGGAGGATATAATATGCTCTAAAAATAAATTAAACATGCGGCTATTATTCTTTTTAATACACAGCTATATTCCGGTAGTTTCTGTCTCACACAACAAACATCCCTATGGGGAAGTTATGCCCCAAAAATTAATTATACCTAAGCTTTTCAGTTAGACTATTCACTTTTGTTTACAGTGTACGTATACTAGGCATACTGAGTAGATCAATATGACGCCACGGAACACTGACATTCACCAAGTAGGCCTAGTTAACCTGTATCTAGTGGGTCTTACCTGCACTTACCACCCAAAATATTTTTTTTAGACAACTTGTCTTTCTCTACCGATTTTGAACATTTTCTTATTAATTGTCGCACACATCTGTCTCATAAAAAGTTGTGGTCTATCAAACAATATGTATGCTACACATGATACTGCCACTCATGATGGCTGAGCTATTCATAAAAGATGCGTGAAAAATGAAGTATTTGTTTAAAATAGACAACAATGATATTTTTCCATACATTTTTCCAGAACAATTGTTTATTACAATTGAGGCACCGATTATTTTTGCTAGACAATTTACGGATAAAACTGCTACTACTAAACCATGTCATATTTTTTAACTCGGTGCTACAATCGCTTTAAAAGTAAACTGAAAAGCCAAATCATATAATGTAGATACAGAAATAATAGCTGGAAACAAATAAAAACAAAGTAAAACCGTTAAATTACTATTTTCACTGAACATACATTTTTCGTGTTCTATACTTGCATTTTTTTATATCATTTTCTTGAAGAGAAGTCGCCATTTAGTGTTCAAATTGGTGTGTATACATGTGTACACTGGATATGTGTGTTTTACATAATTGTACACAAAACAATAATGAACACACAAAAAAGGTAATTTATGATGAAAATATGATGAAAATATGGTAGGGCCTAATATATTATAATATATATATGTGCGTTACGACCGATCATCATATATAGTGTTTTTATTCTACAATGACTGTATAAAATAGCAGAATCAATGTTGGATCTCGTCTCTATTTATATTTGTAAAATTGGAAATTAAAAATTGGAAAATAAACCTACAAATCAGTGAAAAGTTATGATCACAAAACATTGTGAGACACGAAAGTGGTCGTAACATAGGACACCAATGGCCGTAACATTGAAAATCAATACCAGAAAGTAAGGACACGAAAAATAATTGTGTTCACATGGTTGTAACATTTGGTCGAACATGAGAAACCAATGGTCACACACAGGACACCAAGAAAATCATTCACTGCGATCGCACTAGGCATTATTGAGAGGACACCAAAATAGGATTTGGTGTCCTCTGTGCGACCGTTCTAAAACACGTATTTTTTAACATTTATCCTCTATTTCCTGTACCCAAATTTAATTGTATGACTAATTATAATTGATTTAATTGATCTGTTAAATAAGTTAACATTTTGGACATGCATGTCCAAAATAAGAAATACGGGAATTTCGTCTCTAGGGCCTATATCTAGCCTAACTGGTAAATGCGCAGCACAAAAATTAAAAGACTTTTGCAGCTCTAGCTAGTCTATGGACATCATATGGTGATGTTAAGAAGCAAAAATAAAATCACCGATTTTTTAATGATTTTAGCCTGATTGATTTCCTTTAAAGCAAAATGGCCGCCGTAGCCTCGTTTTCGGTTTCACATAAAAACGGACAATGCCAATAGACTCCCTGACCCCGAAACCTATGTAGGCTACCAGGTTTCAAGGGAATGCTGAAAAAAAGATTAAGTTGAAAAACAAAATTAGTCGCAAGTTGGTGGCCATTTTGATTATCAGTAGAAAGCTGAAATTCTAATCAGGTCATCTCCATACTCATGAGTAACTTCACATACAAAATTGGAGAGATTTTTCAAGTTATTGCGTTAATAAGGAATTTTTAAATTACCAAATCAAGATGGCTGCCATAGCCTCATTGTCGGTCTCACACGAAAATGGACAATGTCAATAGACTCGCAGACCCCGAAAACCTATATCGGGGGCCTATACCAGATTTCAAGGGAATTATTTCTGAAAAAAATTGAGTGAAAATAATATTTATTCGCCATGCGACCATTTTGATTATCGGTGGAAAGCTGAAAATCTAATTGGGTCATCTCCATACTCATGGGTAACCTTACGTAAAAATTGGAGAGATCCAATAATTAATTTTCAAGTTGTCGTGTAACAAGAATTTTTTTGAATCTTTGACCTTGACCTTGGGTAAACAAAATTGCCGGGAGGGGCTGAATGTTTGTATGAATTATGAATTAAATCTGTTGCACCATGTTGGTGTAGTAGCCAAAAGGCTGCATGCGGGTGCGGAGACGGCGGCGGCGAAGACAGCGCACAAACAGGACAACAATTAATACCCCAATGGGCCGAGGGGTAATAACTATATAGTTCGTCGGGTGATATTCGCCTGTTTAAATCTTCGTGAATTTGTGCTCTTGGGACTTTCCGATAAATTTAAATTCGCAAATTTAAATGTAAGAAGTCAATTTATTTCTGCGATAAATAATATTGCGCAGGTCAGTAGTGCTTAGCTGTGGAATCACAGTCGCCCTTGATTTATTTGTTACCCCCCACTGTTTCCACACAATGTTAACTCTTTAAGCGTATCTAATCTAAATTTTAACCAACTTTCTGATAGAAAAAATCGCGAGATTATTAAATTCACAAATCTGATCTCCTCGCGAAAATTAAAACCTCTCGAATATTATCGGATCTACAGTATTACGATACAAAGCTATATATATATATGCATGCGATTTTAGAGAGGAATTTTCCGAAGAAATTGTATTTGTATTTTAATGACTGTATTTGTATTTGATATTTTTCAAGAATTCGTATTTGTATTTGAAAAAATATACGATATCGTAAATGGTATTTGAGCAAATGTATGACCACATCCGGGGCTCGAGACACACCTCTGGTGAAAAACATCATGCAAATCTGTTATTTTTTTAAAGTAATCCGACGGACGGACAGACAGACAGACAGCAAACCAACACGACAAAAACATAACCTTCTAGACTGTGAAAGTAATAAATCAATCTGGAATCACTACAACATACTTGTTTTAGAGTAATGGTCTAGCTACATATGTGTATCTACCACGGTTTGTGAGATATTATGCATATTAGTATCAATTTGATTTTTTTCACAGCATATCCCTCCTTGAAACCTTACATTTTGTTTATAGTAATGGTCTACCTATATAGCATGGTTTACCAGATATCAGGCATGTCGAAGTAAATAATGGCTATTTTGAATTTGATCAAGTTGAAATTTTTCAGGGTGCATCCTCTCCTGACACCTCACACTTTGTTTTATAGTAATGGTTTAGTCATCTAGCACGGTTTATCAAATATCAGGCATATATTATGAAAGTAAATAATGGCCGATGAGCGGACATTTTGAATATGATCAAGTCGAAATTTTTCAAGGTGCATCCTCCCCTGAAACCTCACATTTTTTTCCATAGTAATGGTCCAGCCATCTACCACGGCTAACCAAATATCGGGCATGTGAAAGTAAATCATGGCGGATAGACGGCCATTTTGAATTTAATCAAATAGAAATTTTTCAGGGTGCATCCTCCACTGAAACCTCACATTTCCTTTTATAGTAATGATTCAGCCATCTAGCACGGTTTGCCAAATATCTGCCATGTGAAAGTAAATACTGGCAGATATGCGGCAATTTGGAATTTGAACAAGTCAAATTTGTTAAATGTGCATCCTCCCCTGAAAACTCACATTTTTGTTTTGTTGTAATTTTCTAGCCATCTAGCCCGGTCATTTGAAAGTAAAAAAATGACCGATAGACGGCCATTTTGAATTTAATCAAATGGAAATTTTTCGGGGTGCATCCTCCTCTCAAACCTCACTTTTTGTTCCATAGTAATGATACAGCCATCTATCACGGTTTGCCAAATATCAGGCATGTGAAAGTAAAAAATCGCAGATAGGCGGACATTTAGAATTTGATCAAGTCGACTTTTTTTCAGGGGGCATCCTCCCTGAAACCCCACATTTTGTTTCATAGTAATGGCTTAGTCATATAGCACGGTGTATCAAATATCGGGCATATGAAAGTACACATGGCCAATAATTTGATCAATTCGAAATTTTTCAGGATACATCGATTCTCCCCTGAAACTTCACATTGTGTTTATTGTAATGGTCCAGCCATCTAGCACGGTTTGCCAAATATCGGGCATGTGAGAGTAAATTGATAAAGTCGAATTTGATAGTCGATTTTTTTCAGGGTGCATATTCTCCTGAAACCTCACATTTTATAGTAATGTTCTACCTATCTAGCCCGGCTTACCAAATATCGGGCATTTGAAAGTAAATAATGGCCGATAGGCTGCCATTTTGAATTTTACCAAGTCGAAATTTTTCAGGGTGCATTCTCCCCAGAAACCTCACATTCTGTTTTATGCTAATGCTCTAACTATCTTGAGCAGTTTCCATGATATTTCGCCAAATATTTTAATTTGATATACTAATGTTGTAAAAGAGGCCAAAGTGTCGGGTCAAAATCTAGGTAAAGGTAGGCCTACAAATCCTGAAAAGGCACAACTAGGGACCTTAGAGATCATGTGTGTACAAAATGAGTGTAAACCAGCCCGTAGTTTCGAGATTTGCACCGGGAAAGAAATGTATTTCAAAACATCTAAAGAGGTTATAGTAGGCCTACTGAACCAAAAGTAGGTTGAAGTTCATTCAGGCTACTCCAAAAGGCACAACTAGACCCCCTAGAGGTGTTGTGTGTAAAATTTGAAAGACAATCGGTCAAGTAGATCCTGAGATATGCTCTGGAAACGACAAGTTAACGGACTGCTCAACGTCGTAACATCATTCAATCTCTTCTGCGACCTTGTGTATCGAGTGGAGATAAACAAATATTTTAACATGTCCATTATCTAGCTGGAAGTGACCCACATACCAAATATTGCCATCCTATTTGATTTTCTTCAAACTTATAGGCGAAAGAAGATTACCGGATGGACGGAGCCCGATTCCATAGCTCCCTCCGTAGCACTTTTGGTGACGACGGGAGCTAAAATAGACCTAGCGAGTGTTCTTCTAGGAATGCAGATAAATTCAAATTCTCAGAATTTAATAGTAACAAGGGTGGGATGGGGTTAAGGGCGATTCTTTTGTGTGGTTTCAATATTGCCTGGTCAGAATGGTGACGTACATGTCCGTCCTATGCTAATGCCTGGTCCCCAAGGAGATCTATATTTTTGTTTCTGCTATGTATTACTGCATAATAACACGTAGGGGCCTACAGCTCTATCCAAATGCGTACATCAGCCATAAACAGGGCCGTGTCCAGAGCTTGGACATTGCGAAACGCCGGAGTGGGGTATAGACAGTCATGTTTTTATAGCTGTATTTTAATGTGCATACGATTGTGAATATGAGGCGAGTGCAGCGAGCCGAAATTAGCAGCTGAGAGTTTGGGGGGTGCTCCAAGTCCCCCATAGGAAATTTTTGTTTTTGGTTGTTTCTGTAACACTTTAGATGAATTTCTGGAGACATAATTGAGCTGTTAATTAACCCCTCCCCTCCCCCCCCGGCCCCATCTCTTGATCCGCTAATCCCTTCGAACTTTTTGTATTTTCGACTATCTTTAGATCATTTCCTTGTAGGCCTACTTGGCAACATATTGTGACGCCCGAGGTGGAACACCACTGTATCTGTTCATGTCCTTCTTTATTAAAAGTACTAAATTCGTGACTGCAGTTTTAGTCATAATTTCGGTACTTTACTATTGTATTTTTCTTATATTTTAATTAACTATTGACAAGTGTCTTATATTATGTGTTATGTGTGTGATAATGATTAAGTAGGACGTGAAACGTTCACCCACTGTCAACATGTGATGACAGTGCCAGTATTAGTGCCAGTGTGGGTTTAGACAACCCTGCTCTAAACACGAAATTTGACTACTTATCTTATTTTATTCACGCTAAAACTTATTGCCTGATGTGCTATTGTTTTTATATGTTTATTTTCCATGATTTATATAGTTTAACGATGTTTATTCACGCTGTAGTGAGTGAAAGTTTGTGTTTTTATTCAAGTCGATTTGAGCAGACATTGTGCAGTGTGTGCGATAATAGAAGTAGTTACCGATTAGTCATGTTTTATTACTTTAGAAGTGTTGTAAGCTGAGTAATTTTTATTGTGAAAGGTACAGCGTTATATCAGATTATTTTAGGTATATAATTAAGCATGTTTTACTATGTTATTGTGTTAGGATTGACCTTGGGAAATTAACAGTTGTTTTCGTTATTTTTTGGCTATTTTTAATGTTGCATGGGGCCTCATAACGATTTCCACAGATTTTTACATTGTTTACAATTTTTCGAGGGCTGTAACTTTACTTTTAGTTAAGATATTCCGATGAGCTTTGTGGTAGAATAATCTATGTTTAATCGGCCGTTTTATGATATGAGTGATGTAATTTAACTATTTGAGAATGTTTCATATTTTGATGTGATAGGTGGGTAGGTCTAGTCAGAAATGTCCATTCTGGCTAGATCTAGGAGTTGTGCAATGTGAAGCTATCCTGATAACGAAGGATTATTTTTAAGTTGTGATTACGCTTTGGGGTGTTTTATGTTATATAAAACGTTTCTAGATTAGTGGATATTATTAGTTGTTAGTATTTAGCAAGTTAAGTCGAATATTTTGATGATGACGTCACGCCCAGTGAGCTAGTGCATAAATAGCAGCCCCTCAGTGCTGCTGTTGGTAGTTGGCAGTAGAGCCCTACCAGTGAAGATCAAAACATCTCTCTCCCTCTCTGAATATGAAGACGCCAGCTATTAGGTTGGACAATGATGACCTCTCCCTATATGAAGACGCCAGCTATTAGGCTGGACAATGATGATCTCCTTATATGAAGGCGCCAGCTATTAGGTTGGACAATGATGACCTTTCTCCAAGTGAAGACGCCAGCTAGGGCTGGCAATGATGAATTAGGGAAGTGAAGAGTTATGAAGTGGTTTACAAGGCGATGCCATACAGTGATGTTCAGTATTATATCCCCCCCCCCTTCCTATGAAGTCAAAGATACAAGTGCCCAGCTTGTTTATGAAGATACAAGTGCCCAGCTTGTTTATGAAGATACAAGTGCCCAGCTTGTTTATGAAGATACAAGTGTAGAGCTTGTTTATGAAGATACAAGTGCCCAGCTTGTTTATGAAGATACCTATTAGTCAGTGGGCTTTATAAGCCTTGATTGTCCCCATTTTGTTGACCTGAAGGATAATTTGTCGGGCCATAATAGTTCTCCTATGCGTAGAATGTGCTAAGCGATTTTAGTCTTGAGTCATGTTGCATAGAAGTATTGATTTATGGTTTATATAGACCTTTCATTTAGGATTGGTTATTTACTCACGAGTTTAGGTCAATAATCTGTGTGGGTTATGACATTGAGCGGGGCTCAATGTTGTTTTTATGGAACCCTTTGGGCATACAGATATATACCCTGTAGTATTTTAAGTTTGGTGTTTGATGCAATTCGCTGTAGCATGAGATGCCATTCCTGCGATGTGTGGTACCAGTGATGTTTTTATAGTTATTTGGTTACTTTGAGGTCTTCACTACTAAATTCTTAGATTGATATAAATCTAAGAATTTCACGTGAGGTGGTATTAAATATTAGGCATATTTAATATCGCGTTTCACATTAGTTTCAGATAAGTAGTTCAGTGGGACTGAGCTTGGTTGTTGGCCGTGTTTAGGAATAGTCAATGATTAGAATCTAGCCTTTGCTGAACAAATTATATTTGACAGCAGGATTCGCAATGTTGCGAGTGGGTTGGTAGCATCAGCGATAGAGCTTCCTCCAGACTAGGTTGGGTTATGTCCTAGATCAGTTGAAGCCACAGTTTTACAGACTCGTACCTTTAGTGATATTTACTATAACATATATTGGGTGGACAGTAGATAAAGTGGGAAATGTGTTGAGAAAGTTATTCTGTTTCAAAGTTAAAGAGTATTTGAGTAGTAAAATCACTGACAGTAGTGTGCTGTAATGTGATGGTTTATATAGAAACCATGATTTCAGTTGTCATACACAGCCATATGTATGAGATGTAAATAATGAGAGTGTATTTCTCCTGTGTGAGAATTCTGTGATTGTAGTTGTGGCATGTTCTTTTTGTGTATATAATAAAGTATTAAGTGAGAAATAGTTTTTATTCTTGAATGCGTACTTTTAAGATTTGGGATCATTGTTGCTTAATAATTCCGAAGCGTTTTTCTTAACCGTTTTGAAGCGTTTTCTTTGTAATTATTTGGCGTATTTTGGACATATTTTAAGATGCGTATTTTTATTTGATGTCTAATGACATCTGGTGTCAGAACCTGATTTTCACTCTCAGTAAACTTTTCTTTGTTTATTTGAGAGTGATTTCTATTATTTAATATGGATTAAGTAGTTGGAGATTAGTTGACCGAGGGTCACATGATAATTCTAATATGTGACCGTTCGCGCACCCATCCTTTACCGCTCGGGCAGTGTTCGAACGAATGTGCTCTGCACCCCGATAGAGAGTCACTTGAGGGGTGAGTGCCGTCACAATATGATTCACTAGTATTTTTTTGTCTCGTGTGTTTGTAAATGTTATTTAATTATTATATTAATATATTATATTAAACATGATCACTGGTTTAAGGTTGTATATGTCACTTACTTCATTTTTGTATGGGCCATAGGCATATCAAATAAATTATTCGTGACATCCAATCATTGAGATCTAGAAATGTTTCACTTTGTTTTCACAGTATATTAACCCTTTAACCGACAAATTATGTTATTTCAATTTTCACCCACTTGAAGTTGTGTCTCGCGATCCACAACTTCCAAGTGAGTGAAAATTATTCAGATTTGACAAAATGGAGGTCAACGATTTTGAAATCTTGCTGATTGATGTCAAGTTTTATCTCCAACATGTTTAAAAGCTGACACGTAATGTGCTAATAATAATAATAATAATAATGTAAAACCCGAATATGTTCGGGACCGGCGGTCAATGGGTTAAAATGACAACAGTAAAAAAGGGAGAAAAAACAACAATAAACTCTTTGTAACAAATAATTAATGGATTTCCGCATCAACAAACATCAAATTACAAAATGAGTTATCCCAGTGTCTGTGTTGACCCAAACCATAGTAGCTATGATGCTATGTACATGATGTAATATTGTCCATTTTACTCACACACAAATCTGCATTTAAATACCTATATGTCCTATGAGACTAGTGGGCTCTATATTTTCATAATCAAGCACACATTGCCATGAATAGTTCCTTTAGTGTAACTATTAACCGTCACAAACATAGGCCTACATTGCACTGGGAGATTGAAACATTTAGATAAAGGATTATTTTCTGTTATAAAACCAACATTGGTCATTATGTTGCATTTATATTACCATGCCTGCTCTAATGAATAAAAAAGAAAGTAGATTGCTTTAAACTATACTAGACCACACATAGACAAATCGCAAGTAACAAATACACAATAGATTTGTCACTTTCAAAGTTTTTAGTGTCAAGGTAAGTTGTTTTACAGTAGCAGAATGATATAATATCAATCAATAAAGTGAGAAAAAGAAGAGGCAGAGAATGGTCGTCTCTTGTATACAATAAATATATTGCATAAGAAATAAATCCATAGTTTTTTTCCATAAATTGTATCAATCGTCGTCATCATCAGGAACAAATATGTCATTCTCCTCCAAAAAGGCTGCACCTTTTTTACTGAGAGTAGAACCAGCATAAAGGAAAGGTATGACCACCACAAACATCTTCACCAAGCCAAAACTCATCTGAAACACAACAAATTAATTTAAATGTTTGCCTACTGCAGGCCTATTACAATTAATGAACAATATAGTCATGCGTACGAACAGTTAACACAAAACAAATAACAATTCAAGATGTATAAAACTACGTTATTTAGCACATATGAACACAAAAGCTGTCGTCCCATGAAGATCCAGATAGCTTTGCGTAGTTTACCATATTTAAAATTGATCCTAACTATGATAGATTAGCCTGTGGTCTGATTGGATTTGATTGTCTCAGGACATCGACATTAGAATCTCATGCGCGATATTATGTGTATTCTCCTCTGACGCCTTATAGCTCAATAGATAAGGAGAAGTCAGTTACTACCACCGCATTGACTTAGAAGTTGGTGTGTTGATGACTGTCTGTCCGGATGTGACTTGGTGGCCTCAATTGTCAACAATTTGATCCACCTGTTTCGTAAACTCTTGAAACCTCTGACTGCATATCGCGTTACAGTCACAGCACCCTTTAAAGTTGGGGGCATATCTTTAACTGGATATGCGACTTTCGTGGCTGCCACTGAATTAAATGAGAGTTTGTGCGTTGATGACTGTCTGTCCGGATGTGACTCAGTGGACTGCTGTGGAACATTTACTATTTGAAAATCCTTTCAAACCATTGTTTCGGTGAACCTTTTCAAAATATTGTTCTGATAGGCCAGGTGGTATTATATGTGAGGAGCACAGGGATAAACAAACTTGGCCACTGGGGTGATCATTGGGTTGCGGGTCAACTCGGACCCTGACCAACTTGGACCCTGCAACAAACGGTGTCCGAGTTGGTTCACTGCAGTGTCCGACTTGGTGATGGTAGAATAGTGTCCGAGTTGGCATAGGGTCCGACCCGTCTAAAACCAACTCGGACCCTATTTCATAGATTTTATTAACAATATTAGGCCTACCTAATCTATCAGGCCATTATGTTTTTTTTTGTTTTATCTGTTATCATCATCATTCAGGCCGCGCAATACCAAAAACGATTAGACTCAGAGACGAGCGGCGATCGTTCATTACGGTAGGCCTACAAGACGGTTCACCACACAGTGTGAATAGATAGGCCTAGTGGCCTATAAAATACAACCCAAACTTAATAATTCTACAAATTATTAGTTTAACGCAATATAAGCTATACAAGTTTTTTTCGCAAGTCACAATGCTTTTTTTATTTCATTACATAGCACATACAGAGTATACAAGTTGTAGCAAGTGGCAATGTGTTTGTAGTTAATTACAATGTACATAGACCTACATATTGAATGATACCAGTTAAGATTAAAGGTAAGTGTGACGTGTAAAGTGTGAAGAAACAAAACACCGATAAGCTAGGATGAAAAGGAAGTGCGACTTTTACAGGTGTTAAGCAGCGGCACCGTTATAGGTTGCATTTATCATGTTTACATGGTTGGTGAAATGTTCATCACACGTCTAGATTAAAGGCGAGTGTGAAAAAACACAACACCAGTAGCCTATGGATAAAAGGGAAGTTCGACTTTTACAGGTGTTAACCAGCGGCACCGTTGTGGATTATTGGCAAGTGTAAAGCGTAAACTGTGAAGAAACACAAATCCAGTAGGCCCTATGGATGAAAGGTAACTGCGACATTTACAGGCGTCATGTACATTACACGTCTGATCAAAGGTGAGTGAGATGTGTCAGCTGAATGGATGAATGGGAAGTGCGACTGCTAGAGGTGTTTTTCAGCGGCGCCGCAATGCATTGCATTTACATGGTGATATATATATATTAATAAGCAGAAGGACAATTTGATGATCATCATTTGTTTATTCAATTATAAAAAAACACAAAACAAGCTGGGCGTGGCCTTAATTCTAATGCGTGCGCTCATCTACAACTGAGAAAATATATAACACAAGTCTTGGAAAGATCCCACTAATATGCCTATACATATGCATTTAAATGTATTTAAATGTATTTAAATGTAAGCACTATGGATATATAGAAGTGCTTTGCTCCTCCATATTTCTATCAACTCTTCCGTCGGGACGACGGGAATAAATAACTCTTTTAATTCATTCTTCTGTTATTTCTCTCTTTATTATAGTCTAGACATTCGATAGTGCACACAATCCCCAAGCGGAATACGACGACCTAACGCCTGAATAAACGTCCAATGTCTTTTGAACATGTGCCCTGCACAACTAAGGCACTATATTCGTCCTGCAGGTATCTTACTTGTGCTAAACCACACAAGGCGAGATTCTCCAATTCTTGTTGGGTCACGTCCCCAGCTTGCTGAATGTTATCGAGTACTTTCAGGGACGTCTCCACGTATCTGGCCGCTTTCACCAGGACGTTATATGCGCCTTGATCCTCACGCCTAATACCAGTCCTTGAATCATTTACGCATAAGTCCGAATGTAGGCGTACCTTCACCAACGAATCTTTAAGTGCCTTGAAATCACACTGGTTGTCGCTTTCTGGCCTAGCTGCACGACGGGGTAAGACCGGCGTGGGACTGGGCTGGCTGATATAGCCGCTGATGGGGGCAACGTAATGCCCGCTCAAACTGCCGGCCTGGTATGGCGGGACTATGCTGGCCTGTTGTGGCAACGGTACAAACTGCTGATTTTGCTGTAATTGTTGTTGGGCGATTCCGTGGATGTCGTACGGACATCCACAGATTATATCTCAGCTTACGCAAATAATTTTAGGGCTAGAAAAAAAAATATTATCCAGTTTCATATAGACTCCATGTGCAAATATATGTAGAAAAAAAATTGACCAAAAATAACACAGATCGTCCTAAATCGGAGGAAACGTGAGATGTCGTACGGATGCACAAAAAACAGTAACATTGAGCTGTTAATTGAGCTGTTAATTAACCCCTCCCCTCCCCCCCGGCCCCATCTCTTGATCCGCTAATCCCTTCGAACTTTTTGTATTTTCGACTATCTTTAGATCATTTCCTTGTAGGCCTACTTGGCAACATATTGTGACGCCCGAGGTGGAACACCACTGTATCTGTTCATGTCCTTCTTTATTAAAAGTACTAAATTCGTGACTGCAGTTTTAGTCATAATTTCGGTACTTTACTATTGTATTTTTCTTATATTTTAATTAACTATTGACAAGTGTCTTATATTATGTGTTATGTGTGTGATAATGATTAAGTAGGACGTGAAACGTTCACCCACTGTCAACATGTGATGACAGTGCCAGTATTAGTGCCAGTGTGGGTTTAGACAACCCTGCTCTAAACACGAAATTTGACTACTTATCTTATTTTATTCACGCTAAAACTTATTGCCTGATGTGCTATTGTTTTTATATGTTTATTTTCCATGATTTATATAGTTTAACGATGTTTATTCACGCTGTAGTGAGTGAAAGTTTGTGTTTTTATTCAAGTCGATTTGAGCAGACATTGTGCAGTGTGTGCGATAATAGAAGTAGTTACCGATTAGTCATGTTTTATTACTTTAGAAGTGTTGTAAGCTGAGTAATTTTTATTGTGAAAGGTACAGCGTTATATCAGATTATTTTAGGTATATAATTAAGCATGTTTTACTATGTTATTGTGTTAGGATTGACCTTGGGAAATTAACAGTTGTTTTCGTTATTTTTTGGCTATTTTTAATGTTGCATGGGGCCTCATAACGATTTCCACAGATTTTTACATTGCTTACAATTTTTCGAGGGCTGTAACTTTACTTTTAGTTAAGATATTCCGATGAGCTTTGTGGTAGAATAATCTATGTTTAATCGGCCGTTTTATGATATGAGTGATGTAATTTAACTATTTGAGAATGTTTCATATTTTGATGTGATAGGTGGGTAGGTCTAGTCAGAAATGTCCATTCTGGCTAGATCTAGGAGTTGTGCAATGTGAAGCTATCCTGATAACGAAGGATTATTTTTAAGTTGTGATTACGCTTTGGGGTGTTTTATGTTATATAAAACGTTTCTAGATTAGTGGATATTATTGGTTGTTAGTATTTAGCAAGTTAAGTCGAATATTTTGATGATGACGTCACGCCCAGTGAGCTAGTGCATAAATAGCAGCCCCTCAGTGCTGCTGTTGGTAGTTGGCAGTAGAGCCCTACCAGTGAAGATCAAAACATCTCTCTCCCTCTCTGAATATGAAGACGCCAGCTATTAGGCTGGACAATGATGACCTCTCCCTATATGAAGACGCCAGCTATTAGGCTGGACAATGATGATCTCCTTATATGAAGGCGCCAGCTATTAGGTTGGACAATGATGACCTTTCTCCAAGTGAAGACGCCAGCTAGGGCTGGCAATGATGAATTAGGGAAGTGAAGAGTTATGAAGTGGTTTACAAAGCGATGCCATACAGTGATGTTCAGTATTATATCCCCCCCCCCTTCCGATGAAGTCAAAGATACAAGTGCCCAGCTTGTTTATGAAGATACAAGTGCCCAGCTTGTTTATGAAGATACAAGTGCCCAGCTTGTTTATGAAGATACAAGTGTAGTGCTTGTTTATGAAGATACAAGTGCCCAGCTTGTTTATGAAGATACCTATTAGTCAGTGGGCTTTATAAGCCTTGATTGTCCCCATTTTGTTGACCTGAAGGATAATTTGTCGGGCCATAATAGTTCTCCTATGCGTAGAATGTGCTAAGCGATTTTAGTCTTGAGTCATGTTGCATAGAAGTATTGATTTATGGTTTATATAGACCTTTCATTTAGGATTGGTTATTTACTCACGAGTTTAGGTCAATAATCTGTGTGGGTTATGACATTGAGCGGGGCTCAATGTTGTTTTTATGGAACCCTTTGGGCATACAGATATATACCCTGTAGTATTTTAAGTTTGGTGTTTGATGCAATTCGCTGTAGCATGAGATGCCATTCCTGCGATGTGTGGTACCAGTGATGTTTTTATAGTTATTTGGTTACTTTGAGGTCTTCACTACTAAATTCTTAGATTGATATAAATCTAAGAATTTCACGTGAGGTGGTATTAAATATTAGGCATATTTAATATCGCGTTTCACATTAGTTTCAGATAAGTAGTTCAGTGGGACTGAGCTTGGTTGTTGGCCGTGTTTAGGAATAGTCAATGATTAGAATCTAGCCTTTGCTGAACAAATTATATTTGACAGCAGGATTCGCAATGTTGCGAGTGGGTTGGTAGCATCAGCGATAGAGCTTCCTCCAGACTAGGTTGGGTTATGTCCTAGATCAGTTGAAGCCACAGTTTTACAGACTCGTACCTTTAGTGATATTTACTATAACATATATTGGGTGGACAGTAGATAAAGTGGGAAATGTGTTGAGAAAGTTATTCTGTTTCAAAGTTAAAGAGTATTTGAGTAGTAAAATCACTGACAGTAGTGTGCTGTAATGTGATGGTTTATATAGAAACCATGATTTCAGTTGTCATACACAGCCATATGTATGAGATGTAAATAATGAGAGTGTATTTCTCCTGTGTGAGAATTCTGTGATTGTAGTTGTGGCATGTTCTTTTTGTGTATATAATAAAGTATTAAGTGAGAAATAGTTTTTATTCTTGAATGCGTACTTTTAAGATTTGGGATCATTGTTGCTTAATAATTCCGAAGCGTTTTTCTTAACCGTTTTGAAGCGTTTTCTTTGTAATTATTTGGCGTATTTTGGACATATTTTAAGATGCGTATTTTTATTTGATGTCTAATGACATCTGGTGTCAGAACCTGATTTTCACTCTCAGTAAACTTTTCTTTGTTTATTTGAGAGTGATTTCTATTATTTAATATGGATTAAGTAGTTGGAGATTAGTTGACCGAGGGTCACATGATAATTCTAATATGTGACCGTTCGCGCACCCATCCTTTACCGCTCGGGCAGTGTTCGAACGAATGTGCTCTGCACCCCGATAGAGAGTCACTTGAGGGGTGAGTGCCGTCACAATATGATTCACTAGTATTTTTTTGTCTCGTGTGTTTGTAAATGTTATTTAATTATTATATTAATATATTATATTAAACATGATCACTGGTTTAAGGTTGTATATGTCACTTACTTCATTTTTGTATGGGCCATAGGCATATCAAATAAATTATTCGTGACATCCAATCATTGAGATCTAGAAATGTTTCACTTTGTTTTCACAGTATATTAACCCTTTAACCGACAAATTATGTTATTTCAATTTTCACCCACTTGAAGTTGTGTCTCGCGATCCACAACTTCCAAGTGAGTGAAAATTATTCAGATTTGACAAAATGGAGGTCAACGATTTTGAAATCTTGCTGATTGATGTCAAGTTTTATCTCCAACATGTTTAAAAGCTGACACGTAATGTGCTAATAATAATAATAATAATAATGTAAAACCCGAATATGTTCGGGACCGGCGGTCAATGGGTTAAAATGACAACAGTAAAAAAGGGAGAAAAAACAACAATAAACTCTTTGTAACAAATAATTAATGGATTTCCGCATCAACAAACATCAAATTACAAAATGAGTTATCCCAGTGTCTGTGTTGACCCAAACCATAGTAGCTATGATGCTATGTACATGATGTAATATTGTCCATTTTACTCACACACAAATCTGCATTTAAATACCTATATGTCCTATGAGACTAGTGGGCTCTATATTTTCATAATCAAGCACACATTGCCATGAATAGTTCCTTTAGTGTAACTATTAACCGTCACAAACATAGGCCTACATTGCACTGGGAGATTGAAACATTTAGATGAAGGATTATTTTCTGTTATAAAACCAACATTGGTCATTATGTTGCATTTATATTACCATGCCTGCTCTAATGAATAAAAAAGAAAGTAGATTGCTTTAAACTATACTAGACCACACATAGACAAATCGCAAGTAACAAATACACAATAGATTTGTCACTTTCAAAGTTTTTAGTGTCAAGGTAAGTTGTTTTACAGTAGCAGAATGATATAATATCAATCAATAAAGTGAGAAAAAGAAGAGGCAGAGAATGGTCGTCTCTTGTATACAATAAATATATTGCATAAGAAATAAATCCATAGTTTTTTTCCATAAATTGTATCAATCGTCATCATCATCAGGAACAAATATGTCATTCTCCTCCAAAAAGGCTGCACCTTTTTTACTGAGAGTAGAACCAGCATAAAGGAAAGGTATGACCACCACAAACATCTTCACCAAGCCAAAACTCATCTGAAACACAACAAATTAATTTAAATGTTTGCCTACTGCAGGCCTATTACAATTAATGAACAATATAGTCATGCGTACGAACAGTTAACACAAAACAAATAACAATTCAAGATGTATAAAACTACGTTATTTAGCACATATGAACACAAAAGCTGTCGTCCCATGAAGATCCAGATAGCTTTGCGTAGTTTACCATATTTAAAATTGATCCTAACTATGATAGATTAGCCTGTGGTCTGATTGGATTTGATTGTCTCAGGACATCGACATTAGAATCTCATGCGCGATATTATGTGTATTCTCCTCTGACGCCTTATAGCTCAATAGATAAGGAGAAGTCAGTTACTACCACCGCATTGACTTAGAAGTTGGTGTGTTGATGACTGTCTGTCCGGATGTGACTTGGTGGCCTCAATTGTCAACAATTTGATCCACCTGTTTCGTAAACTCTTGAAACCTCTGACTGCATATCGCGTTACAGTCACAGCACCCTTTAAAGTTGGGGGCATATCTTTAACTGGATATGCGACTTTCGTGGCTGCCACTGAATTAAATGAGAGTTTGTGCGTTGATGACTGTCTGTCCGGATGTGACTCAGTGGACTGCTGTGGAACATTTACTATTTGAAAATCCTTTCAAACCATTGTTTCGGTGAACCTTTTCAAAATATTGTTCTGATAGGCCAGGTGGTATTATATGTGAGGAGCACAGGGATAAACAAACTTGGCCACTGGGGTGATCATTGGGTTGCGGGTCAACTCGGACCCTGACCAACTTGGACCCTGCAACAAACGGTGTCCGAGTTGGTTCACTGCAGTGTCCGACTTGGTGATGGTAGAATAGTGTCCGAGTTGGCATAGGGTCCGACCCGTCTAAAACCAACTCGGACCCTATTTCATAGATTTTATTAACAATATTAGGCCTACCTAATCTATCAGGCCATTATGTTTTTTTTTGTTTTATCTGTTATCATCATCATTCAGGCCGCGCAATACCAAAAACGATTAGACTCAGAGACGAGCGGCGATCGTTCATTACGGTAGGCCTACAAGACGGTTCACCACACAGTGTGAATAGATAGGCCTAGTGGCCTATAAAATACAACCCAAACTTAATAATTCTACAAATTATTAGTTTAACGCAATATAAGCTATACAAGTTTTTTTCGCAAGTCACAATGCTTTTTTTATTTCATTACATAGCACATACAGAGTATACAAGTTGTAGCAAGTGGCAATGTGTTTGTAGTTAATTACAATGTACATAGACCTACATATTGAATGATACCAGTTAAGATTAAAGGTAAGTGTGACGTGTAAAGTGTGAAGAAACAAAACACCGATAAGCTAGGATGAAAAGGAAGTGCGACTTTTACAGGTGTTAAGCAGCGGCACCGTTATAGGTTGCATTTATCATGTTTACATGGTTGGTGAAATGTTCATCACACGTCTAGATTAAAGGCGAGTGTGAAAAAACACAACACCAGTAGCCTATGGATAAAAGGGAAGTTCGACTTTTACAGGTGTTAACCAGCGGCACCGTTGTGGATTATTGGCAAGTGTAAAGCGTAAACTGTGAAGAAACACAAATCCAGTAGGCCCTATGGATGAAAGGTAACTGCGACATTTACAGGCGTCATGTACATTACACGTCTGATCAAAGGTGAGTGAGATGTGTCAGCTGAATGGATGAATGGGAAGTGCGACTGCTAGAGGTGTTTTTCAGCGGCGCCGCAATGCATTGCATTTACATGGTGATATATATATATTAATAAGCAGAAGGACAATTTGATGATCATCATTTGTTTATTCAATTATAAAAAAACACAAAACAAGCTGGGCGTGGCCTTAATTCTAATGCGTGCGCTCATCTACAACTGAGAAAATATATAACACAAGTCTTGGAAAGATCCCACTAATATGCCTATACATATGCATTTAAATGTATTTAAATGTATTTAAATGTAAGCACTATGGATATATAGAAGTGCTTTGCTCCTCCATATTTCTATCAACTCTTCCGTCGGGACGACGGGAATAAATAACTCTTTTAATTCATTCTTCTGTTATTTCTCTCTTTATTATAGTCTAGACATTCGATAGTGCACACAATCCCCAAGCGGAATACGACGACCTAACGCCTGAATAAACGTCCAATGTCTTTTGAACATGTGCCCTGCACAACTAAGGCACTATATTCGTCCTGCAGGTATCTTACTTGTGCTAAACCACACAAGGCGAGATTCTCCAATTCTTGTTGGGTCACGTCCCCAGCTTGCTGAATGTTATCGAGTACTTTCAGGGACGTCTCCACGTATCTGGCCGCTTTCACCAGGACGTTATATGCGCCTTGATCCTCACGCCTAATACCAGTCCTTGAATCATTTACGCATAAGTCCGAATGTAGGCGTACCTTCACCAACGAATCTTTAAGTGCCTTGAAATCACACTGGTTGTCGCTTTCTGGCCTAGCTGCACGACGGGGTAAGACCGGCGTGGGACTGGGCTGGCTGATATAGCCGCTGATGGGGGCAACGTAATGCCCGCTCAAACTGCCGGCCTGGTATGGCGGGACTATGCTGGCCTGTTGTGGCAACGGTACAAACTGCTGATTTTGCTGTAATTGTTGTTGGGCGATTCCGTGGATGTCGTACGGACATCCACAGATTATATCTCAGCTTACGCAAATAATTTTAGGGCTAGAAAAAAAAATATTATCCAGTTTCATATAGACTCCATGTGCAAATATATGTAGAAAAAAAATTGACCGAAAATAACACAGATCGTCCTAAATCGGAGGAAACGTGAGATGTCGTACGGATGCACAAAAAACAGTAACATTTGGAAATTCATGTTTAGTTCAAAAACTCTGTGAGTTAAGCAATGATTTTTCCCCCACATCCTGTTGGATCAATTTCTCAGGGTGTTATAAAGAGTGAGAAAACATAATTTTAACAGATAATTTATTTGTTAATAGACAAGGTCACAATGAAAAAATAAAAACATCATGTCGTACGGACAGTTTGGAATATGTCGTACGGACGTCTCTGAAAAATGTCAGTTGTGGCTATGTAAAAGAGTGTTCACTTTGATTTTTCATTTGAGTACGGTGAAATAGTAAGCTTAGATTATTATAATGTGAATAATAATCTATAGCTGGGTTAAAATTTCAGTTTTAAATAAATTAAAAACAAAAAATATTTAAAAAATCTAATATTAGGTCTTAATTGTGGTATAGAATTTGTTAGAGCGTTTTATTTGACATATGTGAATACTGATAAATCTCATGAATATAATAATGTGCCCATCAGATTAACATATTGTAGATCTTGCAGCTTCTTCGAAATTTCTGTAGGGCTTTTGCATGTCCTTTATGGAGGGCCACACTTAATATATGTCGTACGGACAACACAGTATAAACTTCAAAATCACACATCATGGCATGTATGTTTTTTCAAATTATTTTAAAAATATAGGTTGAATGCTATGTTTCTATGTTGCTCTGTTATATGCTAATAAGGGACTAAACAAATACATTTTTTAATGTTGCAAATTATCATGACTTGTATACTATTTTTTCCAATATATATATACAAAAAGAGACAAAAACAGGAAAATATATTACATGATGCTGGCCATTATATGTAATATTATTTCATGCATTTGAGTTATGGCACAAAAAATGCATATGCACTGGAGACCAAAATATTATATTAATTTATTTTGTGAATCTAAATTGTTAACTGGAGTTGATCTGAAAAAAGATGAAGTTTCATCATATAAACAAGCTTGAAAATACAAAATAAACAGACAGCCTTTTACATCTAATAAATTTATAAAACAATGCTTGCATTGAACATGTTGTAGGGAAATGCAATTGTTTAGAACAATATTATAGTACTTTCACATTAAAAATATTTATTAGCAGACTATAGAGATACTCTATATGATAGTTTAATCTTTAGTATAAGCAGAGGCAGATTCCAAAATATATGTGGGATACCCCTAATAGCTGCAAAACTCGATATATATATTACCATAGCTGAATACCAGTGTTTCTCACTAAAATATTCATGTATCTATCTTTGATTCAATGTCAAACAAGCCCTAGGTGACCTCTGTTAGTCAATAGATTTGTTAGTTATGAAAAACCTTTTCAAATAAATGGTGAAGTTTTACACAAAAACAAAACCAGTCAAACCTTTGCTAATTAAAGAAAGAGGATTTGTAGTAACAAGATTAAGGCTGCAAAATTGATTAATTAATGTGGAAAAATTATGTTTCATATGTCGTACGGTCAAATTATTAAAATAGCATGAGCAAACATCTGGCACAAAACAACCAATGTGCTTGAATAATCAAATATTTTGATTTTACATTTTGCAGGAACATATTATATTATTAATTAAAGATAGAAAAAATGTAAACAGTTCACTAATTAAAAAATCTTGATAAAAATAGAAAGAAACATGGAAATTAACTTCTGTGAAAAAATAAACAATAACAATGGTAATATGTTGATTTTTGGACATTTTTTTAATCAAATAATTAAAAAAAAAGTTGCAACCATATTAGTTAAGGTAGTTTTGTATCATATTAGCCCATAACATAAAACTTTCAAGCTGTTTTCAAAATCAAGTTTTTTCCACTTTGTGCATGGAATCGCCCTGTTGATGATGATGCGGTGTAGGTTGTTGTTGTGGTTGATCTTGAGATGATGCAGATGTATCGACTGTCTTGGCGTTGTTATTATCCTGAGGGGCAGACGATGGTCCTGCTTGCGGCTGATCTGCACCCTCCAAGGCTGTGAGACGTTGAGATGTCTCACGATGATTTAAATCCACCTTCTCTGTCAAATCCTGGACAGCCTTGATAAAGGTTGCAAGTTCGTGACCTTGTTCAGTCATTCCGACAACTTGAATGATACATATACTACTAATAACTATAATGATTTTGACGAATTCTATATCAAGTACTTAAGTTGAATATCACACACATTAAGGCTGTGTAAGCTGTGGTGACCGCTGGCGGGATGCACCAAACAGAAAATGGAGGCTGGCTATACGGACATAGTCCATATAGCCAGTAAGTAATAAAGTCAATACTGAGGTCATGACCCCATTCACTGGACTACGATTTAGTGGCAGAGGCTATTCAGAGCGAGGCTGCGCGGGCACGTCCACTTGTCCGCGGTCGGAAAACTCGAGCAGTCCCGAACGGGTGAGACGCTATCCCCACATTACCCCCGGGTACCCATTGACACTGATCATGAAGTTGGTTCGGACGGGCTTGCTAATAATTGCCTGATGAGGTTCCATATGCTGACAGTAAAGACAGTGTACAATAAAATGGTTGACTTGCGAATTTCACAATACAAATCATTATGCAGTGGTGCCACCTGACGGGAGTTGGACTTAAGATTCGCATATAAAATAGATCAATTGTGATGCAAAGTGTACTTAAAATTGATGTAATAATAAAAAGCTGATAATAAAAATAATAAAAAGAATTATAAAAAATTCTTAAGAATAGAAAAGAAGTCCTCTGAAAAAAATATTTTCAATGAAGTTCCTGAATAGGGCTGGTTTACTAGGACAGCAGCGCCTTCTAGACTGGAGACAATGAGGCAAAAATTATGTGGGCATTACCAATCTAAAGTCATGAATATCATTAATAAAGTAGCGCATCTCAATGAGTTTGGTGGATTTCGAACCAATCTGCAGTAGGCCTACCTGAGCCCTCTATAGAAGCACCATGCAGTCTTTCCTAATCTCACTGTCAAATGACAAGCGAGATAATTTTTTAACAACAATGTGACAATTCTTTCGACAGAAGAGTCATAACTATTACATCATTGCCTTATTTATTAAAACACCAATTTTAAGTACCAGGTAGGCATACACTTCACATCAAAATTGATCTATTTTATTGAAAGGTGCTGTGACGGAATAGTACAACATTAAATGGGATGCGTTGCAACGTCGAAAAAATACCAAATAATTAAAAATATCCAGCTTTTTTAATAATTTTTTTTTTTGTAATGATACGTATCACAATAGTAATATATAAAAATAAAAATCTTTAGTTATCAACTCGATAGCAACAAAATATATCAATTGATTACTGAGATCATTAATCTCTTAACACGGCCCTCTGAACCTCAGTGCATAATGTCTAGCCATCATATTGACACTAGACCAGTCAGCAGCCACCATAATCGTAGCAATGGGCACCACCCTAGCCGAAGCCCAATTAGTGGCTGAAGCGGCTCTGTTTGAACCTCCTGCAGCATCTATCTAGCTGATTCCAGAACCTTAGATAGTCATGATTGAACCCCTGGCTTTAAAGGGATAACTGTAGTACGTAGACTGAAGCTGCGCGTGGTTGCCCTGCTCTCCTGCAGTTTTCCTTAAATACTCCTCTGCATTGGAGATAGAAAGTTAACTCAACTGAGCCCTGTCTTGATATTAGTTATCACCACGTTTTATGGAAGGTGTCCCGGTCTATACTGTTTGGCACCAAAAGCCAAATGGAAGCACCAAGAATAAATATGTGTCATCCATGTGTAAAAGAGTCAGGTTGCTAGCCCTGCGAGCTGAAGCCAAGGCGAGCATCATAGCTAAGTTTCAGATCGCCAGACGGACCCTCCAACATCTAAAGCATCTCCAGAACCGTGGTTACACGAATACATCCACCTTTCTAGACGGAGGCCTGGCAACATGGGCAAGGAACACCACTTTCATAAAACGAGTCACCATTGGATGTTGACGAATCGGCGGAGTCGCTAGAAGGTCCACAAAATGGCAATCTGATTGATGACCACGCCATTTTCCTTCACAGATACCTAAGAAACTGCCCTACAGCTTTAGGTAGAGCATGTCCGTTACACAATTCTAAGTAGGATCTCCACTCGCATCGGTACTGGTCCCTTGTGTAACCTCATCAAGAGTTGCAGATAAATTCTGCCAGGGATTGATGCTCTCACTATCTTCTGAAATGTGCTGCAAATGTTCCATACTGTCAACCTGAGCTTGCTTGAAGAAGGAAACAGGTTCCTAGAAGTCAGATCAGTTACTGTCCGAGAGACGATGGGGGAGGAACCATCGACAGCTGAAGAAGTTTCAACAGTCATGCTGACCTTGTCCAGAAAGGGGTTATCATGATGAACACTCCTTCGAATCTCCTAAATTCGGCAAATGTTAAAGGAAGCAGCTGAGAAGGAGGGAAAAAATACATCCTCCTGAAGATCCAGTTCTGATCCAGAGCATTGAACCATGCTGACCTCCTGTTTCTCCTCCCCAGAGATGAGCAGACCTCCAGGCAATGAACAGATCCACCTAAGGTCTCCTTAACCCTTTTAACGCTGAACTCCTGGGCACATTGCATCCCCACCGCTGAATTCCTGGGAGGGCGGGGGGGGGGGGGGGTGAAAAAAAGAAAAATATTTAGTAATGTTAGATTTGTATGAAGACACCAACAGGATCTTAGCTTATGAGCAAATAATAACATGAGAAGGAGTTGTGCTTTACTGGTGGATAACACCAAGGTCATGTCAAGGTCACATCAAGGTCATTTGAAGGTCTAAATCGCAAAAAATTGTGGAAATACCCACTTTTTATCAATTTCAAGCTGTTTAGTGGTGACATCATCCATTAGAAAGGATTGATGGTGACACATACTTGGTCGGGTCTCATTTCAGCACACATTTCTAGGAAATCTATGGCAGTGCTAATATTGGGAGGGGTAATGCCCCCATGTTGCCCTTATTACACCCCCATTCCTCAAGGCTTAATTGAACAAGCAAAATTACAGTTTTGCAGCAGCTTGTAGCACTAGCTTGGGCTTCCATCGAAAAATATTGATACATAATTGGGTATTGAGGTTGACATGGGTTGAGGTTGTGCTTTACTGCATGGATGCAGCCCAAAATAAACGTGAAGGTTATGTCAGGGTCATGTAAAATGTCAGGTTTATGGGTGATGTGTACTAAATGCGTAATGATTAGGTAATGCGTAATGATTAGGTGTACAACCATGCAATCCGGACTGCTGCGATATCTGTCATCTAAGTATTATTATAGCATTTTAAGCATGATGATGATGCCAAAGGAAGGTATGGTTTGTTTTATTGTATTCTTTGATAACAAAAATATAGGGTTTGGTGAAAAAATCAAGTCTTTATCTCAATTATTGGGAAAGTTATGATAATTTTATTGATTTTATGGCGGCCATTTTGAATTTTTCGTTCCAAGAGAATCCTTTAAGAATGACAGCTCTACATCGGCCCAGATATTATTATGAGGTGCTATCCATGCACAATCAAATGAGAAACAAACTTTTATCAGCAAAAACAAGGCTACCCCCATGATTACCGAGGCTACCCCCATGACCACATTTTATTTTACAGACAAAAATACTAAAAAACACACTCTGCACCCCAGTATACTCGGGGTCCGCGACAGGGAGACATCTTTTGTCCCCGAGTATACTCGGGGGCCGCGTTTAAAAGGTTAATTTATCGTAAAATTTTCACCGACACATTGGGGTTCAAGAACCATTACCTCGATACTTGTCACAGATTTGCCACTTCCAGTAATACAGGATTAAATGTTGTGCAATGATTTTGACAAAACTTGAGAGTCAGTCTGTGCAGAGATGCAGACCTTGTCACGCCCTCTTTGTTCAACTAAGACGCTTCTCTGACGTTGTCGAGGTGGAGAGCAATCGTTTTCATTCTCAAATGACGTGTGAAGCAGTGTACCGCCTTGAGAACTGCTAGAAGTAGAAGCTCCAGGTGATTGATATGTAACCTGGACTCCTCGGTCCTCAGTGTTTTGGTTGAACCGTCTTAACAACGCATCTGACTTTCTTCGGTTGTCAGCGTCCGAGTTCCTGATATCAGCAGGAAAGAGCAAACTTCAACAAGTTATTAATATAACAATCTCTCGGTAGGTGACAGCAAAGTTCAGGTCCTTGTCTTAACTGTTTTTCTTAACTGTCGCTGTCACGTACCGGGCACCTTTTTATTGCCAATCTCAAAACATGTATTTGCATAGAATACATTGTCTATAGTGTTTATTAGTGGCCCCGGGTGGGGGATTGCAATTTAGAAGTATTATAAACATAGGTAGGCTGCGTATAGCGTATCCAGTATGTACGTCATACATAACGTTCTGCCTGGTTCACAGGAGTCTTATACATTCATGTTAAGCAAATGATAAAGTATCGTATGTGTAGGCCTACATATGTATGTATGCATATTGGCCGCATACACAATATCTAAGGTGCATACTATACACGTCCTCTTAATAATAAAAGGATAATAATAAGAAGAAGAAACCATAGGATTTGTGCGATTTATACATTCATGTCAAGCCAGTGATAATGTGTCATGTAATTATGTATGTATTGCTATTGGCCGCATACGCATATCCAATGTGCATAATGTATGTATTCAGATAGTGATATAAGTATTAGTGGCTTATGAACTGTTAGGTGTGCGCTGGTCATCTCTTGTGTCGCAGCGTTACAGTCCTATTGTAGATCTATATGTTAACATTATTTGACATTCATCTAGCTACATTGATAATGTCTTATGAGTCCGTGGATGTACATACAGGATTCTACACACCTGCCACTTACAGACCTAGATCTTAGCGTGGCACCCCATCCCCTGTTGGAAACATATTATGTATTCATTGCTACTGATGGGGATCTCTTTTCCATCTCCACTCCTTCTTGTGGAAGAGTCTACCACCACTCTACAGATGCCCTGGCTCTGTTGCTCAAACAGAAGTTGTCGGAATGCAAACCGTCTATCACTGACATCTGCAGAGCTCTTAGGTGTGCTCTTCCCAGTGGCACAGATTTCTGGCAAAAACGCCTAGGCTTCCCCAAAAACGTCTGCACCAGATTCAGGGTAAGGCTCATCAGCAAGCTTGATCCAATAGCCTGTAAAAACCTGAAATCTTGTCTTGTGAGAGGAAAACACGAAGCTCCCTTGAATCTCACGGAAGATCCAAATAGTCGAATATCTGCCTTGGTGTGAGGTGACATTTCTTGGGGTCGCAAAAAACAAACAAAACTGTGTTTCTTTTGCTATATGCACATGATGTAAGCGTCCTCAAATCTATCATGGAGGTGCAGTCGCCTTTTTTGATACGGTACTTCACAAGCAAAGAGTCCACGTTTTCCTCAAATAAGTAAGTAAGTAAATCATTGCCTTACGTCACTTTTCAGCAAAAAAGGTCTTTTAAGTGACATTGTAATACGATAAAAACGTTATAGTCAATTGATGAGATGAAATGATGTACAGATAATGATGTGAGGGTGGGGGTGATAGGGCATTGTGGGTTATTGAGAGCGTTTTCCTTCGCTCACCCGATAATGTCTAGGAGATCTACCCCCAGACATGCCCAGACGGCCGGAGACTTGGGTTTCGCTGTGCAATTTAATGCGTGACATTTCGCGCTGCTCAGCTATCCTTGGGTCAGATAGTCCCCAGAGTAACAATAGGAAAATAACTCCCTCTGGGTAACTCCAGTCATCCCAGGTGAGAGACCTAATGTCGAACACGCTATTGCCGGTTATTTAAGGCTACCACAGCCTACACCAGCTCCAGCACTGATACGAGAGCTGCATTAGCACCGCAGTCGAGCGAAGATTATGGCCAGATATGAGGAGGTTGCAGCTTCCCTTGGATGATTGATTTAGACTACTGTGTAGTGCTTCCGTACCATGCCATACAACATGCAACTGACGGAACAGATCCCTAATGACCCTTCCCGGATGGGGGGCAAAAAGTACTACTACTAGCCCAGTAGGTCATAAGTGGCTCGAGAACGAGCGCCCACCTCTGTAGCCTCTCTGGTTTCCTCTTGAGCAGCGGGAGCTCCCACGGCTTTCCTGGCGAAAAGGCTAATAGGAAGACCTCGTTGGCTGAGTCTGAAAAGGTGTGTTCCTGTGCACATGATAACAACTGCAGCTGTCTCTCCTTGGAGGCATAGCATTAAGACTTCAGAGCTGCACCTAACAGATCGTGCTGGTGTCTGGTAGCACTGACATCAAGAGCTGGCTGCAGAGATGATTCAAGCAAGTTAACATGATATATACTGAGCCTCCTGTGGCACAAATCATTGAATCTTGAGCCCATCAATCTCAATGAATGACTCAGAAGATGAGTGACCACCTGCGTCATTGCTCTGTGGGCCTCTCATTCTGTCCTTCAAGGGCTCATCCTCTATCTCCTCGAATGCTCTAATCGAATGGTTCTGATGCATGTTCCAAACCTGTAGTGAGAGAATGGGCCAGCAGACCCATGTCCCCCTGGTGCTTCCTGAGGGGCACCATCTGCCAGCTGTTTAGTTGACATCTGTACTTCTAGACGTGGCTCTGGGTCGAGGAAGGACTTCGCCAATGGATCCCCTGAATAAAGCCTTTCCACAACATTGACCTTCACGGACTCAATAGTGACTTGTCCGGCCCCCTCTCAATTGGTGCACAAGGCCAGTCGTCTGCTGGTGGGCGTGACCACCATCCTCTTCCAAGACAAAGCTGATCCCAAGCCTGCGAGAGAGCCCCACTCTATAAACCGTCTATACCTTGGAAAGGGTTGTACTCTTCCCGTTGGTCCTCAGCAGTAGATTTGTCCTCCAACACCAAACCGGTGAACGAACTTGCTTATTTTCCGCCGTCACAGAATCATTAGATCCTTCAAAGTTAAAAAGAACGTCAAAACATCATTGACGGGCAAACCTATGTCCCTTTCTTGTTTTACTTTTTGCAATTTTGGTTTAGTTAGGTACAAGTAGTATTAAAACAATTGGGGCAACATATGTTTCTTTCTGTTATAACTCAGGTTTCAATTTGTTTATTATCATGATTATCGCATAGCGAAAAGCTACACAATTTGGGCTAATTGCTAATCAAACTTGAAATTGATTAGCAAAATATTTCATCTTTGATAACAGGAAAAACCCAATTAATTTAGAGGTTGGCTACAAATTGCTACACAATATATTTAAAACAAATTGAACCTTGGGAAACTCCATAGCGAAACTAATTAAAATGTCAGGTCACTGTGTTAGCCAGCGACCCGTGCACCTGTCATTTTGAAGGGTATAAAGTCAAAATGACGGGCATAAATTGTCCAAATTACACTATAAAGGAGGAGATACAAGGGCAGTTATGCAAAAATTGGAAAAAAAAGACGGGCTTTTGTTTAATCCTAGCTAAGACAGTGTGTCAGGTCAGGTGTAGAATACCTAACTTCTTCAAAATATTTATAGAAGAAGTGGGAGTTGGTATCTGGGAAATTTTTCAGGCAGTCCATCAAGATGGACTTTAACCTCAACCATTTTTCATTCACCGAATTATTGGGGCTGTCTTTGGAAAAGGAGGCCCAATGTCTCCTAATTTCTTGCCTGATGTTTTTCCAACTTGCTTTTTTGAGCTGACGCACTGGGCGAGCGGTTGAACGTCGATACGGGGGGTTGATGTCGGCTTCTGTCAGTACTGCACAGTGGTCCGAAATTCTGGGTACGCTGCGTGATGATTTTATTAATCCTGGTTTATTAGTTCTACAAAGGTCTAGAATGTTTTTGTCTCTGGTGGGTTCTTTTTGTACTTGGGTCAAGGCATGATCATCCAGGCTAGACAAAAGGTGCTCGCACTGCCCCTTGTTGGTGGCTGAGGGCAAAACTAGACTATTTTCCCAGTCTATGTCGGGAAGATTAAAGTCTCCACCAAGGATGATGGTTTGGTTTGAATTCTTCGGAAAAAGATCTAAAGATTTGCTGAATTCTTCCATTTTTTTAATTTTTGAGCCAGGAGGTCGATAAAAGGATCCGAGAATTAAGGATTTTGATTTTTCAAAGTGGACTTTCGCCCATAAAAGTCCCGTGTCTGTAACGGTATCAGGGAGGAGAGATACGTCATAATTTTCTTTGACAGCGATAAACACTCCCCCCCCCCCCTGAGTTGATGTAATTCTTGCTCTCCGGAAGATCTTATAAACTACCCCCTGAGCAGGTTTAACTTTCGTTTGATAAACTGCCTGGTTTAAACCAGTGTTTGGCCTAGACTCCTTTTGTGCATACAACTTAAACGCCAAACCCGTGTTTACACCAGTAGTTTTGTTAAACCAGTCTTAAACTTGCTTTGTGAATACGGCCGTAAAAGGTTAAAAGATATTGAAAACAGAAAAATATTGAATACAGACTATTTTTATTTTCTTTGCCAACAAGGGGGGGGGGATATCCCACCTGTGGTTCTGACTTCTGATGGGGGGGGGTCCGGCCCCGGCGAAAACCCCGTTTTTTATTGACAATCACAATGTCATTAGAGTAAGACTGTAGTGTAGATCTAGACCTCTAAATTGTAATATTTTTAATAATAATTTACTTTTACTTTTAGTTTAAGAAGAAGAATTATTAGGCTGCAGATTTGCATGTACAGGGTTCCCCACGGAAAAAAAATCATCTGGTTGTTCTCTCAAAAATATTAGCTTAGCGCGCAAGCAGCTTAACCCTTACACTGCTGCATAAAATTTCTGGCACGTTTTTTCTTAAAAAAAATTTCATCTGATGAACAACTGATACTAGTCTAAAAGCCAATAAATTACAAAATCAGTCACTGTCAGTTAGCCATCTTCAAAACGCAAATAGAAGGACACCACAAAACAATTTTAACTGAAAAAAATTTTAAAAAAAATTAAAAAAAAAAAAATCAATTTTTTTTTTTTTTAGAATTTATCCGGTCGGGCAGCCGGCATTTCCGGCACTGTGTGGTGAGCCCTGATGCATCTAGTCTAGTCTACTCATACAAAAAATAGTGATAGCGGAACCTCACTGTCCTCAGCCCCAGGCCTAGCCTACCTGATTCGGTCGATCCAACAAAGCTCCAGTATTCGTCACAACAGAGTTTACAGACATTGCATTTGGATTTCGCGTTGACATCTTGAACAATTGACTCTTGATTACACTGATGTTAGATCTAGTTCTAGCATAGTTTAACTTATTAGCCGAATTGCTAAATGACAACAAACGACTGGCCATTGTGAGAGGATCTAGAAATAGAATGCTAGATCAGGCAATCTGAGCTATAAGTATGTTTAACTAGAGTAAATTAAGAGCTTGTTTGGTCTTGTGTTTGACAGTTTGTTGACACAGACATGAACAATTGATCAGTCAATCAGCCAGCATGAACAGTGACTCTATGGGTTCCCTCAAGGAACCAGTTGCGATTGGGTTTCTCCCATTCTCCACACATGTAGATGTCGCTTAGTTAAACCCCCGCTGCTGAGGTCAGAATGTTGTTTCTCCAAATGTTTAGGCCTTATATACAATGTAGGTCTATGCTGCGTGCACATGCATGCGCCCGTCATAATAAGTAAACATAAGTTCCCAGTCTATGTTCCGAAGGTTCTATGACTATGTTCCGATATGGTTCTATGTTCCGAAGGTTCTATGTTCCGATATGGTTCTATGTTCCGAAGGTTCTATGTTTCGAATGCCATTGTCCTACGAGCCATTGCCCCTGGTATGAAAATGATAATAATAATTATTTGTAGGAAAACAATTTTTCGTGTAGCAGTCCTATTTTTCTAATGATAATATAATCATAATTGCTGATTGACAATTTACCACAACATGACATGAAATACTATTTTTTCGTTGGATGGGTGTCGATAACTACACTTAGGCCCAATGTTTTACTTATTTGAATACGCACATGCATAGTACGTATTGAAAGGATTAAAAGCGGGACAGCTCTTAGGAAATCAGATACATACGATGGTTAAATAGAATTATTATTCTCTCTGATCATCATCGATATATTTACCTATTGTAGGCTTTCATCTAAAACCACCCCTAGTACCCCCTTCCCCCCCCCCCCAACAACGAACCAGAAGAAAACAATATGTAATTCATTATGTAAAAAAAGTGTTGAACCCATAATAAAATATTTAGATTGGTCTAATTCAACCTCAGTGAAATAGTTTGTGTCTTTAATCATTAATGTGTAACCTTACGTTAATTAAACTTGATGATTTTGTATATATTTTTGTACTAGTGGCGGTGCGCGGTGACCCGTAGGGGGCCTATGTAATAGATGTTGACCTCAGGGTGGCGTAATGTTAAAGGTTAATCTGCGACAATGGCCCTACAGTCAACCATCTTTGGGTCAATGTACACATACTGAGCTGAGATCTTAGTATTTCTGATAGTAGGCGTATTCATGTCAAGGTTTCGTTAATTTATCGCTGGTCCTGCACTGCGGACGTTGGACCAGTCTTAAACCAGAATGCAGATGTTCCCCAACTTTTCACATGCACAGTCATCGTTTAAAATTTCGGAATATAGAACCTTCAGAATATATGACCTTCGGAACATTGAACCTTCGGGACATAGAGCAGCCCCCAGCTACATATCAAAAACTCAACTTCTCTCTAGATCTCTTTTTGCAACTTCATTTTAAGATATAGACATTTTTTGTTGTTGTCCTAAAAAAATCAGATACCAAGTCCAAAACATCAATTTTATTCAATTTTTTTAAATGAACAAACAAAAGTACTAAAAAACACACACAGAATACGTTACATTTTTTATTTTTCAAAAATTTCCCAAAATATTTCATATGTATTGAGCATTGTTGTACAAATACTATAGACAATAAAAACATGTAAATTGAAATAAATTTATGTAATTTTAATGTTGCTAAGTGTAAATTCTCCTGATACATTGCGGTATATGGGATATAAAGGTTGTTCAAAAAATATTAGTGTTTTTTATTTTATTTTTTTTCCTGATAAGAACAATAGTGTGTACATGCTCAATAACCATTCAATATTGTTCAAACTAAACCTAAGCAATAAAATAAATGTGTTTGTCATTGTTACCAGACCTATTGTATCCATTATTTCACTATACTTCACCAGAATCATTATCAGAATTTAAAGTAACGTATTCTGTATTTGTATGTATAATGGAAGTTATTACACACTGCTACATAGAATAATCGATGTGTTTTTGTCTGAGCACATGTTTGATTATTGTCATAACGATATATACTAATTTTCTGTCATTTCGTGGCTGTTGGTTAACTCATTCAAGACGGCACTTTCAGTACATACATGTTTCTGTGGACTGGACATTTTTTTAAATGTTTACTTTTTATGACGTCATATAACACGAGTTATCTCGGGCTCCATCTTGTGCCGTCGAAGTAGCTTGCCCGAGATATCTCGGGCTTCGTCTGGAATGAGTTAATATTTTGAATAAAAATGCAAAATACGTTACTAAAAGATGTTTCATAACTAACAAAATTCATGTTATGATAATGTAATGATATTAAATGTTACTATATCCAATAAATAGCTGTATTATTCAAAGTTTGGTTTTTTTTACTTTTGTTACGAAACAGAATGCACTATTACAATATTGTTTCACAGAGAGCAAAATACTTTACCAAAATACGTTACCAATATATGTTACAAAATATAACATACTTTGTGTAATGTATTCTGAATTTTTTTCCCTTTTTTTGGGCAATTGTAAAGCTGGGTTCAGTGACCAGGCTAAATTTTTGCTTGCTGCTTGGAGACATAGGCCTACAGGTCGAGTGAGTAACTAAAGGGTGATTTGTTGTTAAGTGTGCAAATCACCATATCTTTAGAATCCATGTAGCGCATTCTGTTTTCTTAAAAAATAAATGTTTCTGTTTATTATTGCAAGAGTAGTACTGTTAGTATCACATAATTATTTTATGTCTTCTTACATACTTGTGGGGACCAGCGTCTCATTCCTCTTCAGTCGGCGAGACAACTCAGGTTTCCCAAAACTGACGAGTGAACCCCTCCCCGAGCGGCCTCGCCCACGCTGGCTTTTGCCACCAATTCTAAATCGCGCACCACTCTCATCTCCAGCACCGTGGTAGACAGACGCGTCGTCTAGTTCATGGAGCCGAAGCCACATGGCTTAAGGCAGTCACGTTCTGTCCGATATGTGCACAGCGTATGTTATGTCAAGATTATCAATAAAGAAGGAACATGAGTATTACAGAGTCAAAGCAGTTATTTGTTCGCCATCGCCCAGACAGAGGTAGAGACAGACAGATGATCGGAGGTTGGAGTGGACGATCCGCCAACATGGCGGCCACCCAACCCAGCTATACGATATACTTACATTACAGTACATATTTATCACGCAGCAAGGAACTTTAGTTGATTTATATTTTCAGGCAGACAAAGACAACTAACTAACTCAAATGTAACTTATTCTGTTATTTTGTGGCAAAATGAACATACATTCAATTTTGCAAGGAACAATATATTACTTTTGGGAATTATCATTGTTAGTACAATCATTACTATATGTTCGTCAAATTCAAACAATGTATCTTCCAAAAACTACACCCACTCATGAACAGTGACCTGTCAAAGACGAAAATTATGCTAGCGACATGCCAAAAATGTCATTTTTATGGCATTCCAATGGCCAAAAGCACATTTTTTCTTGTCTAGGCTATGGATAACTATACATTTTCTGAAAGATATATGTATTAATTAAATGTTAAAACTAGTTAAACAAAAATGGAGGTCACTACAAACGATAAGACTGCTGGAGTCACAGGATTCTTGAAGTAGCGGGCTTTGCCCATAGGTACACTATGAAAAGCTTTCATAAAAAAAATGAATTATTTGAAATTGTATTTATAAGTAAAAAAAGTGCCAGAAAAGGGTTTTGCAACATGAGTAACCAAATGAAACAAGACTACATAAGTCCAGGAGCTCCCGCTCCGAATTAGAATTTGATTTAAGCAATTTTGTATAGGGTTATTAATGTAGTCCTAGTCTAGGTCAAAAATCAAGACGCAAGACAACTAGGTCTAAGAAGCCCAGTCTAAGAGTAAGATAAGAACTAGACAGTCTGTCAGAGATTGCAAACCTCCATTGAAATTAATGATCCTAATCAGTATCCCAGTAATGGTCTACCTATCTGGCATGGTTTACCCGATATCAGGCCAATCGAGTTAACTAATAGCTGATTTACGGTCATTTTGAATTCGATATAAATTAGTTAAAAACTTAGGGTGCATCCTCCCCCGAAACCTCAAATTTTGTTTTATAGTAATGGACTAACATCTAACACAGTTTGCAAAATATTGGGCATGTGAAAGTAAATAATGGCCGATAGGGGGCCATTTTGAATTTGAACGAGTCAGAATTTTTCAAGATGCATCCTCAGCTGAAATCTCACATTTCATTCTATAGTAATCGTCTAGCTATCTAGCACGGTTTACCAAATATCGGCCATGTAAAAGTGAATAATGGCCTAAAGGCGGCCATTTTGAATTTGATCAAGTCAAAATTTTCCAAGATGCATCCTCAGCTGAAATCTCACATTTCATTCTATAGTAATGGTCTAGCCATCTAGCACGGTTTACCAAATATCGCCCATGTGAAAGTGAATAATGGCCGATAGGAGGCCATTTTGAATTTGATCAAGTCAAAATTTTTCAAGATGCATCCTCTCCTGAAATCTCACATTTTGTTTTATAGTAATGGTCTAGCCATCTAGTACGGTTACTGAAAACCGGCTATGTGAAAGTGAATAATGGCCGATAGGCGGCCATTTTGAATTTGATCGAGTCAATTTTTTTCAAGATGCATCCTCTCTTGTAGTCTCACATTTTGTTTTATAGTAATGGTCCAGCTATCTAACACAGTTTACCAAATATCAGCAATGTGCAAGTAGATAGTGGCCGATAGGCGGCCATTTTGAATTCGATTGAGTCGAAAGTTTTTAAAAGGCATCCTCTCTCGAAACGTCACATTTTGTTTTATAGTAATGGTCTAGCTATCTAGCACGGTTTACCTGATATCAGGCCTATCGAGGTAAATAATGCTGATTGTCGGCCATTTTGAATTCGTAAGTTAAAAATTTTCAGGGTGCATCCTCCCCCGAAAACTCACACTTTGTTTTATAGTAATCAGGTAATGGTCTAGCCATCTAGCACGGTTTACCAAATATCAGCCATGTGAAAATGAATAATGGCCGAAAAGGCGGCCATTTTAAATTTGATCAAGTCAATTTTTTTCAAGATGCATCCTCATCTGAAATCTCACATTTCGTTTTACAGTAATGGTCTAGCCATCTAGCACGGTTGACCAAATAACGGCCATGTGAATGTGAATAATGGCCGATAAGCGGCCATTTTGAATTTTATCGAGTCAAATTTTTCCAAGATGCATCCTCTCCTGAAAACACACATTTTGTTTTATAGTAATGGTCTAGCCATCTAGCACGGTTTACCAAATAACGGCCATGTGAAAGTGAATAATGGCTGATTGGCGGCCATTTTGAACTTTGACAAAATGATTTTTTTCAAAATACATCCTCTCCTGAAGCCTTACAATTTGTTTTATTGTAATGGTGTAGATATCTTGAGCGGTTTTCATTATATTCCACAATATCAGGCCTGTCGAGGTGAATAATGGCTGATAGGCGGCCATTTTGAATTTTATCAACTTCAATTTTTTCAGGATGCATCCTCTCCTGAAACCTTACAATTTATTTGATATTAATGGTGTAGCTATCTTGAGCGGTTTTCATGATATTCCGCAATATCAGGCCTGTCGAGGTGAATAATGGCCGATAGGCGGCCATTTTTAATTTTATCGACTTGAAATTTTTCAAGATGCATCCTCTCCTGAAACCTCACAATTTGTTTTATAGTAATGGTGTAGCTATCTTGAGCGGTTTTCATGATATTCCGCAAAATCTTTCAGTCTGATTTACCGATGTTATAAATTAGGTTAAAGTGCTGGGTCAACTTCAAGGTCAAGGTCCAAAAACCTGAAAAGGCACAACTAGGGACCTTAGAGAACATGTATGTGCAATATGACTGTCATCGGCCCAGTACTTTTCGAGATCTGCTCCGGAAACGAAGTGCGCGTCAAAACGTCTAAATAGGTCATAGTTCTGAACCAGAAGTAGGTCAAAGTTCAAATACCTCAAAAGGCACAACTAGACCCCCTAGGGGTGTTGTGTGTAAAATTTGAAGACAATCGGACAAGTACTTTCAGAGATATGCTCCGGAAACGAATTGTTTACGGACGGCCCAACGGCCCAACGGCCCAACGCCGTCACATCATCATTTTCTCCTCTGCAACCTTGCGTATTGAATTCAGATTAAAAATATTTTAACCCGTCCATTAGCCACCTGGAAGTAACCCACATACCAAAAATTGTTATCCTAGCTTATTTTCTCACAAAGTTATAGGCAAAAGAAGAGGCCAAAAAAAAACGGAGGTAGAATCCATAGCTCCCTTCGCTCACCTACGGTGACGGCGGGAGCTAATGAAATGAATCGGGCTTTAGGCCACCTTTGTGCACATATAGGCTAAACTGGGCCAGGAGAAATTTCTAAGGATGGTGAGATGATTGAGATGACACTGTCCTCCAGACACAAGATTCGAAATTCGAGCCCTGGCGGTCTTAGGCCGAGCACGCTACCTCTCGGTCACAGAGGCTCCCCACAATACTGACTTTCACATGTGGATGGGGAAGAAACATTTTTGTTTCTTTCAAACCGCCGAGACCGGGAACCGATCCCCGAACTCTGGCGTGAAAGGCAGCAGTGCTAACCACTACCCTAGGGCCCCCGCCCCTGAGTAACAAAATTAAAGATATATCAAATACAGCGGCAAGTTAACAAATATAAACTGTTTTAAAAATAAACAATTCAGCAGCAGAAAAAAAAGAATGTTTCAGCGTGGTTTCATGACAGACAGCAAGTTTTTCTCTTCTTTCACACATGGCTCCTTCGTGTTGATAATATCGACTGATACACACTGAACTATTGTCCGTCTTTAATCTTTAATATTTTGACTCCACAGTCCTCCTCAATGGAGTATCAGGCAAAAGGACGGTACTGAGAGGCCGACCAGACTAATTGCTCAGTTTGCTCTTGATACTGCTGATGATCTGGATTAAAATCAGCTGGTGGAAGATTATTCCAATCGGGCATGGTTTTGTGCGAAAAGGAATTTTGTCCCAGCGTGGTGTTAGCTCTAATGTGTTTGCATGATTTGTTATGTCCATTACGAGTTCTTTTGTTTGCTGGGGCTAAAATTTTGTTTGATTTATCAATATCACCTTGCCTGTACGGATTCTTTACAGGACAAGAGTATTCCAAAAGTCACCAAACTATTGAAAAATATGCAATCTCTTATAATTTTGGGGGACATTCATTTAAATTCCTCCTCAAGAAACCCAGTGTGGAATTAGCCTTACTCGCAATTTTGGAGATGTGATCCAGGTTCTCACTGATGCTGACTCCCTAGTAAGATGAATTTGAAACTTTTCCCAGTGTGACCTATTTGAGATAATAGTCTGAAGCTATCTCTTTATCCCAGGGTCTCTTCACTTGGAAGACAGACATTTGGATGGGTTGAACTTCATCCACCAAACGTCTGCCCAGTGCTCCAGCTTTCTTAGGTCCTCCTGTAGTTTTTTTGATCGTCCTTAGATTTTATGGGCCGATAAAGGAGGCAGTTGTGAGCGAAGAGTCTAACATCAGATAAGACCGAGGATGGGAGGTCATTATTATAGCATAGAAATAAGATCGGGCCAAGTACTGTACCCTGTGGTACACCAGAACCTACATGAGCAGTAGCCGAAAAGCTACCATCTACCACTACCTTTTGTGTCCGAATGGTGAGAAAATTTTGAATACAAAGTAGTGTAGGTCCGTAATGATCAAGTTTGTGTAGTAAACGTTGGTGAGGAACTACATCGAAAGCCTTACTAAAATCTAAAACAGTTAAATCGGTGTGAATTTTGACCTCGTAAGTTTGTACCAGATCTTCAGTGGTCAGTAGTAATTGGTTTTCACGTGAGTGCTCTGCACGGAAACCGTGTTGCACAGGTAGGTAAAGTGGGTCATAATATTCTTGCAAATAATGTGTTCGAGCAATTTCCATGTCAAGGAGATCAGCCTGTATAGTTAGAAGTGGTATCACATGCCGATCTCACTTTTTAACAACAGGGGCTACATATTAAATAAGCCTTGACCCATTCATCGGATCATTTCCCGGTATGGATAGTTTTTTGAGGAGTAAATTTGTAAGCTCGTCAGGTACGGGTGCTTTATCGGCGTTCAGTTCACTCAATAATTTAAATATATACCAGATTGTGTAATTTCAATATTATCCATGTCAGTTGCTGGTGCATGGTCCTTCTAATTTAGGCATATCAGTGGAGTCCTTACGAATTCAGGAAGGTTCGCCACAGGGAAGGTTCGGCACAGTAAGGTTCGCCACAGCTTTGGAAGGTTCACCACAACTGTCATAGGAAGGTTTGCCACAATGTTAAAATTATAGAATATCTAGAACATTAAAATACCGGTAATATTAAAATATATTTTTTTACAAAATAGTTCAGTGCGCATTCTTTAATAAGCATTTGTGTTGCGCATTTGTCAGTAAAGCGAGAACTAAGGACGACATTTAATTTTTGACATGATTGTTCAAAATAAGAAATAGGCCCCTACGGCAATAATTGATAAATGGGGATTTTGGCACATTTGCTACGTTGCCACAGCAGCCGAAAATTTACGATTTTTTTACAAGTTACGGGTTTATGATTTCAGCCTGATTGTGTCAATATACAATGATAATACAATGATGAAACAATGATAATGCAATGATAATACAATGATCAGACAGTGTGGTAATCAAAGATCGAATGATTATCAGAACAATTGCCAGCACTCAAATACCTATATCCATGCAAATTGGTTGCGTTAACAGTGACCTTACCATCACACCTCCTCCGTTGATTTTTGAACAGCGCTAACAAATATTCGCGCTGATACCAGGTGACTCACAGCACATCTGTACGAACACTCACGGCTTTCTGCAGCGTTTTCAGGATTATCACTTCTACAAAACTTTTATATTTCCTAGGGTTCCTTATGCTATTATTAAGATATTCCAAAATATATTTTTACAAGAGATATAGGCCTACTGCTACTGATAATAACGTTAACTTTTTCTTTCTGTTTCCCGTTAATGTGGTGTCAGTAAATATTGAGCGGAACTGTTGGTTGAGGATTTCGGCTTTGCGTCTGCTGTCTGAATGCAGTTGGCCTAATGTAATAATTAGGGAGAGACACCACACTTATCTTGCACTGTTATTTGGAGTTCATGGCGAGAACTACACTTTGGCCCAACAATTATATTATCATCTAAACATAACAACACATCTAGAATATCAAATTCTTTCTTTCAACTTATAAGGCTTGATTTTCTCTTGAGCAACTGTCTGAAAACGAGTTCCATGAGGGAACACAAAGCCTAACCATTAAAGTTATAGCGATCTTGCCCTAACTACTTTATCGTTATATTATAACTATAAGCACTAAGGAGTTTTATATTTCAGGGCAGCTGTCAAATGATTCTCAAAGATGGCGGCTGAATGCATGATTTTTGAAGAAGATGAAGTACTAAAAAAAGATAACAATGGTTATATGTATGGATTAGTATTAGAAAGCTCTGAATATGTCAGTAGCGACGAAGAAGATGAAGAAGATAATTTATATTTTGAGCGAGTAAAGAAAGGGACCATTCGTGTGGCATGGCATCCTGAAGGTTGTGAAGAGGTTGTCACTGAAAAAAAAGTAATCCTAATTTCTACATGTAAATTTGTAATATGAAATAGGCAGTGCTCAGATGCGAACGCAGCACCAATTAACGTTACTGAGTTGAACTGATTAGGCTACAAGAGATTTAAGTAATTTTATTGATAGGCCTATATCAGTACATGAGTAGGCCTAGAATAGATATAATAACGTTATCAGGTTATGTTATGTCTTATCATTTTATGACTTGTAAAAAACGACAGTTTTTTTTTTAATTCTCAAGATTTGTCAACGAAACGAAGGCATTTAGAAAAACAAAATTTGAAAAAAGTTTGACTTCTCAGATTCAGTCTTCTGTGGCTGTAGCCTGTGTCAGGGTTGGGGTCAATTACAAACATCACTTACAATTAGGCCTACAATTATAATTATGACTTCCTAAATATACTAGTCAATTCCAATTATAATTATAATTATGACTTGCGAAAAAAAACAATTTCAATTATAATTTCAATTATTTGTTTATAAAAAAGTCAATTACAATTACAATTATACTTATTTACATAAATTACAATTATAATTAGTCTACAATTAATTTAATATTTTCACCAATTATCTTGAAATAATTATATAGGAAATTATATGGGAATAGATTAGCCCCACCTCTCTTATGTTATACACTGAACTCTGAAGGTGGGGCTATACCTATAGCCCCACTTCAGTTACGCGATGAAATGGAAGTGGGGCTATAGTTTTAGCCCCATTTCCCATAGCTTAGTGACGGGGAATGGGGCTAATCTGGTAGTAGTATATAGATTCTATATACTACTACAGGAATAGCCCCATTTCCCATCATTTATATTCGAGAGGTGGGGCTATAGTTTTAGCCCCATTTTAATTTATAATATTTTTTTACAATCTTTAAATAATTAATTATTGATTTATTTGCCTTGGGGGGGGGGGAAGACCCCCTGGGGTAAAGGGTTTTCATTTGGGGCCCGGGAATAAGCAGCAAATAGGGGTTTGAAATTTTTAGGGGGGTAAAAGACAAATTTAAGCATTTTTTAAAATTAAATGTTCGATATTTTAAGCCCCATTTCCCATTAATAATATATGGGAGGTCGGGCTATAACTTTAGCCCCATTTCCCATAGCTCAGTGACTGTAAATGGTGCTAATCCGGTAGTAGTATATTAGTTTCTATATACTACTACCGGATTAGCCCCATTTGCCATCATCAATATATAGTAGGTGGGGCTATAGTGCATCCAACTCCAAGCAACTTATTTTTTTTATTCAAGAGATATTTACTGTCAAAACAGCGCCGTAATCGCCGTTTGTTTTTTAACAGCATGGAGATTTGCGCGCTGGTGTCCTTGATTGATCAGTAGAGTAATCTAGTCTACTCTAGCCTCTACTCTAGGCATAGCCTAGGTTAGGGTGGTCAGGCCATTTTTTAAATATCAACTGTATACCACATTAAAGGTATTGCCATAAGGGCATAACAATAAGATAGACATTTTATTTAATGATGTAGGTGAAGTTATAGCCATTTCAAATTTTAAGTATTGTTCACTTTCTGCTGATTTTCACGTTTTTTTCTTGGTGGTTACAAAGCTCCTGCTCCTCACAACATTATAAACGCACATAGCACAGATTTTTAGACACAAAAATATTTTATTTTTGTAATAGTTATATCAGTGCATGATATTATAGGTAATCCATAAATGTTTGATGCCTAAAAAAAACAATTACATGCCATATTTCAAGCTCACACTAGTCTACTGCTCAATGCCTTGTAGTTTTTGTTGTTTTAATGACGAGAAAAAAGGGGTTATATGGCCTACAGTATATATACTGGATTGTAGTGGCCCCCACAGTCACCCACAACAGAGAAGAAAGGGAGAGGGCAGAGAGTAAGAGAAGTGAGAGAGAGGAGATATAGAGAATGAGAGGAGAGATATCTATGAGAGAGGAGAAAGAGAAGAAAGAGAGAGAGAGTGCTAAAGAGAGAGAGAGTGAGGAGAAAAGAGGAGAGGGAGAAGAGAGAGATCTAGGAGAGAAGAGGAAAAGAGAGGAGAGAGAAAGAGAGGAGAGAGAGAGAAAGGATCTGAGAGACAGAGAGAGTGAGAGAGAAGAGGAAAAGAGAGAAGAGGAATGAGAAAAGGTGAAGAGAGAAAAAGTCCTGAGAGAGACAGAAATAATCTGAGAGACAGAGTGAGAGTGAGAGAGAAAGAGATAGATGAGAGATGAGAGAGAAAGATGAAGGAGAGATGAGAGAGAGAGGGATGCGAGAGAGGAGACGGATAATTGGAAGAGAGAGATATAGGAGAGCGAGAGAGAGGAGAGAGATTGAGAGAGAGGAGAAAGAAAGAGGAGGAAGAGAATGAGAGAGAAGAAAGAGAGAGAGTGAAAAGGAGATATGAGAGAGAAAGAGATAGATGAGAGAGAGATGAGAGAGATGAAAGAGAGATGAGAGAGAGAGGGATGCGAGAGAAGAGAGAGAGGAGACAGAGAAATGGAAGAGAGAGATAGAGGAGAGCGAGAGAGATTGAGAGAGAGGAGAAAGAGAGAGGAGGGAGAGAACGAGGGAGGAATTTGAGAGATATTTGACTGGATTATTACTTTTAGTTATAGGGCTACTACTCCATTCTAGTAATCCAGGTACTTCAGTGAAGTAAAAGTTAATTCAGGCTTAAACATTTTCTATTTAAAGATAATCATCAATTATAACCATATCTGGGCCTATTCAGTCTACTAAGTAACTATTATAAACTAAATTGCATGTAACATGTAACATGCATAGGCCTACTAGGCTTATTTATTTCAAGTCTGATGTGTGCATTGTTGTTAATGTTATAAATGACACTATATAATAACATATTATAATAATATATAGCAAAAAAATTAAAACAAAAATAAGAGTTTTAGTTTTTAGATACATCAGGGCACCCGATGAGTGCCCCGCAATACAGTAACAGTAGCAAATATGTCACATATGCACATAACAAGCAGAAATTTGGGCATAGCCTCCTGCCCCACTTTACTTTTTTTTAATACGAGTGGGTCATGGAAGAAAAAAAAATTTGATGGATTTGCATCCTTATGGCTAAGAAACTTCTATTTTTACCCTCAGTGCGCCCCATGAGAAAGTCAAACAAGAGATAACCACATCGTTTTGTCTAAAACGGCCTTAATGATGGTCTCCACAGTTTCTTAATAGGGCAGTGGATATAATCTATTTTTTATTTTTGCATTTTTTTTTTAATTAAAAAAATGGCACCTGTGTTAAAAAATTATCAGAAAAGTCCACAGCCTGCTTTTTCCACTTACCTATTCAAGCATTTGTTACAACAATTATGAAATTAAAGGCGACAGCTGGCACCATTTTTTGTAAAATGAACATGTAATCAGTGGTCAGTGTACAATTTTGGACCACATTTCCAGTGTGGCAGAAGGATTCTCTCTTGCAAAAATAAGAGAGTTCTGTCCAACTTGGACCCTGAGGGTCATGCACACAGAACAGTCCTGAGGGTCAGGCACACAAAACAAACTTTCTATATGCTATGGCTCAAGACATTTTTTATCTGGCTAATAATATTGGGGATCTTGTGATTTAGAAGTGGTCTTCAAATTTCCTTTTTTAGTACCGTAGTTATCTCTTTGCGTCAAATCTGCATTCTCATGATATTTGAGATCTGGCTCAATTTATTTTTGATATTTACTTAGCTAGTGTGGTCACAGGCGACCCTAGAGTGAATCATCAGCGTGTCCCACACCTTTAACCCTCTCCATACGACTCCTGGACCACATTCGGGATCCAAAAACGTTACTTTTTGCGGCTCGTGGACCCCAGCCGGGATTATGTCAGTCTTTCCCTATAAGATCGAAATTTCACTTGACAGACTTAGGTCATGTAAACGTGCAATTTTTACCAGATCAGAAAAAAATCACCAGACAGTAGGTGGTAAATTGCAGATTCTTACCTTGTGAACACAAAAACTGACCAAAAAATTACCAAATTGTAGGTCCAATGTAGTCGGGTATTTTGCCTAACCCACCTGCGTTTTACAGGATATGTCTGGTAGGTCCGGCGTTATTGGGAAAGACTTAATATGTACAGTTACAGTTTATCACTTGTAATTCCAGTACTGACAAGGTCATGTGTGTGAATTGCGACCAAATTTTGTTGTGGGACATTCAGATGTAATTTTGTAACCCATGTATGTATAATCTACCCCTGCTTTGCTATGGGGGTATTAACTCCTAAACACTGTAATCCTGTCACAGCCTGTTTCATTGCCGTTTAATTCATGGGGAGGGAGTATTCGTAGTCCTAGTGCCCATTTTGTCTGATTTTCACAAACATGATCGTGCTAGTCGCAAATAAAAACATGATCTGGGATTGTTCTTTAACTACGTATGTCCTCAAGGTCATTTCAAGGGCAAATTGGCCAAAATTAGACAAAAGTAGACTTCTTGTCATTTTCAAGCTATTTAAAATGACCTTGGCGTGACCTAGTCGCGGTACCAAGGCTGTAAACAGGTACAGCGCAACTCAAGACCATATCACCCTTCATAACCAATGATAATTATAGGCAGCTATGATAAGTAACTTCACACTTTTACCCGATATAAGTAAGACGAAATCCCTGCGAAGCTACTTTTGAAAACCCACTGTCATCTTCATAATGGGCATGCGTAGGTCACATGTATATGCTTTCAGTATACAGTAGGCCCACAGGTTGCTTGCATTCAGCTGAGTAGTGATAACCTGATTACAGGACTATGGATACTACTACAACGAGACCCTCACCCAAGCCTACGTCTGCGACACTGACCCAACATTGAACTAAAATTGCAGAAATGTACAGTGCTCGAGGGAAAGTCCTCCTGCCCAGCAAACACAAAACATTTGTATAAAATTTATGCAACGTCGGCCCAACGTCGATGTCCAGCATTGTATAAAGTCATGCAAATGTTTTGTGTTTACTGGGTGTCAGTACAAGCGTGCGGTCAGCCCATTTCGAGATACCCGCAGTAATACAGTCAGTTTGCTTGCAAACCAAGGCCATTCTAAGTGCCAGGGCTAAGGGCTTTAAGCTTTGGTGGCATTATTAACTCATAGATGTCGCTCAAGTATGTATGAACTTGCTGTGATTTGAGAACTTGCTCTTAATGCGGCTTCGGGTATGAAGCGCATATTTAGTATTAATATGGAATATGGCCTGTCCTTAACCAACGGGCACTATTGCATACTGGGGGGCCCATGTCCTGCGAATTTTGACAGTTGACAATACCTTTAAGAACTTTGCCTCCATACTGGCTCGACCACTATCTGGTATTTTCAAAGCCTCCTTAGACCAGGGGACCATTCAAACTGCTTCGAAACCTGCTCGTATCATCCCAGTTTTCACATTATTGGAACTCATTCCAATAATGTTTTAATATGGTTCACAAAACAGATTCTGGGCACTGTTTTTTGTGTACATATAATGTGTGTCCTAAATGACTATCAGTCACGTCTTCTCAAATGCATTAAAACGCATAGGTTCAGATTTCTGTCATTCCATACAGTAGTGATTCCCTCTAGCTTACCAGTCCGTTGTGCGTAAGCACACAAGGGAGTGCGTCGACGCAAGCCAGTGAAAAATTATTTACACGGCGTGTGCGTACCTCGGCGTGCACACCAAACCACGGATTGTGACTCCTTTCGCCCAGACGGAATCATACGGACACGAAGAAGCGAGGTGTGTCAGTGTGTTTACACGCTAATAGACATGATTGCACGTACAAACAACTTTTTTATCAAACCTTTCTCTGTGCTAGTTACGAAGTATAATTGCCCCTCCTCCACGTGTAAGTCGCCCCCTCCACGTGTGAGTCGCCTGATGTCCGTGGAAGTCCGTCAGCCCCAGCGGTCAACTCCTGATTACCTAAGGCCATCCTAAAAAATATCCTTGTTTCCGATTTCATGGTGTGAAAATGTCCAACAGTACTAGCCTATACAGTACTGACTGTGCATAAGCAGATAGGCCTACCTGTGTTAGGGCTACTTTTAGTGCTAGTGTCAACCTCTGCTTCATCCCGAGGCCCAGTTCATTCCGGTCACCCCTAGCATTTCAGGAAATTGAGATTTCCCAATTCCCAAACTCATGGGTATCCAAGACGTTGCCAACTGGTTGCTAGACGTCACTACAGACATGGACGGTTTCACTTGCTTCAAAAGGGCATAATATGATAGCCATTGTTGGCCACTGAGTTTGAGAATGACTCCCTGGTGTAGTGGATAGCACTAGGGCCTGTTAAGTAGAGGGTCGTGAGTTCATATTTCGATTGACCATAACAATTTTTTTTTAGATATGGCCTAGGCTAGTCTGTTATTTTTTTTTCCGGGAGGTTCAATTATTTTTTAACTTGCATAGACTCTAATCAGACCTTAACCAGGGTCTGACCAGCCACGTAGACAAAAGGATGCCATGAGGTAGGACTAACTTTTACTCCTATTTTCACCCATGCTGTCGGAAATAGGAAACAATTTTTTCAGGATGGCCCGATGACAACCCACTTCCCCTCCCCGTCATTTCCCGTTGGAGTCGCCCCAAATCCGTGGATTCCATTTATTATGGTTATGGTTACACATATCGTTCCGTTGGAGTGCGTGCATTTCGACGAGTATAAAGCTGATAATGTGACTTTAAAGACGAGCGTGCACACAAGTGGGAATGCAAGCGAAAAATAGCACTACTTTGCACTGGCTTCCACTGGGATGATTTCCATGCCAAGTCGTCTCCGTGAGTTGTGGCGCCAGCCTGTGTATACGCGTGCAAGTGTCCTTCACGCACTTTCGTGTGCGTGTGCGTGCACAGAAAAACATCCACTAACGACCGTGTCCGTCACGCGGACATGGTAAGCTAGATGTAATCCCTACTGTAGCCTACAGTAGGCCCGCCAAACGTTGTTTCTAAATAAGCATAAATATCTGTATTTGCTGAGTTATTAGGATTTCCGTCGTCAATTTTACGACAGTTAGAGGTGTTGGGCTATTGATTTATATCCTATAGATAACCAGTAGATTTTACTAAGAACCATGCCTACCTTAGGATGAAACTAGGCAAATATAATCTTAAGAAACCACCACAATGTGAGTTTAAAACTAGGGAAAGCTAGCAGATGTTCTACTTTCCAAAGCAAATATATTATGATATCGATACAATATTTTGCAATGATATATATTGCGTTTTAAAATTTAACCATGCGTCTCAATAGCATCTGACACCACAGCCACGAGCATAGTGAAAAAATTCCTAATGAGGCTGACCTACATCTTTGGCAAAACATTGGACGAGATAGCCTTCCTTGACCAATCACGCACACGTTATCTGGGTCAATCACATCGCTAGAGAGATAGACCAATAAACAACCTACATTGATCCAGTAGTGTTTCAATGCTGGGCCAACGTCACGGAAGTGTTCTATTTCTGATAGGGTCCGCTCGGGGTCCGCTGCTGGCAGCCACGTGATAACTCACTTTACAAGTAAGTAAATACTGCCTTTGCAGAGGAGATAACGTTGGGATAGTGAACCTTCCAGCGTACATACCTGTATACAGACAGGTCTGTGGTAGGCCTATGATCCTGTACACACTGTCATGCCTCCTGTCACAGCACAGAGCCTCATCTCCTGTTGGCTTACCTTTATGTAATAGGCTACACTGTGACATGACTAAGTTACTGACTGTGGATTAAATCTTTTTATTTCTAAATATCTAAGGATTAAAAATGACAAATTTGTTCTTTTCAGCTAAAACTAGCCCAGATTGATACATTATATAATCCTCTAGCTAGCTAGAAAATTGAGCAAATGACAATTTATTTCCCAGCAAGCACAAATCAATCACTGTATGCTGTTATATATATGGTAATTATGTTATTGCTTATTCTGAGTGATGGCGATGATCCAATGCTGGCTCAATGTTGTACCAGCGTTGTTGACTGTGGTCCAGCATTGAACCTGCATTGGGTCATTGTCTCGTGTTCGCTGTGTGGTGTATACACATTGAAGGATTTAAAGTCGACCTGAGACCGGTAATTTGTATCCAGGGTCGGTAATTGACACCCTAGCAACGGTCCGGCCGGACGATGATCGTCCAGAACTGAAAAGAAGCCTAAACTGTAAACTTGCAGCGGACCAAGTCTCAAGTGCCTCAGAATACACTCGTACTACGCCAATTTTTTCAAAATTTTCTGGGGGTAGGCCTGTACCCAGGGGTAGAAATACACTTTCATCCGTGGCGAGGAAAGAAATGGCAGTAAACCTAATGGCTTGCAAATCAAAATTTTGGCGATATATAGGCCTAACATTGATTAGCTGATTAGTTTTAGATTTGTTTTAATCGCCCGCTCGCCCGCTCATTACCAGTCAGTCTTTTTAGAGTTTCTTAAAGAAAAATCTATATTTCCAAGCCGACAAAATATCAAAGTGAAAGATTATTCATATCAGTGCTGCCACTAGGCCTATATCAATATTGAACCGCCTGTCATGCGTTTAATGCCGGTTCAACTTAAATAGTGCCGCCAGTAGGCCTATGTGACCATTACGGACCACGCTGTCAAATTGTGAGATGTTTATCGCGGATTTAATGGTTTCACAGGAGTAACAACGTTGTTAGAAGAGTAGGAAGTTTCAGCATTCAATGATCCAAAACATGCCAACAATGTTTAATTGCAGTAGGCCTTTGACAGAAAACGAGATGCTGATTCCAAAATGTATGAAATGCTGCTAATAATTTTAATAAACCAAATATTGGACTCCTAAATCGTCGGAATATCCGATTGAGTACCATCGCCATTATATTTTGTTAGAGTATTTCAGTCATAATAGCTGCTACACGCCACAGTCACAGGGTCGGCGCGGGCATGGGAAAATGCGCGCACATTCTCAGTGAATGCGTAACGCTGACTGTCAACCAATGCCCAAGTTGGCCGTCGCGTACCACGCTTATGCGAACCACATGGATTGATTGCTGATACGATTACCAAATAAGTGGGCAGGGGCCCTAGGGTAGTGGTTAATTAGCACCGCTGCCTTTCACGCCAGAGTTCAGGGTTCAGTTCCCGGTCTCGGCGGTTTGAAAGAAACAAAAATGTTTCTTCCCCATCCAAGTGTGAAAGTCAGTATTGTGGGGAGCCTCCGTGACCGAGAGGTAGCGTGCTCGGCCTCAGACCGCCAGGGCTCGAATTTCGAATCTTGTGTCTGGAGGACAGTGTCATCTCAATCATCTCACCATCCTCAGGAGGTTCTCCTGGCCCAGTTTAGCCTACATGTGCACAAAGGTGGCCTAAAGGCCACTTCATTTCATTTACCAAATAAGTATTTAAAAGAATATATATATATTCAATAATTTACTATCAGACCGCGTGTTCTGAAAGTAGATGATCATCAAATCCTACAAATGTAGGCCATTAACTTGTTGTATAGTATTAATAGTTTGGGAACTGAGGAATGTTTTCACAGCACACGGGTCCTCGGAGTTGATTATTTATGCAACAAGCACATGTGTTATTCAATGCTGGTTTCATGCTGGTCCACCTCTATGACGTTGTCCCAGTGTTTAAACAACATCTACAACAAAGTGGTCTGTGAAACTTAAAGGGACTCAATCAGGCTAAAATCATAAAAAATAGGTGATTTTATTTTTGTTTCTTAATATGACCAGAAGATGTACACATATCCATAGACTAGAACTGCAAAAGTTTTAAAATTTTTGTGTTGCGGTCCGTGATGAGCAGTGAAGACATATATAGCCATGACCGTGGATCAGATTGATGGACCAACCGAGTATCTCAGACATGGGGACGCCGTTTTTCATAATCCCATACATGTATAAATTGAGTTGAGTTTACGAGCATAGCTTTTTACAGAAGGCTTTTTTTGTATTGTTCAGCTTATTTTGATGTCCATCACCACCCCCACCCCCCCAGTGGAAATCTAGCCATGAATGAAAGTCGGAATAGTTTATTTTACGGGATATAGACAAGGACACTGTTATCAAGTGAACTAACAAATAAAACACATCGCACTTGTGCTTCTAATTTTTTTTAGCAAGTTTTTTTTTAGATCAAAAATAGTTATTGGAGCGAAAATATATATTTGTTTTGATTTTAATATTACATGGCCCATTGCTTAAATATCAACTTCAGTCTGATGCAAAAAAACTCTCAATAATGTTCACAACCGCAGGGTTCTTGTTAAGAAAGGTGACGGTGGAAAGCCCTCAAACTACATGTACAGACTGACCTATATCGCTAACATGCATAACATGCAAGGTCCTTGAACATGTCATTCACAGCAACATCATGTCTCCCCTAGACCACTACAACATCTTGTCTGACAAACAGTACGGTTTTCTGTCACAACTCATAGTTACAATTGAAGATCTTGCCAGGTATCTTAATGTATCTAGCCAAATCGATGCCATTTTGCTCAATTTCTCGAAGGTTTTTGACAAAGTTCACCATGCTAGACTTGCCAAAAAGATGTACCACTAAGGTGTACCTGGTATAACGCTTACCTGGATTACCAGCTAACCGCACCCAGCAAGTTATATTAGAGGGTAAGCAATCTTCCACAGTGACATCAGGTAACCCCCAGGGCACAGTGTTGGGCCCTCTACTGTTCCTCTGATACATTATTTAATGATCTTCCTGAATGTGTATCGTCAACAGACGCCTGTTCGCAGATGATTGCTTGCTCTACAGAGTCATCAACAGTCACAGTCATTTTCTGCAGCAAGATTTGGATCGACGCCAAGAATGGGAGGATAAATGGTTAATGCAGTTTAACCTCGATAAATGTGCCCTATTCCATTCCAGCTAACAGGGCCCTATTTCATCCACTACTCTGTGCTCAGCGAGGTCAAAGCTGCAAAGTACCTTAATGAAAGTCTGGCATCAGGACATGGAACAAACGCGTTGACACCGTGGTGAAAAAGGCTAACTCCACCAGAGCCTTCCTCCAACGAAACATCACCAGATGCCCACGCAACATCAAGGAGGTCTGTAAAAAGATGTTTGTTTGACCATCTGTGGAATATGCTGCTGCAATGTGGGATCCTGCCTTTGCCCGTAACATCCAAGCCTTAGAGCAAGTGCAGAGACGAGCTGCTCGTTTTGTCACCAGCGGGTACACCTGGGACGACAGCCCAACAGCCATGGTTGCTTAGTTTGGATGGCTCTCCCTAGCTCACAGACGGGCCTCAGCCTGTGTCTTAATGATCTCATAGACATACCTGCAACCTACCTCACACCATTACATCATCAGCTGACCCAGACAGCCCAACAGCCATGGTTGCTTAGTTTGGATGGCTCTCCCTAGCTCACAGACGGGCCTCAGCCCGTGTCTTAATGATCTCATAGACATACCTGCAACCTACCTCACACCATTACATCATTAGCTGACCCAAGGAAACCAGATGAAGTACCGTAAGCCAGGGCTATTTTGCCACCCCCTGGGCTATTTTGCAACCCCTCCGAAAATTGATAAAATCCTCTGGTTTTCAATAAATACCAATTAAGGTAATAAAAATAACTATTATCATAGGTTGAACTATACTGTAGGGAACATTTTTATATCTATTCACAATTTTTTTTAAATATCTCAACACCAGAAAAAAATATTCTACCAAAGTAATGGTATTTATCCCTTTTATTAACGTATATTTTCTTATTTTATGATATTTGAAGTGTCCTTATCACATAAAAAAAAAATCATGAAATTTAAATATTAAGCCTGTTCAAGCACTTCAAAGTAACCGGGGCTATTTTGCCACCCCATACTGGGACTATTCTGCCACCCCTTACATACCAGGTTTGAGGCACTCATTTTAAAAATTAAAGGAAAATCATGAGAAATAATGACTTCCACTTCATATTTCATGTTTCTGTCTGTATGGTACAATTACCTTATTTATATTTTATCTTCAATGGATTGATAAAAATGCCTACCGACTGTTCAGTTAATTTGATTTTCATTCGATTAGCTGCTCTTTTATATTATTTTGAATTAAAAAATATTTATATGGCAAAATATTTTTATTTGGATTCTGACAAATGGTTTTAATTCTCAAAATATGATAAATAATAGCTACAGTGGCAAAATAGCCCTGGTAGCCGGGGCTATTTCGCCACCATACACTTTTATTTAAAAGTCATATTAATAAAGCCTAAATACAAGCTATGCTTGTATGCAAATACCTTACACAATCACCCTCATTTATGACACTTTATATTCCCACTTCAAAAAGCAGCTTCAATACAGCAATAAAAAATATGTAATAGGGTGGCAAAATAGCCCCGGTTTACGGTACCGTCAACCACACACCCGGATGACTGCCTACCAACAATCTTTTTTCCCGGCATCTATCAAATTGTGGAGCCTGGCACCCACAGACATTGTCTCCAGACTGACGATAGATGCAGTGAGACGCGGCCTGGCCCTGTCTCCTGACTTCTCATCAGCCTAATGTTTTTAGCTGCACCGCTCATCAGAGCCTTGTTTTTAGTCATTTCCCTGCACGTGTACACCCAATCATCTGGCTCGAAAATACTCTAATTTACCGAGGTATGATTTTGAAAAGAATTATTTAAAATAAACAAATAAGTGAATGTAATAATGAGTCAGTAAATGTTTGAAGCTTTTGTGACCCTGGCGACCATCTGGTGGCTCTGAAAAAAAGAACATGTACAGTGTATGTACCTACACCATAAAATTACCAATGCCGTACGCAGCTCGAAAAAGGTATGAAGACTGAACTGACAGGTGATGGCTTGGGCATAACACCTTTCACAGCCAAGTTTACGTTATAGGTAACCAAATGTTATTGAACTTTATATATTTTATATTCCCCTCTTTCCAACAGTAAATACTATCTACAAACTGCTTATTGGCAGGTCAATTTTAGACCTATTGCAAACAAATCGTGGTCGGTAGTTGGGTTGTGCAGGTAGTCGCTCATTGCAGTGCACTTTGAATACAAAAAACATCGGGAAACACAAAATGTGGTCGGTAATGACAGGTGGTCAATCATAGCAGTGGTCGTTATCTCAGCTCAGGTTATACTGTACTATTTTGCTTCGAAATGCAGAATCAAGGTGAAAATTATATGAACAGTTTTTTATTTATTTTAAATTGTCAAGTTTTTTGGTCATGACTCCCTACTTCATGTTCGTAATAGGACCTTGAATTATGGAGATATTTGGCCTTGAGAAACCTTTAAAAGCCTTGAATTCCAATTCCATCAGCTTTTATTTGTGTGAACCGCCGCAAAATTGTGCACTGGTGGTGGACGTTTGACTAAATTTACTGTGACATAACATTACTGTGTTACCAATGTTTCAAGACATCATTGTTTACATTTACATGTGATACACTACACACGTACATGTATGTCTGTAACACCCCACATACTTTAACTAACAAATGCAGGTGCGGCAAATGTTACAATTGTCCTTATATGGGATGGCAGAATTGACCAATTGCTCTGACAAAATGATGCAGCGCCCATGTTGTGCTAAAGTGCACACATACGGGTCAGCGACGCATACACATGTAGCCTACATGTATGTACAGACCACAGCATGATCGCACAAATTTATATCGAATCAACAATCTTGCCGTAAATACGCCGCTACTCAAGCTTTTTTAGAACCTGTCAGATAAATATTTAAATACATCAATGATAAGGATGAAATTTGAGTAAACCTAGAAACAAAATTTGCCATGCATAATGGCGACTGGTAGGAACAGAGGGCTGCTTTCATGTTTGTTTCCCAACAATTCTTTCTAGTTTTCTCTTAAATTATGTGTCCAACATTGTATTGTTATCTATGAAACTCATCGAATAACACTCGCACGCAATCATTTCGAATTGCCAAGTCTCTCCCCCCTATATGTGAAGCCCTGCAGTCCCTGGCAGATCAAAAAGCAGCACCATGACATAATGATAATAATTAGAATAATAGTAATAATAAAAAATATTGTTGTTATTATATCGATTATTTATCAATGAAGTACTATTTCTTTATCAGATAAAGTTGGCAGATCGATCACTTATGCCTGGTGATGTTGTGAGAAGGCTCATTGCTGGTCAAGACAGTCAACGAGGCTATGTCCGAAACACCAAAGTGCGGTGTCATGTACAGATTATGGGTAAAGGACATGTTATCTGTGATGTGGATAGTCGTAATTTGCGACCACAGGCAGTAAGTTAACCTAATTTTTATTTCATTTTTTTATCGTCTATACATTTTTCCATCTTTTTTCAAATTAAAGAATCCTTTGAACATGTTAAATAATGAGGAGTTTAATTTTTCTTGCACCTCTTCTTTTGACTGAATATTGTCCAAACAATTAACCTACATACATATATATAGTGACTTCGCCAGTTTAGATTGCTACAGATAAGCCTTTAATCATGTCAGTTGACTATCACCCATAATCCATTTATTTTCTAACATAGTTGAGTACAAGTTACAAAAATGATTTTGTCTTGAAATTTCTGTTACTTGAATATTTTTGCACTGCATGTTTGGGGCCGTCACAAAAGTTTGCAATGATGTTCCAAGATACGAAAAAGGTTCGTATTGGTAGGTGGATAGTTGCCCCTTTTATATTGACATTTGGTGATTTTTTTAAATGCACTTTTTGTGTTATGATTATACAAAAATGTTGATTTTTTTTTTCTGTTTTAATTGATAAAAACATCAGCTAGAAATATGTATATAGGTTTCCAACGAAATAGGTTTTCTAACAAATTTGTTGGGTCAGTTCGAATTTTGGTGCATTGCAAACTTTAGCAACGCGGCCCCTTATGCCTTAACAGGTATAAAACATGCACAAAAAAATAGTTATGCTCAGAATATTTAACTCTTAATTTCATACATATTATTTAATGACAGAAACACCTTTCATGACTAAATCCCGTCGTAATTGATCCAAGCTGAGTTAAGTACAGTACGCAGACATTTTAGAATTAATTAAGCGGTGATGTGCCTGAAGATTTATTATATAATCGTTGATCGGTCGTTTGGCACACCAATTATGATGATCGTTTAGAAATATGATTAATCAATTATTGCTGATAAATTAAATGATGGACTAATTCACTGTTTGTGAAAGATTTGTCTGACTGAGCCCTGATTATATTACATCTAGTGTGCTCAACTCTCCCACCAGGTGCCCGTATTCTTAGCTCAATGGTTGCACTGTAGGTATGGGTGTGTTGATAAAATACTTGACAAAGTCATGTTGTTGTTGTCAATTTACAAAATTTGACTCGATCTAGTATTAACTGTGACCATCTGTTTCACTCAACAGATTAACTGTTACACCAACCAATTTATCCTTAGATCACTGAGCTATTCAATTTTAATTTTCAGTCACTTGAAGTTGTGTCTCGCTACCACGATACACAACTTCAAGTGACTGAAGATTCATGTTATTTGTGAAATTTAGGTCCAGATATATATATCAGTGTTTCAAGATTGAAGGCATTACTGTGAACAGTTCGTTATCAGGGGTTATGCAGGTGCTAATAAAAACACAGAATGTCTAGTGCAGTGACATCAGTGCTCTAAGGGTTAATGAATTATAACCTATCATCGATTAAGAAATTCCAACCAATTCCCATGACTAAAATTTAGTAATTAAGTCTTTACTTGAGTATTGTAAGCATTTTTTAATTGAGCAATTACACAAATAGGTAGCCATAATGTAGCAATGGGCTTATATTGAGTACATTTCATATTAAACTCTGAAAAAATTATAGATGTTCGTTGCTGAGCCAGGAGCTGGAGATGTATGTCTGGATTCCTGGGTTGGTCGTGTTGAAAATGTTGGTGAACAGATTACATGCTCGTTTCCTGATGGTGCTCGGTAAGAATTTAAATATTTGTAATCACCTGGTCCCTATCTGTTACCAGATAAGTATTGTGGGATCTGAGGGGGGGGGGGGGAGCTGCTTCACATCATAGGGGGTAAAAGATCACAAGAAAATCAGGACTAAGGAAGTTCATTCAGCCTTTTCGACTAAGAAATGACTATGCAGATTACATGTACAGTGTAACTTGTATATACTGAATCCTGAACAAACTGAAATCCTGTCTATATACCGTAATGATTTTGGTCCCAAATTAATTACATTAAAACCATGCTAATTTACTTTTTCCAACCGGAACCTGTCTATTCTGAAAAGCAGACTAATTTTATATCACACATTGGTGCACTAAATAATAAACTGAGGGGTGACATTGTGATGTAACACCCTGCTTGTTATGGAATGGTAAAGGTGTGAAGTTAAGTGTTGTTAACACCTTTTTGGCTTTCAAGCAATGTCAATACCTTCATTTTGATTGGTGATCTATTTCAACAACATAATGGATTGATAAAACAATTGGTTAATAAAATATTTTAGAAAAATCATTGATTAATAAAATATTTCAAGTTTGTATCAGTACATACTTTTTGATAAATAATTTTTTTTTAAATTATTTGTCAAAAATAAAAAAATAAAAAATAGCTTAACTCTGTCGCTGCTATATCAAAATTATGACGTCACATTGTGTAATTATTTGAAATTGACTCTGCTATTACCAGATCTGTCATAACTAGGGATTCCCAGATATAGTTATTATCTTATATTATTACGTTATTATCGGGTATGGAAGGCTTGAAGCCCCCCCCACATCCTCCCTATCACGCTTGTTAACCCTTTAAGTCCTCACGATGCATTGAAGCATCATATTAATATTATATCTTTGAAAAGAGACTTGATTCTCCTACAACTAAGCGGTTTAGAAGGGAAATTTTGATGAAACTTCTTTACCAATTCATGGCAATTTTTGTTAATTTGTCACCCACTTCAAGTCATCTTCATCCACTACAAGTCGAGAATTGTGGCAGCAATTCGCGGCTTGCAGTGGATGAAGATGACAATGGTAAACTCAGGCTCGAAAGGGTTAATTATCAATGAGACTTGACTTCACAATACATATTTTGTCATCAGATAAGAGTTGTACCTTCACAGATCACAGCTTATATTGTGTCCTATGTTCAGTAACACATAACCACATCTATTCTTCAATATTCTAGTAAGTGTATTCTTTTGTAGGCCCAAATGTTCACTTTAGTATATCCTCATTATAGTCAAGGCAGCTACAGTAAATTTAGTGGGTAAATAAAGGGGGTAAATACAGCATTTTTTGTTTGATCGATTTATGCGACCCTTCCATTAGACGTCTTGCCATGCGGCAAATGGCTTGAATTTGCAGTAAAAGAGTTTAAATTATGATGTCATTAAAACCATATTTTTTGTTTGCATTGAAAATAAAATGCATTATTAGCACGATTTTGTTAGTTTTAGGCCTGTAGCAATCTTTTCATTTTTATGATGTACAGTAGATCCTGTCACCAACGACCTTGCTTCTGCCAGACAAAAAAAGTCGTTGGTGACAGAAAGTCGCTGGTCACAGGAATGAGTTTTTGCTGTAAAATTTGCGGTGCGGCGGTTGGTTCAATGGCGGGCTAATGACGGCGAAATTTACCCACAATTGACTGGTAGTCATTGTAAACCAAAGCACGCGGTTGCGGCAACATTTGGCGTTGTATATTCACTTAAATGTGTTTTTATAGGACAGATGACATAGCCCTGGTGAAACAAAAAAATAACTGGTGAAACAAAAAGGGAACAGTTATTCATTACTGATGAATAATACACATGTGTGTTTACACTAACAGGAGCATTATGCCCACACTAATCCATCATTGAATCAATGTCTTGTGTCTGCTGGGTATATGTGGCCAGACCACGCTCATTTAGGACGTTCGCTACGTGTGAATGAACACACGTGGACGGCTCATTAAGGCAGTGTATTGTATTAAAGTGACTGGTGGATTAGTTATGTCCCGACGCGATGTTGTTCTAATGTTGGCCAACCCTGCATCAACAGCTTGTGCCAGCTGTATAGTCACCCAGTAAACATAAGCCATTGACCCAATATTGTTTTATTGTGGGCCGACTTCAAAAACAGTGGGCCAACGTTTAAACAACATTGGTTCAATGTCTTGTGTTTGCTGGTCAGTGACGGCGCGTCTCATGTCTGGAGAGGGGTGTACTGTTGACTGACAGGCTGTGTATAGCGTAATTATGACGGCGCCGCTCTCAGTCTACCAGCCAACACACAACTGAATAGCACTTGACATTTAGTGTGCTATAGACAATATTATTTGTATAATTATTCATGGACGTATCTTCTTATTACATTCCTTGAAAATTTATTACGATTGTATAGTAAAAACATGTTTAATTAGCGCTATGCAAAATAAACAATTTTATATACTTTTCGACTAATGCGAGCATTAAATTGATTCATAGGGCATATCTTTAGTTGATCATTGGACATGAAGGGTTGGATGATTTCCTACCGGTGCGAGGTGATATTGCTGTGCAGTAACATCGATGGTCTGAGATAGATAGGCCTCTTGCGACAACAACCTGATCTTCCAGCATTATACCTCTCTGTTAATCATGATATCCACACAGTCAGATCTGACATGCAGTGGTTTGCTTATCAATGTTTCCAAAAATCGTATGACGAAAAAAGTTGAGGTCGTTCGACACAAGTGATATAATGACTTTCTGCCAGATAATTGAGGTTGCAAGTCGCGTTAGACAGAAAGTCGTTGATCACAGGTCGTTAACTATGGAAAAATGTTCCGTGCAAGGAAAAGAAATCGTAGGAGACAAAAGGTCGTTGATGGCAGGGTCGTTGATGACAGGATCTACTGTATATATTTTCTTCATAGTAATCTGGTGTGCCAATGAATTGTGTCGGTTGTCAGTCAATATTTTACCAGTTTTTAGTTAAAATGCAGATTTTCGACCTATAAGATGGATATCAAAATTGCCCTGGAATCATGCAAATTAAAATTCACCTTCAATTTTTTTGTGTGCATAATTAAAGGTCTATACCGCCCATTTATTTAAAAAAATAAATTTTGAAAAAATACCCCCACATGAAGTTTTTAGTGGAAGGGTCACACATATTGAAATGTATCTGCAATTCAACCTGTCTGGGAGTTTCCCCAAATATATTCAAATAAAGGCTAAGTAGCTCTTTACTCACTATGCACAAATTGCCCTCTTGTCCTGCTGATAAGCTGATTTCAAACAAATTGTTTTCGAATGTTTTCAGGCCCTAATAATTTACTTTTGCAGAGTGTTGCTTGATGAAGACCTAGACTTTAGTGTGTTATGCCATTTTGAAGATCTGTGGGAAAAGAGAGATCAGGTTTGCCAACTAAAAGCATTTCTAAAAAGACAATCTAAATGTATCTGTCTTAAGTTACTCTTTTATTAGGCTTATCATAAAATACAAGTCTACACCATTTGAAATGTTGCCATGCTGTCCCACCCCACTCTTTCCCTAGGCCCAATTATGATACAACTGTCCTACTACAGACCTGTTTGATACTTAAATAAGCTTATTTCTGATTTCCTATCCATGTGGGTATGATTGGTGCAGGTGAAAGTAAAAAAAATTGCATGTCATAACACTGTAAACTTGTTTTTTCAGACTGTATTGTACAGTGTACCGGATTTTGAGCATTGTGGCAGAAAAACACTATTCTCCTCCCTTGTGACTTTTAAGTCCCTGAAATCAAAATTATTTTTTTCTATGGCCTGGCTAAAATATTGCCTGTGAAATCTCAAACAAACATCTATGTTAGTCTGACATTTTCTTGTGTTCGACAGGTAATGCCCAAGGTTTCCCTGCAGACGAAAATTAAAGCATCATGGTAAAATCAAACATAAATTTTGATCACTCTTAGATGTACACAGCTCAGTACATCGCACTGGAAAACTTGTGAAATGTGCAACTATTTGAAGGTTCATTCAGGATGTATTTATATTTTTATATTCTAGCAAATGTACAAATCAAATCACCAGATCAAACAGGGCACAATATAATGCCTAATATTTTAGGGTGAAGTTTTCGGGATGTCATATTAAAAGGTGTTGCTTTTTATTTTATTGCAATTTGTCACCATCATACACTTTGATTTTGCTCCACGTGGTTGGAAAAATGAAGTTATTTTGCCAGCCATATCTGGGCCAGGTCACACCAGCCCAGATGCTGGGGTCAAGAGTATGAATCACCCCTGCTCGAGGTATTTCTAAATATTTGATGTATGCATATTGGCCCTGGGGAATTTACCTGGTAAAATTTGTTTTGGCATTTTTAAGTTTCTCCAACAATATTTAAGATGGCCGACTAAATGATATGTCACTCTCTAAAGCTTGAACTGCTTCAAGAATTTGTTTCATGTTTGGTTTAGAGATAATATCTTATCCTGGATGTGTGCTGATTAGTTTTTGTGTGTGATTCTGAAAATAAAAACTTTGATTTGCTTCATTTAGAATTTTAGTGGATATTTCAGTTTTGCTCACTTTGACTATACAGCTCAAATGTTATCTTTTAGGTATGCTCGCTGGCCCTTAGAAATTTGTGTGTTTTTTTCAACAAAATCCATGATGGCCAATGAATGATCGCTTCACCGATTTGTTCCATGTTTTCTTTCAACTTCAAGGAAACACCTTACCCTGGCCACAAGGACTGAGCCAGGAAATGATAAAAGGGAGTCCAAATTGACTTATTGTTAGGCCAGGACAGGGTCTGGGATTCTCCCACAATGCAATTTGGTGGAATCTGGTGATATTTTTGTACGTCCAGGCTGAAAATAGGACGTCCAAAAAACGGCTGGAAGGGTCTCTGGCTAAGTCCTTGTCTGGTCATATATATTGATTAGATTTTGGTGTGATTCTGATCATAAAGACATCACATTTTTTACGTGGTTAGATTAAAAATTGGTGACAGTACTGTCTTTCTCTATAATTGATGTATTGGCTGCCAAATCTATGTGTGCCCATCAGTGAAACAACATTAATAGTGTGAAGTACCGGTAAGCAGAATCCCTCAAAATAGGACAAGCTTGTGTTCCATTCTTCATGTCACTTAAAATAAAATCACTTGGCCTGTACACTTATGTGTAGTCATGCTGCCAATAGACTGTCGTATAACTTTGCTGCTTGTACTCAATGTACAGTATTGAGTAAGCACAACTAACACAGATCAGTGTTTCACATAGCTCTTTCTAACATGGCGCAGCGCCATGTTGACTTTTGTGAGCGCCATGTTGCCCTTTATGAGCGCCATGTTGCCCTTATTGAGTGCCATGTTGCCCTTCTTTTGTGCCATGCTGCCCTTCTTATATTCAGACAGTGGAATGCCTCTTTTAATTGTTGTTATGTCATATTCAACACACCCAGGCCATTGTGACTGTGAAAAAAAACCCTAGTCGCGCGCTCACACCTATGACGCAATACCTGATAATGGCTTGTGTACATAGTGATAATAGCTGGAGATTTTTACATACTTGACTGGTTCAGTTTATACCCTTAAAATGGGGAGGGGGGGGGGTGTTGGATAAGGTGCCCCTAATGAATCCCATATAAAACACTGCAGATAGCCACTGTTGGTTTAATTCTGGGTCAACATTGCAGATGCTGGCCCAGCATTGGAACGGCTGATCGCTGGCATCAGTGCCAAGCCAACTAGGTCTATCGGTATATCATACCCAGTAAACACACGTCAAAGTCAACAAGAACCGTTGACCCAATGTCGATTTATTGTTGGACTGCCATCTACGACATTGACCCAACATAAATCCAACCCTCTGAATGTTTTGCTAAACCAGTAAATAAGCCGTTGAGCTGCTGCTGATTTAGTGCTGTTCTACTGTATGTGATGTTGGCCCAGCATTAAGCCAACAGTGGCTCATGTTACTCTTTTTCTGAGTGTAGGCCTACCCACGTGTTTGTAACACACAGCTGACCGTTTCACGCACCTGGCAGGTATCGACACAGGATGAGGTCCCCCAGGAAACTTGAGACTCCAGACTTCAGAAATAGATACAATTTTATGATAAGTCTGCATTGCACTTGGTATCAAGATAAATTAAACACAATTACTCCAAGCAGATAAAGCAGGAAATATTGTGGGCATGGCCGCACATGTGCTCATTGATGCGCGGGATCTCAGTAAATACAGCAGATCAAGTGAAGTTATCAGAATATTTTTTTACCTCCCGAAACGATTTACAGAAGCAAAATTGGAATCAACAAGACACCAAGTTGACTGTTACTCCAGGAACACAATATATGGAGAGATTGTTCCTATATAAATAATGAACCAAGTCCAGGTATTTCCCCTGTGTTGTCTCCACAAGTCTCAGAATAACAATGCGCTAAGTGCACTTGCACCGTTTTTGTCGCAGAAACAGAGCCCATATAACACCAGAATAACAATGTGTCAAGTCGAATTGGTCCTGTGTTGGACAGATATTATGCTGATATGTGCTCCTTTTCACGAGTATAACAATTTGCTAAGTCGACTTGATCTGTTGTTTTAATCTGATTTTGGAATAAATTCAAACTTTATACATATTATATGTGACTTAGCTGGGTATTATTCTAAAGGCCAAAAAATGTCACTTAGCGCACTATTGTTTTAACCCATCAACATATCTAGTAACAACATAATGAGATGTTTCGTTTTTTTCAGGAGTCTGAATTTTATGTAAGCAACTATTATAAAGGCCAGAGATTAACTGGTGATCTTGGCAGTCTGGATACAGCTACTTGGTTAAAAAGTAGCAGAATATACAGCAGTATGACTGTGACACGCTATCCAGAAAGACGTATCACATTGACAGTAGAAGAGGTAACCAGTCTACAGCCAGTGCTATTGTTATACGTGTATTTCCAATTATGTTATATAGTATTGTTCAAATATGTACATGTATGTGTTTAAAGGTGTAGCTTTTATCTTATTAGTAACTTCACTAAATATTATTAGTGTGACTGTGATGTGTCTCAGGTTGTTTTCAAGTTAATTTGTTCTCTTTAATGAGAAGAAATTAGTCAAAAGATAGATATAAGTTAAAACCCTGTGTAAACCCGGTAGCTTTCTTTGTCATAGAAAGCATAGTTTCAAATACACATGAAATATTATATTTTCTAGCATACTATCTATGCAATTTCATGATATAAATCTTATACTAAAAATTAATTTTAATGTTTAACAGTGTATAAATCATGGAAGGGGCTTTCTGCTTGATGTGGATGGCCCTCTTCACCTTGCATTTCATCCAATCCTGCCCTCTGGCTAGTACTTTGAAGTTGTCCATGGAGACACTGTGACCAGAGGCATTACACTGCTCTCCTGTCCCGGTAGGCTAGTCCATCTTGCAGTGTTTTCTTTGAACTGTTTGTAGGTGTCACCGTGTGATGGGTGTCTTTGTCACACTGATTTGGTAGATGGTGCCCCACAGTTTTTCCTTTGGGATTTTGTCCTTGAGCTGTACGAGCATCTAGCGTATAGTGTTACTAGGCTAGACTTCATAATTTTCGTATGTTCACGCCAGTAGCTCTGATAAGCCCAGGGCACAAATTAAGGCTTAGATTTTGGGGGGGGGGGATTGTCCCCCCCCTGGAAATATTTTTGAGGGGGATTTTTCACTCGAAAGGGGGACTGTCCCGCATTGTAATTTTTTATGAGGGGAATGCTTTGGGGGTGTCACATTAAAAAGCCAACTTTGCTTGCAACAGGCTGGGCCAGCAGTGTTGTAATAGCAGGTAGCGATACTTCTAGGCACCTGCCAGACACGTGGTGCGCGTGCAGGTCACATCAGGTATTACAGGCCAATATTGTATGTGTGTTGCTGTGTGTGCCAGCAACCTAGTAAACACGAGACGCAATGCTGGTTTAATGTTTGGCCAGAGTCGCAAACGGTGGGCCAACAGCGTCAACGTCTTGTGTTTAGTGGTAACTTCTGCGTGTGATCATGGCTGGTTGACAAGAGGTAGGATATCTCTTGTCATTTCAATGATGGTCCTGCATCTGCAATGTCGGCCCCTGTCAAACTAATGTCGTCTAAACATTACAGTATAGAAACGTCACATGTACAGCCTGAACAGACAGCCAGACCCACATCTTTTGGAAGTGTGACGTCATAATCCAATCTAACCCCCCACTTGTGCTTCTGCGCCTTACGCGTTTATTAGGGATGATACGGCATCAGATACAATCTTATGATAACTCTGCAGTGGACTCGGTATCAAGATAAAGTAAAACACGATTACATCAAACAGATGTTGTGCCCAAGGAGTGCAAGAAATGGTGCGGGAATATCCCGCACTTGTGATAACTGATGCGCGGGATCTGAGTAAAAACAGCGGGAATCCCGCATTTGCGCACCCTAATTTGTGCCCTGAAGCCCTAAATATAGGACAAGCGGATTTGGTAGTTGTTTTGTCTGCAGTGGTGACCTGTTTCTTTTTAATAGATGGAGGAACGTCTAGATCCCACACCGTTTACCGTAATTGCCAGACTACCGCGCTTTAATGTATAGCGCGCGAGTTCGAAATTTCTTTATGCTGGAGACATACATTATTCGCATCCTTTAAATACAGCGTGCCTCTGTTTTGTGGTTGTATGTTGATTCACAGGAGATGCAATGAGAGTGGTGTGATTAACAGAGCATTTCACTTGGACTACCAAATACTGCACTATTTGTTGCTGAATGTCAAACATGTAATGTTGATGCTGCCTCAGAATTAACCAAATTATGCTGAGTCAATGTTATCATAGCCAGCATGATATCATGACATTATATTGGGTTAATGCTAGGGAGCGAATCCCCATGAACACAGGGTTAATGTCTTATGTTTGTTGTGATCTAGCTTCACCAAACTATTATTGTGTTTGTATTAAAAACAGGTGAATCCTAAAGTAGTTGAGGTTCACTGGTTGTGTTGTGGGTATGGCTGTCTTGAAGATCCTGCTGTAAGAATACACCCTCCTCCAAAAGTTCTTCATGCTGATTGCATCAAAAGGTTAATAAAGTTTGCTATTAAATCTACCCAAATGACAAATATGTGTATAACATTGAAACCAATTACATGTGGAAAAACATCATAACTATTGACAACAAAAGTTGAAAATTCAACATAAAATTATTGTTTGAGGTATTTTTAATACAAGTTTCCAGCATTGTCAATGTACCGATATCCTCCTCAACTAAAGATCAAATTCATGTGGCTTTAGGTGAAAAATATTTTAAAAGTTAGGAATAAGCTACTAGAAAATATTTTCCCATGATAAAATTATTTCCAAATTTGTGTACACACCCATCAGACAAAACGTTCAGCCAATGTTGGTACTATGTTGGGCCAGCGTCGAAGACGATGGGCCAACATTGTACCAACATTTGCTGAATGTTTAATGTTTGCTGGGTATTTGACTTTTTGTTTTTCTATTTAATTGACACAGGTTGAAGAAACTGGACTGCTTCGAACCATGTAGCCTGCAAATAGGCGACAAGGCTTTTTACACAATACAGACAGGAGATGCTATAGTTGCTGCTAAACCTTCTCGAAAATCTCGTAGACCAATAATCAACGCCATCTTGCATGCTAGTGAATTTCCGGATTCTGGTTTGGAACATCAGAAAATATCAGCAGCAAGAAAAGATCAGAACAAAACTAATTTATCGCTGGCATGTACTCTTTTTAGCATATTGTTTTTATCTTTGGTGAGCTCAATTGAAGCATTTCCACAATTTTTAGCCTGTAATAATCTTTTTTTGTGATAATTCAGAAGACAAAATATTTTTATCCCCCACCCATCATTGGGCCAGTAGTTATGCAGTCACCCCGGATGTCTGGCTGGCCATCTGTCTGTTAGCATTTCTTTTCCAGAGCATATCTCACAAACCCATGGGGAGAATTTTTTTCATATTGCACACACTTAAAGAGAGTAGATGTGCTTTTTGGGGGTTATAACCTATTAACTATTTTTTTACCTACACCCTAGGGCAATTAGCTTAAACACATAGCAATCTCATTTGCTTCCAGGGCATATCTCTGAAATCTATGGGATGCCACTTGGCCATACTTCCTATGGGCAGCCACCTGTTTTGAAAGGCCAGTATTCAAGTGCGCCAAGGGTGGCTGCTCATAATGGGGATTATGACCTTTGACCTACTTTTTCACCTAAACATTTGACCATGCACTCATGTAAGCCTAGATGTGCTTTTTGGGTTATGTCCTCTATCCTACTTTCTAGCTATATATACATGTAGCTTAAGAACTTACAATTTCTGTAGCATATCTCTCCATTCACTTCTTGGGGAATTTCTTTCATATTATACACTCACATCCTTCAGGGGGGGGGGGGGGAGTTGATTTGCTTGTTGGGGGCTATACAACCTTTGACTTACTTTCTGGCCTACTCATTTTTATTTATTGAGCACATTTTGTAATATTTGTGTTTCTATCATGAGGTTGGGCAGGGGACAATTTAGCAACCTTTGCCCTCTTCTTAATCAATGTTGAATTAAAGTTAATAATCTTTAGACATCAAGAAAAGAAATTCTGCCAAAATTTTAAAAGCAAAGTTAGAAGTGTGTAAATTGGCACAATATAAATTGTCAATCGCAACGAGGCGATGTGAGGATCAGATATATTGTATAAAAAACCTTTGCATGCTAGTTGGGCTACTCCTATTTATTTTAAATCTTGTCATTAGATATTGAATGAAGAAGCATCTGATCCTCTGAATGCCGTGAAAGATGTTGAAACACCTGAGAGTGAGGAAAAGCAGCAGAATGATGAAGACCGGGGTGAGGATAACAAAGCAGCTCATGACTCTGAATATGAAGACGATTCTGCTGAATCTGACCACAGATCAGCAGCGTCAACTCAGTCTGGTGCCTCAAACTCATCTCGGAAAAAAAAAATTAAAAACCGCAGAAAGGTACTGTCAGTGAGAACACGTATTGGCCAGAAGAAAAAGAAAGCAAAGTGGTCACACGAACGCCGCCAGCGTCACGATCCAGGTCTACAGCCTGCAGATGAGGTTCCAGTGGAAATTATCTACACATCATCTGCAGTTGATGTTGTTTGGCAGGTACTGTAATGATTTTTAAATATTTCACTCTTTGTATGTTATTTCTTTGGTGAGGTGTTACAGAAGGATGTTGTTCTATATAATTTCCTGTTTGTATAACTTACAATATCTTTTATTTGTTTTATATGATGACATCAAATATTTTTTACCTTGACTGAATTCGCAAATTCACAGAAGAGGAAATTGTCTAGTTGTCTTGCCATGGTTTTAGTTACAGCCATTTTCCCTCAGAAACTACATTGGAAGCTGCTATGAGTGGCCACAACTTCTACATGTTAGAAGCAGTCGTTCACGACAGGTTGCTGTTCATAGCATTTGCACCAAAATCATTTTATTGTACTAGATGTACATTATTTATTTATTTTATGAGCGTTTATACAGAATGACTGAGCGTATTGGTAAAATATATATCAGTAGTAAATTCTAGAAGTCTGTTTTTAATTTCTACAGAAGTAAATTATTTTAAATAAAAAAATAAATGAATAATTGACAATCAGCTCTTTGGATTTTAGCATGACATTTTTTTTAGTAGACAGACTGCTACTTTATAACGAAGATCACTAAGCCGTGTCAATTTTTACTAGTGAGAAAACTACCCCACTGGTGGGTATTTTGAGCCTGCATTTGTTATGACCATTTATTCTGCCATTCTGAACCTATTGAAATGAAAGATAAAGACAATTTTACGGGGTTTTTTCATTCATGTTACTATCCTCACATCATTGAAATAGAAACTTATTTTCTTTTTTACAATAACTTTTAAAGGTTTTTATGTTTACCTGTAATGTAGGATGGTAGTGTGGAAACAAATGTGCCATCAGTGGAGCTATTTCCCATTCATCACCTAGATGAACTTGAGTTCTTCCCTGGGGATTTTGTTTGTCCAGCATCAGAAGCAGGTAAATATAAAATTATCTTTAAGTAAATGGCTAACTTGTTGTTTATTCGCCTTGAATGAAGAGCATATAGATAAGTGTCAACTATTGTGCTGCTTAGACTGTATATATACAGTTTCAAACAAATTTCAAACTAAATAAAATACCACTGAAATTTATAATATATCAAATTTTTCTTAAATAATTATTTTTTCATTCATTTGTAGCTGGAAATTGCGTCAGCATTTCCAACTTGAAATGAATGAAAAATACTCACAAACTAGGCAACAGTACAAGGGTTAAATTAAAATGTAACCGTTAGTCTGCACTGGTTTGAACAAAGGCAAGACGGATATAAATTGCTAGATTGACAGTTAAAAATATGTATGAAACCATCTGAAGGCTGATTGGATCCTGCTAATGAGACACAACTGGCTGGACATGTAAGCTGATTGAATCTAACCTTCAATCATTTATGCTTAAAGAACAAACAAGAAATACAACAACTGACATAATATAAGAGCTATCATAGCCAAAAGACCAGATTCTCAATGTAAGGTTCTCATTGATTTGTTGTTTTCCATGCATTGAGCTGTTGGTTAACATTAAAATCCATCTTTTTTTAAGCAGAATTACCTGATATGTATGGTGTGATAGAAACAGTTGATCACGCAGAGAGAACATGCACTGTACAGTGGTTTTTGCCCTATGAAGTGGGACAGAGTGCACGGTGAGTGTTGCAGCAAGCAAAGTTTTGTCCTGTTGTTTGCAGCTTCTTGCACATTGCAAATGTCCGAATAATTTCTTTTTGTATTCTCAGAAACTGAACGGCCTTGCCAGCCGTGACCTTGGCTAGGAACTAGGTGATACGGCAGTCATTTCCTGTCAATTTTTCACTATAAGATGTATAAAAAGTGATGATTTTAAAACACGTGCCCTGAGGTAATATAGTACTCCCAATCAGTATAAACGAAAGTAAATAATGGGAAAATTATCCATTTTGATCCGATCTTGGGTTTTTTTTGCTAATTATTAAAAATAAGTGCGTTATTAACCGTTTTAGGGAGGCACTGTCTTAGAAGGATTGCCACTTCTATTGGGTGAAGTCAAGTTTAGTTTACAAACCTCGTTATCATACTGGGAAAGACCACCTGAAATTCACGTATTTTCGCTCACGACAGCAGTGCAGACTGTCCTTCTTACATGTCTTAGACTTAAATCTCTTCCAGTTCTGTGCATTCATCCAAACTTAAAATGCCAAAGTCGAGTTGTGCGTTTGGCTGCAATGCAATGCCGTTGAAGGATCGACCGTCTTTTCACGTTTTTCCGGTCGATGCGACCAAAAAAGACCGATGGATTCACCGGGCGAATGACACTGACACTGTGACAGTGGTGTCACTGACAGTGGTGATCATACATGATACGTACATGTATACATTGATCGGCTTGCTCCAAGATACTTCTGTAGCCGCCTGTGGAGGCCTGTAAAGCAGGGCTCAACCCCTCCATGTCTCCCTTGACTTGCCCTTGCGGGGTACCAGGACAGGAGAGGCAAGCATCCACCAATTTCCCCTCCCCATTCCCCCCTCCCTCCTTCTATACCCGTCATCAGATTAACTTGTATAGCATGTTTTTCGTCGATTTCTCAGTCAAATCTCAACCGATTTTTATGAAATTTTGCAAGGACTATTTTTGTGTCATCATGGTCATGCGGAGACTACCGTGAAATCTTCATAAAAAAATGTTATATTTACCTACCGTCAGATTAACTTGTATCCCAAGTTTTTCGTCGATTTCTCAGTCAATTCTCAACCGATTTTGATGAAATTTTGCAAGGACTATTTCTGTGTCATCATGGTCATGCGTAGCCCCAGCAGTGGCTGACCATGTGGTTGACACAGGACTGAAATCTTAGCTAGGTCATGCGGAGACTACCGTGAAATCTTCATCCAAAAATAATATATTTACCTGCAGTCAGTTTTTCGTCGATTTCTAAGTCAATTCTTAACCGATTTGGATGAAATTTTGCAATGATTATTTTTGTGTCACGCGGCGACTACCGTGAAATTTTCATCAAAAAATATTATATAGTTCAAAAGTTAGACCATTTGACATGTAGTTAATTTGTAATCACGACGTCCCCCTATAAACCCATTACACTGTTTAAATTAAAGTTTGTTTTTAGCCCTGAATTGAATTACATGCCAGATGGTTTAACTTTTTAGCTATACAATATAAAAATTTCACGGTAGTCGCCGAGTTACTTGAAAACAGTCCTTGCAAAATTTAAAGAAAATTGGTTGAGAATTGACTGAGAAATCGTCGAATAAATTGAGATACAAGTTAATATGACGGCGGGTATAAGCATAAATTCTGCTTTACTACCCCCTTTACTATTAGGACCACCCTCCAATCTTTCCTGTACTTCTCATGATCAAGAATGACAAGAGCATGAAGATGAACGGTGTACTCCTTACCCCCTAGCTGTGCTGTCCTCTCCGAGGCTGTGGATTGATGTGTTTGCTTTACCTGGAAAATCCAACATGGCGGTGACTAAGACTTAGAGCGATCCCGACCCCAAGGTCCGAAAAATGTCCATAACTTTTTAATGACTGTGACTTCTGAGCTGAGCATGCGGGCATGGAACTGAAATGTTTCTGATTCTAAAAAAACTATTTTGACCTGATTATTCAGGGATATTATCCGATATATGACAGTCCAAAGAAATGTCCTTCAATTTTGTACTGGGTCAATCTGTCGCTGAAACCTGTTTCACCCACTGGGGCTACTTACCCCCATGGAGGAGGGTGCACATGGGTTAAAAAACAAATCAAACGAACGGCGAATCGCCTACTCTTAGGGTCGGAACATCGAGGATTTCAGCTGATAAATAGTGTAAAAAACGAACCCAAGAATTTATATCTATTTTTATCTATATTTATTTGATTTTTTCCTTATAAAAAGCGAGTAGCGAGGCCAAAAAATGGGTAAAAAGTGAACTGGGAAGAATCCCTAATGATAGTAGGCCTAGGTCTATTATTATACTCTATAAATTTAAAAAGTATAACTATTTAAAACTACGGAGTGGTTATTCGTACGGCAAAGTTATAATGTGAGTCATATTCAACCAACTTGATAGAAATGTCTACCCAATTGAGATAAAATTAAATTTAGTTGCATAATGGCTAACTAAGTAGATACTTTTCTGTCTAACACTGAAGGTGTAAAGACTAAATAAATTTTCTGAAATTAAAAATAAAAATGCCAACCACAAATGTTCCAATTTTATGAATAATCAATTTCTCAAATAATTATATTTAATTTCAGAAGTATTCCATCATTTTTAGGTTTGGTGTCAAACCCTGGAATTGTTGACTTGAATTTGATTATATTTGAAAGATAATTCACACAGAATCTAAACTGATCTGCTGTTACTTCTATTGAATGCACTATGTAATAACTGCAGCAGGACATGAACCCACAGATTAGCCAACCTTATGACAGATTTCTAAATGCAGCTGTATGCATAAGTAGGCTTGATGAATGAACCAAAATAAATATACATTATTAAAATATTTTAACTATTCAATATATTAGGAACTGATAGCAAGTTACATTATCATGATTATATATAAGTTAAGTATATAAGGGGAATCATGACTTTATAAAAATGTATACTTTCAACCTGTTTTCACATAAACATGTTAATTTTTACAATGCCCGAAGAAGCAATTAATGAGTAGTCGTTAATTTGAAATCGCTGTGATAATTGTAATTAAATGCAAACCTACACAGGGTGGTATAATTAATAGTCGAAAATATTTTGCAGTGCAATATCCCTTGTAAAATGAAAATGTCCTATATGCGGCGAGACCTGGTCAAATGAATCATTAGTCGCATCTAGAAATATTTCAGATATTAACAGATCCTGCATCTGCCCAAAATACCTTTCAAATGGCATATAACAGAATACTGTAGAATGGTTAGCTATGAAAATATGTCTCCACAACTCACCAAAATAATAATTGTTCAATTGCATCATTTTTAGAAAATTGCATTTGAAGTTAAAAAGGAAATTTGTACACTTCTTGAACATTACACAAAACCTAATTACCATTAAAAAATTGAACAAAATAGCAAATTATAATGAAATTTTTTTGTAATATTAAACTTGTAGCTCATTTGTAAAAGTTGCTGCAAGAAATAGTTATTGTAAGGATTTTTACACTGCATCAATATTTTTATGAAGGGGCACCATGATACTTGAATTACCATATTTATTCTGATGAACGCCCGGTGCATTAATTAGAAAATCCTGTGAGACCACAGGCTGCTTATTACTCTTATTCATGAGCCTATGGCATACATGACATGAGTTTTATTTTCACATCAGGGGGGTGCTTGTTTATTGTAATATGGGCATTCAGTAAAATAAATACTGTTAGAATTTTCTAACGTACAAATGTGTATAAACTAACTGAATTTATGTTCAGATTGTGATAACAATTTATAATGGGTTTGTATGTAAAATGTATTTTGTTATCATGACAGCATTATTGGTAATGCGCATAAAAATTTAATGAGAGATAAAATTTTATAGTTTTAAAAGAAATCATAGGTACATTTGTAAGTAATAAAAAGTCAGGCCAGCCGTCGGTAGATATGCCTTTCTAGGGTTTACAGAGTGACCTACTTTTACACTTTCAGGCATGAATCAATCTTTGCAATTCTCCATCCACTACTAGCTGTCTCAATTCTCGACTTATAGTGTATGAAGATTGTAACATAATGTGGGTGATAAATTGCAAACAAAATAGCCAAATATTGCTCAAACAGTTTCAATAAAATTGCCGTTCTGAAACCCTTAAGTGTTCAAAATTCAGTTAGTTTTCATGAATTAAAAATGATGCTTCGAGGCAACATGAGGTTTCAAAGGGTTAAGTGGCTGACCATCAGACATACCGTAATTAATTTTATTATATGCCTGATATCTGGCTAAATCTTTTTTCTGTCCAGGGCAGATCTAGGAAATACCAGTGGATTTATTTCATATCTCACACAGACATCCTTTGAGAGTGTATATGTGCCTTTAGGGGTTAATGCAAGTTTACAAACTGAAAAGGTCAACCAGCGGCTATAATCAGGGGCGGATCCAGGATTTGAAAAAGGAGGGGGCGCAGGTGGCTCGGGGGCGAGTTTTTAGGCATATTTAGGCCAATTTAGGGGACTTTTTAAAGAATTAGGAGCAAAAACGGGTGGGCGTACCCCCTGCGCCCCCCCATCTGGATCCGCGCCTGATAATTAACTTTAATATGCCTGATATCTCGCAAACCATGCCAAATAGATGGACCAATACCATAAAAAAGACGTTTTGTTCCATGTAGAGATATGCCCTGAAAAAATACAAGTTGATGAAATTCAACATGGCCGAGCAGCCTTTTAATTGACTTATGCGTGATATCTGGCAAGCTGTGGAGCCACGACATAGGTATTCAAATGAATCAGAAAGAGGTAAAAATACATTTATGATGATTTCGAATTGAAAAAATCCTTTGGTCTCCATGGTTTGTATCAAATTATTTCAGCATTGTGTGGGTTAAATTCCTCTTTGGAGCTACAAACTAAAATGTCAATAAACATGATCAACTTGGTATGTACAATAAGGTGAAAAATCATAGTATGCGATATTGAACAAATGACTTTTGATGTGTCGCTTAAAGGGAGGGTGTTAAGGTTTTAAAATATAGTTTTGGCCATTATTTTGGCTTAATTATACTATTCAAAGTACATCCCAAAATAAATCATCATTAAATTTTTAATATATGCCACGAAAAAGTGCATTTGAAGTAGGCCAAATGGATCTCATATTGAGGGTCATAAAAAACGCTCCCACTATCAGCGGCTGCCGTGTGACGTCACACGGTGAAGTCGTATGCCTACAGCAGTCCACTTGCACTGATCCTATAGTGATCCCGCAGTCACTACCCAGTTGTACAGCGTCTTGCTCATGGATTGTCCTACAAAGTTTTAATGTCATCTTTGTTTAAATTGTTATCATGCCAAAACGTTGCGTCTCCGGTTTGTGTAACAATACAAATGAAGATGTTACAGCACTAATACATGGCCAAAAGATTCCCAAATCGCACGCAAGTGGGATCGTTTTGTGAAACTCGACAGAGCTAACTGGAAGCATGATAATCCCGCATATGTTCTGTGTGGTGTTCACTTCAGACAACTTAATGATTTCATATCTTATGGTCAGTGGAGACATACATTCAGTTTTCACTCACGGCCTACCCAGGGTAAATGTCCCAGAATATATCTAGATCAAACGTCTAGTTCTAACCGTTAGGCCTAATGCTACCAGGGCTGATGATGACGATGATGACTTCAACACCCCCATAACCACTTATTACTACCAGAACGCATAGCAATCACGACTGTTTTCAATTTCAGCTACTTAACTTTTATACACGTAGAATTGTGGTTCACACCTGTGATACCAGATTGCATTATTCAGATACATTATTATATAAATGATAATTTTTTGAATAAAACTGTTCATGAAAACTCAGCCCCACGGGGAACAAAAATAATTCTTATTAGGTGATCAGGCCTACATACTGACCGATCCAGGGTTGTCACCAAAAACTTGGAAAAATTAGTAAGACTAGCCAAACGGCGCTGAAAACAAAATTAATATGTTTATTTACAATATTTCAAACTCTCGCCTGATAAAAGTCAATAAGAGCGCCGTTGGGGTTAAATTCCATAATTTTGAGAATTATTTTGTAAATAATTCAATGAATAAATACGACCGAACTTCCCATAACTTTGTTCTGAGACGTCGAGCGCAGATGGTTTAACCATCAACGTGCTACACTTTTTTATGAGAAAAGGAAAATTCCTGTGACGTATCGACATAAACCAGGGAATTACCATGATGACATCGCCTACCCAGCAAACACAAAACATTTGTAGACCTATAACACTTGTACAATGCTGGAACAACGTCGGAGACGTTGGGCCAGAGTTGTACAAATGTTATACAAATGTTTTGTGTTTGCTGGGTAACCACATTGGTCCAGCATTGGCGGTGATGGGGATTTAGACAAATTTGTTGTGTCCGAGCCATTACGCTTCGCAACTCGCATCAGATCCGGCAAAAGGGGGGGCATGAGGTCATTAGCATTTATGGCAGGGCGGTTAACAAGGATGCGCGTTGTTTGAATACAATGTCGATCTTTGATGGAAGTGAAGAGGAAAATTCTCAAATTCGACGTTTTCGAAGCAGACATTCTTTCTGATTCTATTTTCCTTGGTTTAACTTTTGTTAATAGGCTACCAAATATCAAAATCGTTTGAGAATTTTGACTGAGTCAGAGTGAGTTGACGGGGGAGTTCACAGGCCCACTACTCTCTGAGAAATCGGATAAATCTCCATCGCTAGTTGTAGCCATTTTGACAGAGACCTCTTCATGACTTTAACGTGTGACGTGCCAGGCTGTTCGGGAGTTTCCGTGACCGTTACAGAATCCGAAGTGACTTCGGCTCGAAAAATCTAACTAAAACATTTTTTTTACCAATAATAAAAAAATTTAGGTAAAAATTAAATTAGCTGTTCTAATTAATAGGATATGTTCCATTTATTGATGCTCACCCAACCTTAACCTTAACACCCTCCCTTTAAATTGATCAAGTTTGCTACATCTTTGCATGTTATTATGGGTAACCGTAATATCAGACAATTAAATATATGTACATGTGCCAGATGGGTAGATGATTATTGCTTTTAAGGCGGGATAATACCCTCACAAATGTCAACCATCATTGACTTTAATATATCTGTAATATACATGGCAAAATGTGCTACATCGGTAGACCGTTGCAGTGAAATAGAATGTGAGACTGTAAAACAGTTATCATGCGGGGGGATTATGGTGGAAGGCTTGCCTCTTGTTATATCAATGGTTTTCATTGGGTGTTTATGAAAAATCTTTTGATATCCTACATGGAAATATTTGTCAAGAAGATAAGCCATGCAGTATTTATTGCAGAGGGTTACTGGGGTTGGGGGGTTGTACCAATGTGCCATCAATATAAATACTGGTACTAGGTTAAATATAGTCCCAGAATTTATCTTGGGATGTCTCATATTTGACATTTTTCCTGGCGCGAAGGGGTTTAACCCCCTCGCGCACCTTACATGAGTGTGCCTGCCAGTAGCAGGCCAAAAGGGGAGAGGGCGCATCGCGGGCATGGAATCAAACCCCTCCCTTAAAAATTCATAATATAAACTCTCCCATGATAAACCGATATAATTAAAAAGTACATTTTATTAGGTATATATGTTCTATATTGAACCCTTACAACATGTACAATGCTGAAATATTTTTGTATAAACCATGGAAACCAAAGTTTGTTTTTTTATTAAATCATCATAAATGTCTTAGTTCGCTCTATGCGCTTCATTTGAATATCTATGTTACAGCACACCACTTATATTACTACATAGCGACGGTCTTCGCGCTGAAAGGGTTCAGGTGCATTTGTAGGTGAATCGTCCTTACTTATTGAGAAAACATTGAGGGCCCACCCGAATATGCATTATGTTGAACACTTACGGGGGTGGTGTCCTAAATTATGTATGCATTGTCAATGTTATGCTTCAGTGGAGAAGAACAACACAGCAGCTGTAAATTAAGTTTTATTTCTGTCATGCATTTCAAAGATTTTTTTTTGATAATTTTCTATGATAATGAATTAATTTTCACTTTTTTTTAGTAATACAACACAGACAAATTTATAGAGCTGAGTGAGTGCCTAAATTTACTTAAAGGTTATCAGGTTATGTAATGTGGCGCCTTTAAAAAACATAAACTCTTTCACTGCTAAGCATCAGTGAATAGTTTTTAAAAATCTTTTAGTGAAAAAAATTAAGTCACAGTTGATAAAAGGGAAGATATTACTGTTTCTTGTCATCTAGTCAACCCTTCTGAGAACATTTAAACCTGCTTTAAGTAATTTTGTTGTCAATTGCATTTGAGAAACACAGATTCAAGTGGATGAAAATTTAAATATAAAAATTTAGCTGCATAATGCATGTAGTGGTTAACTAAGTATATCTTTTTCTGTCTAACATGTGGATTGCTTCACTCTGTAATATTATCAAATACAATTTTCAAGCAGAAAGTTTCATAGTTGGTGGAATTACACTGATCTAAATACAGAAGAACCAAAATATATAACTTTTAAATTAAAAACTAATAAGAAGAACACAAGTGGAAGTCTATTCACAGATAAAAGGTGACTAAATTGAATACAGTGTTTTATATTTAATGACTCTTTAATAAATAGAGAAATGTCAAACGGTGATGTTAACATTTTCTGAAATTTCCATTTGACCCAAAATAGTCGGGTGGCAACGGTGGATTTTTGTTCTTGAATTTGTTTATATTTAAAAGATAATTTGCACAGAATGATGTAATCTGATCTGTTGTTACTTCTATTGAATGCACTATGTGATAACTGCAGCAGGACTTGAACCCACAGTTTAGCCAACCTTATGAAAGATTTCTAAATGCAGTTGTTAAGGCCCCAATGTGAGCAATACAACAGAACAAACTTTGTGTGTAAATAAACTTTAAAAACAAAAATTGTGAAGAACAGATATAAACTAGAAGGGTCTAGTTTACAAAAAACTAGATATGTCTCCCCTCCAGCAGCATTAACCATAAAGGTTGGTTGCTTATAGATGTAGTGTCAATGGCTTTTGTAATTAATGTTATTAAATGGCTCACTGAATGTTTCAAAAAGTTATGTGAAAAAAACAATTGATAACTATTTATTTACCTATATTTAGCTCCCGCCGTCACCGTAGGTGAGACGGAGGAAGCTATGGATTCCGCCTCCATTCTGTTTTTATCTCTTCTTTTGCCTATAACTTTGTAAGAAAATAAGCTAGGATAACAATTTTTGGTATATGGGTTACTTCCAGGTGGATAATGGACAGGTTGAAATATTTTTAATCTGAATTCAATACGCAAGGTCGCAGAGGAGAAAATGATGATGTTACGGCGTTGGGCCGTCCGTGAACAATTCGTTTCCGGAGCATATCTCTGAAAGTACTTGCCCGATTGTCTTCAAATTTCACACGGAACACCTCTAGGGGGTCTAGTTGTGCCTTTTGGGGTATATGAACTTCGACCTACTTTTGGTTCAGAACTATGACCTATTTAGACATTTCTACGCACACTTTGTTTCCGGAGCAGATCTCGAAAAGTACTGGGCCGATCACAGTCATATTGCACATAAATGTTCTCTAATTCCCTTGTTCTGCCTTTTCAGGTTTTTGGACCTTGACCTTGAAGGTGACCCAGCACTTTGACATAATTCATAACATCAGTATAAATCCGGCTGAAACATTTTTCTGAATATCATGAAAACTGCTCAAGATAGCTACACCATTACTATAAAACAAATTGAGAGGTTTCAGGAGAGGATGCATCTTGAAAAATTTCAAGTTGATAAAAATCAAAATGGCCGCCTATCGGTCATTATTCACCTCAACAGGCCTGATATTGCGTAATATCATGAAAATCCGCTCAAGATAGCTACACCATTACTATAAAACAAATTGTAAGGTTTCAGGAGTGGATGCATTTTGAAAAATTTCAACTCGATCAAGTTCAAAATGGCCGCCAATCGGCCATTATTCACTTTCACATGGCCGTTACTTGGTAAACCGTGGTAGATGGCTAGACCATTATAATAAAACAAAATGTGTGATTTCAGGAGAGGATGCATCTTGAAAAAAATTGACTCCCTAAAATTCAAAATGGACGCTTATCGGCCATTATTCACATGGCCTATATTTGGTAAACCGTGCTAGATGCCTAGACCATTACTATAAAACGAAATGTGAGAGTTCAGATGAGGATGTATCTTGATCAAATTCAAAATGGCCGCCTTTTCGGCCATTATTCATTTTCACATGGCCGATATTTAGTAACCCGTGCTAGATTGCTGGACCATTACTGTAAAACAAAATGTGAGTTTTCGGGGGAGGATGCACCCTGAAAATTTTTAACTTACAAATTTAAAATGGCCGACAATCAGCATTATTTACCTCGATAGGCCTGATATCAGGTAAACCGTGCTAGATAGCTAGACCATTACTATAAAACAAAATGTGACGTTTCGGGAGAGAATGCCTTTTAAAAACTTTAAACTCCGCCTATTTGCCATTATTCACTTTCACATGGCCAATATTTGGTAAACCGTGCTAGATGGCTAGAACATTACTATAGAATGAAATGTGAGATTTCAGCTGACGATGCATCTTGAAAAATTCCGACTCGATCAAATTAAAAATGGCCCCCTATCGGCCATTATTTACTTTCACATGCCCAATATTTTGCAAACTGTGTCAGATGGTAGTCCATTACTATAAAACAAAATTTGAGGTCTCTGGGGAGGATGCACCCTTACATTTTTTAACTAGTTTAT